>OX382327.1:17384443-17754639 GCA_947507615.1 Hemithea aestivaria | reverse complement strand
CCGGTGCACTACAAGGGTTAGATATTATGGAATGTCTCTTTTATTGATTTTCAGTTCTTATTGTCAAATCTGGTAAAAAAACCTTTTTTTACATTACATACAGATGAAAGAGACAATTTAAAAATTTCAACAGTCTACTGATGTATAATTCTACTACATTTATCACACTAAATTGTAAAAAAACACGTACATCCTTTTTGCTAAGAAACATATTTGGCGCAGGTTGAGAAAATGGTGAAAAAACAATGTATAATTATTAATTTAAGCTCAAAATTTCGACATCCTTTCCCCATACAAACTATTACCTTAGCTAATCAGTTTGTATGCAAACTGGTATTTTTGTCATGTTTAAAATTACCTGTTCTGCAAGCATGTATGTACTTATATAATTTGATGTAAGAATGACAGAATGTATATGATTACATTAGCCCTATTTCGTAATTTCGGCCCTATAGGGTCATTTGTGTCTATTAATTTTGTGATGATTTTCATGGAAATAGGACAAAATTATTATCTAAATATGGAAAGCATAACTAACTGACTGATAAACTGATCTATCAATGTACAGCTTAATCACTGATCAAAGCTGAACTGATTGGATTGAAATTTGGAATACAGATAGGTTTTATGACGTAGACCTAAGAAAGGATTTTGCAAGTGGGTATATACGTGAGCATAAGCTACTTCTTTGATATTATTATTTAATAGATGTAACAACAAAATGTGATTATTGAATAAAGAAAAATAGAGATTATTGTATTTTGTTTTGTAATTTCTTAGTATATTGTTATTCAATAGTAAAAAATTGTTTGACCATGAAAGTGGAATTATAATATTATATTTGACTTAATTTTAGTTATGACATGATTACTTTTTGCATAGACAGATGATATTATAGACAAGCAGTAAGTTTGATTAAGAGATAGAACTATTTCCTTTATATTTATTATTTACAGCCACACATGTATTTGTTGACGAAACTGAGTTCTAAATGTTCTTATAGTGAATAAATGGTTGAGTTTGAGTTTCAAGTAAATGTGAAGACAATAAGGCTGATCTTTTACTAGTGGCTTAGGCTTTGACTAGTTACCACCCACTGGACAAAACTGTGACCGCTAAGTGGTCATATTGTGACCGTGTTTGTGATGTTCAGTAAAGCCAGGGAGGGTTTTATCCCGCCTTCCAGGTTTAGTCTGCTGCCATCTACGGCCGCAACGTCACTTAAGATCAGGCGAGATCGTGGTCAACGGCTAACCTAAGGTTAGGTGGCGCTGTGTGAAACGTCCTGAAATATAAAAAAAAAAAAAAAAATTAAAAAAAGATCTCATATTGGACGTGTATGACGTATGAAATGTCTGTATCAGGTGGTTCACCACTGCGTGCCCGCCTATGCGACAGCAATAGTTTCTCCTAATGTTGTTCACTACGGCTTTTACAGCCCAAAACTGCACATCCTACCATTTCACTACCACTATGAGTACACATAAACCATTAATTATTCCCTGAAAGCACTTAAAATCTTAAAAATAAAAGATAATTCGATGGTATGTTTGTCCCAGGGAAGTCGTTTGAACCATAGTTTGAACTTGTGACAAACAACGTAACCGGCCACGCTGAAAGGGACGGAAGAAAGATAGGTTCTCCTTTTTCTTCACATAGAATTTTCCCTATTGCCGTCACATCCACACATAATATGGCTACTTCTAGTTGTATTAGTTCTGTGGTCTGTATGTATGTTAATCGCGGGGATCGCGAGCACACGCCGATATTGGTAGTCAAACGGTCGAAAGTCGCATCCCCAATGCAAGGTCAACCTAAAACAATAAAAAAGGATATATAAATGTAAAAGATATAGTAAACTTGTCTATAATTTTCTCTGTCTATGACCATTTGATTTCGTGACATTTTTTTTTCATTAGATTTTTTTGTTAATTAAATCTATAGATATCGGCCAAGCCAAACGACAATACAAATATTTGAAAAAGATATGGTCAATAAAGCAAAATAATAAGAATATTACATTTATTTTACAAATACTTAAAACCTAGAATAACTGTAAAATTGTTATTTGTAAGACTGCTTTAAATCTTAATCCATAGCTAGGCTTATAATAAAACAATGTGTATCCTTTATAAGAAATATATGAAGACCTAATTCAATTTATTCGTTTATTTTAGACTATTTCTATGTCGCAAAACAAATAATTCGCACACCTAGATCTAAAGGGATGAACTGAAAAATCGACTAGTTTCAGTTATGTTCTCCATGAATTCCCGAACCAAGGGCCTATCGACTAATAAAACAAAATTAAAATTATGATTGCTTAAATTATATAGGTATAAAACATATTTCTATGCATAACACTTCATCACAATTCAAAAAATCATACAGTACACAAGGAAACAGTAATTAGTTCTTTGCCTTCAACTGAAAAAAGTGCCATTTTGAGTTGACTCCCTTTAGACCTAGATGTGCTAAATTGGTCCTTCAAATTATAAAAGTGAAAATTTGTAAACACTAAAATCTAATGCACTACTATTACGTTTCTGTGGACAACTTCCTATTCTACTTCCCTAATGTTATAAATGTAAGTATGGATGTGTGTGTGTTACACACTTATCGACATCTTCACACTCAAACGACTTTAACGAACATTATCTTTCAACGGGTAAAACCGTAGGGCGCAGCTAGTTTTAGATATTTAACTAATTACTATGTTCAAAGACAATGTGACTTGAAATGAAAACTGAATGTGAGGAGTAATTCGTAGATCATGACTATGTATATTTGTATTAAGCTTATTCATAGTCATAATCCGGGGTCTGACTGGGCGAGTCAACCTTTCTCCCTAGTCGGGTGCTCGGTTGGTTAGCACGTGGCTCGAATTATGAGGGCCTATTCGTTATTACACTGGAACTACCACTAACTATAGATAAAAAAAGCCTTTTGACGGTAATAACAGCCTTTGCTACGATCCCATATTATAAATACAGATATTGTAAGAAGATTATATGAATAAAAACGAATTTATAAAAATTATACGTGTCTTTTATTATTAGACAATTGCTGTGCCCAGTTGTTTCGCCCGCTTAAAACTAACCTTTATATAAAACACATTTTTAAGCGGGCATCCAGTTAGGCTACACATAATATATGTACTACATTTCAGTTTAATTGATTTTGCTGTTTTGGCATAGGTAACACACATCCTCACTTTGGCATTTACAGTAATTTGTAGACTTGGCTTTATTATTCACACAAGAAAATTTTCTTGTTTTCTCAATTTTACAATGTGACTTGAATCTGAATAAGGCGTAAACACATGCCAAAATATCCTTGTCACAAAACAATGTTCACCTACCCTCATTTACAGTATTTTAGAAAATTGACAAAGTAATAACCAACCTGCAAATACAACAATTGATCAAGTGAACAAAAATCCACATGTTTTGTGAAACAAAATGAATAAAAAAATTAAGAGGTCAAAATCCATGAGTTCTCTAGAAGAAGCGTCACTTCTTAATATCTGTGCTAACAACACGAGTCATTATCGGAAAGATATCATGAATAATGAAAGGTTAGTGAAATATTTTAAGATTCCAGATAAATAAAATGCTTCCAAAATTCGGTCTCTTAAATAAATTACTGTCCTGAATGAAGATTGTGAAAGCGTGGTTTTACATGCAAGTTAAGCCTTGTACGAGCTACGTACAACTTATTTCTTAACATTGTTACTTCTATTGTTTGCGTATACTACATTTGTAAGACTTGATAGATTTGTCTATTTGAGTGGGAAATATGTACGAGCTATGTACAAGGTAGTAATATTGGCCTGACCGGGTCAGGCCAATATTAAAAATTTAAGTGGGTCAGGCTGACCCACTTAAATAACATAGACTACTGACCTAGACTCTAGACTAAGCATTTTACATTATCAGCAATACATAGCATTACTTTAATAAATCAGTGTTACAACAGCGCTCGTTGGGTTTGATTGCTTCCCTACATAGCCGTCACTCCCTCCTATAAAGTAACATAACATAGCATAACGGAATTGTAGCAGGACTCAAACGGGGTCCTCCACAGGCCTTGTATTGAACTAAAACTTTAGTTTACTTTTTATAGCCAGTACCACATATACATGGACGTAATGTGCCTAATTAGTATGTACCTACAGTAATACCCCGGATTTACTCGATAGGTCTGTCCTGAGTCCTGCAGTCCTGCCGCATACGCTGCAGGACTCCTGGACTCCTGCGCAGTCGCTCCCCAAGACTCAAGACTCAGTTTGGAGCGCTCTCAGGTCTTTCAGTGCTTGGTCCGTCGGATGGATGGACTTTATCCAGCGGCAATAAAGGCTATTTTTATTTTATTCCTATATCCTGTGTCAGAAAAGTCCAAAGCCGCACCATCAGCGAGTCCTCAGTAGAGATATTCGTGGTGGTAGACTCGGAGTCGGAGGGAGACGAGAGGAAGCTCGGCGACTCCGGCATCGCCGACCGCAGCACCGCCGAGGGTGACATGATGCTGGTGCTGGAACAGAAAATGGACAAGCTTAATGGTAATGTGATTCGGGTCTATTCTATGTACCTGCCTACGAGCTGTTACGACAAAAGTGCCAAGCTTGTCTTTTATGATTACGATCTGTCTTTTTGACTGTCTTTTACGATTTATCCAAAATGTATACCTATATCAAAATTGACTTTCCACACCTTCTCTGCTGCCAGAGGGAGTTCTACCATACTACCATGGGCTACCGATCTTAATCGACTTATTTTGACTTAAAAACTATTGTGCCTAGTTTCATATTATAGGTAAGTTATAGGTATGTGCTTTCTATTAGCATATTTCTTTTAAATATAACCGAAATTACCAACCGATGCCATAATTATTGGTACAGGATCAGGGTAACCGGCTAGTTAGTCATCTTTGTATTAAAGTGTTTTCAAAAATAGTAGAAAACGACTAACGACCTCTTAATATAGGTTTGACCACTCTTCTCACTTTTTCCTTAACAGACATGTTTCAAGAACAGTGCCGCTTGCTATCCACGCTGAAGGAAGAGATCCGGAACTCGAGGAGCGCGATGGAGAAGGCGGAGGCAGCTCAGCACGAGGCTCTCGACGATCTCATCAAAAAAGTTGTTGCTGAGAGGTAGGTCACTAGACATCAGAATACAGAATCGGAGAATCGGAGACCAGGTTTGATGAGGCACAGGATTATTGTTTTTATACAGCATATACATGTATACTTTAGCATTTTACAATGAGTATTATTAAAGAAAGTACAATTATCTCGATAACCATCATTCATCTAAGGCATACTGCATAGCGCTTTTTATTTGGCAGCGGTTTGAAAAACCTGGAGTCATTCGATGCCAACACTTCAGACACCAACAGCCGGGCCAAGAGTCTCCTGGATGCCATAGAACTCCGCCATGGATTCTCCTTGGACAAGGAGATTAGAGATTCACTCATCAGCTTCCTGCAGAGTGATGTGAGTTCATATAATTCGTATAGTTGTATTTAAATCTAACGGATGGTATAGAAAAAAACATGGTATTCCTCTCTGATGGTCTTTATCATTCTGGCTAGAATAAAGAAAACAAACGTTTAACGATAAATCTGTTTATTGGTCCTTTCTTAATGTCACCCAGGAGCTAAAAGACCACATGGTAGCGACCACAGCGCAGTCAGTGAAGGAGATGATAGGGGACTGCCTGTCACGTGACGTGTCCAACTTGTACCTGCCAATCTTGGAGCATTCCCATCGCAGACTGATGCGCGCTGTTACCAGGACTCTGGAGGAAGCTTTCATTGACCGTGAGTATTGACCTACTCATGCATTTTAGGCTTTTACGTAACTAGTAGATTCAGGATTTCATTTTGGTAGGAGGGAAAGGTTGAACGTAGCGATGCGAAGATTTTTCGCTAGCTTCTAGCTTAGAATTTCGAAGAGCACGAGAAAAATCTTTTAGGCGAGAATGACGCTCTCTTGATGGTAAGAGATAACGCTGCCCCTAATCAGCACATTGCCACTCAAGATTTCAAAACGATGCCAAATTCTAGGTCCAATTACCAACGCTTCTTGGTTAAGAGTCCATGAGTCATAACATGTTAAGACTCTTTAATCTTTAGCAACGTAATTTCACTAGCTTTAGTGCCCTTCTACCGAATCACGGTAATATTTGTGCATCAATGCACAGGCGGTAGAATAACTGGCGCTGTTGGGGATCCATCTAGTTGACCTCCTGCAAAGGAAGTCTACCCCCAATGCCTGTGGTTTGTGTTCCAGTGGAGGAGAAGTCAGCGTCCCTCTCGCAGTCGGTGTACAAGGTGACGCGGTCGATGCGACGCTCGCTGGACCGCCACCAGCACCTACTGGACGCGGCCGCCGACCCGGCCCATGATCTCATCGACACACTCAAACACACTGTGCAAGAGTACGTAGTCATATTGACTCCACTACACAGGTAGTATAACAGTCGGTGTACAAGGTGACGCGGTCGATGCGACGCTCGCTGGACCGCCACCAGCACCTACTGGACGCGGCCGCCGACCCGGCCCATGATCTCATCGACACACTCAAACACACTGTGCAAGAGTACGTAGTCATATTGACTCCACTACACAGGTAGTATAACAGTCGGTGTATAAGGTGACGCGGTCGATGCGACGCTCGCTGGACCGCCACCAGCACCTACTGGACGCGGCCGCCGACCCGGCCCATGATCTCATCGACACACTCAAACACACTGTGCAAGAGTACGTAGTCATATTGACTCCACTACACAGGTAGTATAACAGTCGGTGTACAAGGTGACGCGGTCGATGCGACGCTCGCTGGACCGCCACCAGCATCTACTGGACGCGGCCGCCGACCCGGCCCATGATCTCATCGACACACTCAAACACACTGTGCAAGAGTACGTAGTCATATTGACTCCACTACACAGGTAGTATAACAGTCGGTGTACAAGGTGACGCGGTCGATGCGACGCTCGCTGGACCGCGACCAGCACCTACTGGACGCGGCCGCCGACCCGGCCCATGATCTCATCGACACACTCAAACACACTGTGCAAGAGTACGTAGTCATATTGACTCCACTACACAGGTAGTATAACAGTCGGTGTACAAGGTGACGCGGTCGATGCGACGCTCGCTGGACCGCCACCAGCACCTACTGGACGCGGCCGCCGACCCGGCCCAAGATCTCATCGACACACTCAAACACACTGTGCAAGAGTACGTAGTCATATTGACTCCACTACACAGGTAGTATAACAGTCGGTGTACAAGGTGACGCGGTCGATGCGACGCTCGCTGGACCGCCACCAGCACCTACTGGACGCGGCCGCCGACCCGGCCCATGATCTCATCGACACACTCAAACACACTGTGCAAGAGTACGTAGTCATATTGACTCCACTACACAGGTAGTATAACAGTCGGTGTATAAGGTGACGCGGTCGATGCGACGCTCGCTGGACCGCCACCAGCACCTACTGGACGCGGCCGCCGACCCGGCCCATGATCTCATCGACACACTCAAACACACTGTGCAAGAGTACGTAGTCATATTGACTCCACTACACAGGTAGTATAACAGTCGGTGTACAAGGTGACGCGGTCGATGCGACGCTCGCTGGACCGCCACCAGCACCTACTGGACGCGGCCGCCGACCCGGCCCATGATCTCATCGACACACTCAAACACACTGTGCAAGAGTACGTAGTCATATTGACTCCACTACACAGGTAGTATAACAGTCGGTGTACAAGGTGACGCGGTCGATGCGACGCTCGCTGGACCGCCACCAGCACCTACTGGACGCGGCCGCCGACCCGGCCCATGATCTCATCGACACACTCAAACACACTGTGCAAGAGTACGTAGTCATATTGACTCCACTACACAGGTAGTATAACAGTCGGTGTACAAGGTGACGCGGTCGATGCGAGGCTCGCTGGACCGCCACCAGCACCTACTGGACGCGGCCGCCGACCCGGCCCATGATCTCATCGACACACTCAAACACACTGTGCAAGAGTACGTAGTCATATTGACTCCACTACACAGGTAGTATAACAGTCGGTGTACAAGGTGACGCGGTCGATGCGACGCTCGCTGGACCGCCACCAGCACCTACTGGACGCGGCCGCCGACCCGGCCCATGATCTCATCGACACACTCAAACACACTGTGCAAGAGTACGTAGTCATATTGACTCCACTACACAGGTAGTATAACAGTCGGTGTACAAGGTGACGCGGTCGATGCGACGCTCGCTGGACCGCCACCAGCACCTACTGGACGCGGCCGCCGACCCGGCCCATGATCTCATCGACACACTCAAACACACTGTGCAAGAGTACGTAGTCATATTGACTCCACTACACAGGTAGTATAACAGTCGGTGTACAAGGTGACGCGGTCGATGCGACGCTCGCTGGACCGCCACCAGCACCTACTGGACGCGGCCGCCGACCCGGCCCATGATCTCATCGACACACTCAAACACACTGTGCAAGAGTACGTAGTCATATTGACTCCACTACACAGGTAGTATAACAGTCGGTGTACAAGGTGACGCGGTCGATGCGACGCTCGCTGGACCGCCACCAGCACCTACTGGACGCGGCCGCCGACCCGGCCCATGATCTCATCGACACACTCAAACACACTGTGCAAGAGTACGTAGTCATATTGACTCCACTACACAGGTAGTATAACAGTCGGTGTACAAGGTGACGCGGTCGATGCGACGCTCGCTGGACCGCCACCAACACCTACATAATAAATATCCAATAGATGGTTTTTTATTTTTTTCGGCCATTCTCCGAGCAGTAAATTTTATGTGTCCTGGCTCAATAAATCCATAATAATAACAAATGTAATCATGCACATATTTTTATACGGTAGTAAAAACCCATATCTATCTGTACACAAAACCTTTGACTTCTGCTGTAATTAGTTAACGCGTAATTAATTAATCTTTGTTCAAAAAGCACCTGTTTTCTAATTTCCGTGACGTGTCCTTACACCAACTTCATGTGAAAATTTGCTTATATTTTTTGTTGCATACAGTTCTAATATGGTTAATTATTTTTAAAAAATAGTTTAATGTTAGGTGTACTGCCTAGCAATATATCTACGCAATAGAACCAGTATGTAAATAATTATAAAAAAGTAAACGTTTGTCCGTGTCAAAGTTATAATTTCCATGATATTTTGTGTTCTTGGGCGTACATCCCTAAATAACAGTATTTCGTACACCAGCATCGCATCCCTAGCGAGCCCTGAGTGTGTACCGCGGCCCATCAGCTGTTGCAGGTCATGAACCTCAGTGTACTACCAATAAAGCACATGAGAATCTAATTTTCGTACCCGTGGTTTCGAAATTTTATAATTTCCATTTTACTGGTTTTAACACCTAATTATTTATGTTAGAAAGTAGGTCGTATTTTAAATAGATCCAGTTCTTTAGTCTCTCTACGTTATAATAAGCCAGTATTTGCTTATTGTGAAAGTTTTTATAATTTTGCAGAAAACCGGTTATATTCTAATTACCGTATACTAATTTCCATATTTTTATAAGTACCGTTGTATGAAAATTTCTTAGTAAAATGAACCTATTTGCTACCGTGAAGGTCCGAGTAGAGAGTTTTCCCATGGTTTATATAGTATGATATACTCACAACATTTTCTTCTTCCTTTCACGCTATAACCCTTGCCTTTCCACAATATTATTCCAGTTGTAGCGGACTCTGGCGACCTCATCCAGTGCAGTGGCGTGTTTGCCCACTACACAAATTTTCTTTCGACATCTTTTCTTTGTGGCCTGCCCATCTTATTCGCTGAGACTTATGGGCCTTGAAGATGAGCTCTTGTTTGATGCGTGCTTCTTCTTCATCGGCTAGTGCTTATGCACTTATAAATGACTAGATATGGCTTCCAGACAACTTCCAGTCACCTTCCGGATATCGTCACCCCATCATTGCCCCATATTGCCAAACAGGGGGGCTTGGCAAGATGGTGACACCACGTTTGCCAAGACGCTGTCTCTACTCTAGAACACAACTAGTCCGTCGGTTATCGGTTCTGCGGCAAATGTGACCAGCCATTGCCACTTCAGCTTGCTAATCCCTTTCGGATATGGCGGTAACTTTGGTTCTCTGCCGAATCACCTCATTTCTGATGCGATCCCTTAAAGAAACGCCGACCATGAACGCCTGCTCCACACACTTGGCCCGTCACTTTTGGCATCCTTGTTCATTCTTCTCTGTACTATGTGCAAGTCAGCGAAAGAAATATAAAAAAAAAACAAAAAAAAACTTTTCATTCATAACTCGCTGTAATAAACATCTTAAGTGGATCGTGGTCAACAGATGCGTGCTTTTTGACAGCAAGCTCCTGGAGCTCGATCAACAGCTGAGGGCTAGCTGAGCAACTTTGAACTTGTGGATCAGTTTTAACGTAGGTAAGTGTCCACGTCTTGGCTTTGTATGTCAGAACAGGTAAGACACACTGGTCTTCAGGTATGGGTGACAAGCAGACTCAAAGAACCTATCCAATAAATGTAGGCCATCCCAGCTGAAACCTCCGATTGGACTCTCTCGATGTTGTTCCTACCTGATTGCACTGTTCGCTCAAGGTATAACATCATCAATACACATATTTCTGAACAATTTCAATAGAGAGTCAATTATAATCTATAAAAATTAGCATTTGTTGCTAGTCCTAAACCGTTTCTGCCATAATGACGATGTTGTCCACTAATCTCAAGTGTGAAAATGTACTCGCCGTTAATATTGATGCCCTATCCACTGTTTGCGGGTTCTGGACTTGGTGGTGGTATATAATATTTACAAACCTTTCAATACCTACCTATATTGCTAATCAATTTGGTATCGTTGCAAAACCTCCAGAACAGACCAGGTTTCAATGGAGTCAAAGGCCTTCTCATAGTCTTCGAACGCTGAGCACATGCTCTGTTATTTTTTCCTTCTATATAATCTCTCGCACTGTGTGTATGTGGTCTATAGTGTCATAGCCTACTCGAAACCCAGCATGGTCCGGTGGCTGGAACTCGTCAAATCTTTTTGCGAGACGCTTTATGATAAAAGAAAAGCTTTTTGAGAAAAGCTTATCGACATGGTTCAAAAGTCAAAAGCGAAATAGGTCTGTATAGTTTTTCAAAAGACTTTATCACCTTTTTTGAAAAAAACCACTACTACGATTTTGCTTCACGCCTTTGGAGATCTCCCTGAAAAGAAGACAGCGTTAATAAATATTCGCTGGAGCTCTCGCAATATACATAAGTGTACCTGCAACCCTCAAAAACTAGGTAATGCAATTGTCACAAGAGACACATTTTATTCTGGTTTTAGGCTGAGGTGCCTGCGAGGCATACGACTGTCTATAAAAATCTTACACCTCTGCAAGAAATTCAGGCGGAGAAGTGACGCAGCTTACACCCGATGTAGTCAACTTTGTCCGCAGGCTCCTTCCCAATTTATGTACGAAGACCTGGTTCCTGGATGGTGCGTGTGTTGGAACTTGGAACTCCGGAGGTCTCGTCTTACTGAATTGGATATTGTTTCTCATTTCATGTGTGTTTCTTCTCGCTAAATTAAGCGTCATCTTCCAGCAAGATTTCCACCACTCTATTGAGATCCTGGTCTACGTCAACAACAATAGTGGTCCATTTAGTACCAAAAATAAATAAAAATTATTTGCAGCTGCAATGTTCTCCTTTCCGTTGCAGTAATTATTTAAACATTTCTCATTTCCATATCCATGTAATTTTTAAATCTCAATAACTTTAAAACCATTGTTACGGGACTAAAACCAAATAAATTATTATATTCGTACATTTAATGTCTTTCATATTTTAATGTATTTGAGTCAATCCAATTAAAAATCAAAAAAGACATGGGAATTAGGCAAAGAATGCTAAATTGGAGAATGGCCGTTTTATTTGACCTATTTTTTTCACCTAATCACAACACCAGGTTGCTCCACGAAGAGATGAAGCAGTGGCGTCGCAAGCTAGTAGAGGTGCTATCGTCAGCGCCCGCGCCGCCCGCGCCTTTACCGGAGCCACCGCAGCCGCCGGCGGGGTGCGCGCCCACCACCCCGCTCGCACCCGCCAACGATCGCTCGCTTATTGATCAACTGGTATGTTGTATCATACTTAAAAATCTACTTTAGAAAAGGCAGTTATGAATAATAATATTTTATACCTTACACTCCTTGATAACAGTTTATAGTACGTAACTTCAAATTCTTAGCGACAGTCCTAAAACGTTTTTGTTATAACATAGATGAAAACAGCAAAGATAAACAAGCAGATACAAGAAGGTGACATCAACGGTGCGTTCGAACGGGCTCTAAGCGCCGGCGACCTGGCGCTCGTGATGGCAGCCTGTCGCGTCGCCGAACGTGCGCTTGAACGGTGCACTCTCCATCAACACCTGCTGCTGGCACTGATCCAGCAGCTCAGCACTGACATGCTGGAAGACACGCTGCTTAAATGCAGGTACTTTTACATTTTATAACACAACCCCATTTGTCGACAAGATCTAAATAATTGAATTCGTATTAGGCCGTCATTTAAATAACATAAAAAAAATTGAGAAATCCCAAAAACTTTCAAACGTGATATAGCGTTTGTAAGTTTTTGGGTAGAAACTAGGGACACGTGACGTCACTTCACGGCACTGGACTATGCTTGTTATACCACATTAGTTTTCAATGCAGTAGGCACACTGTACACAGTACCCTAATGCCTGCACATTATTGCAAGCACAAAACACAAACTAACACTTCACAAAACACAAAACAACACTTCGAATTGTAACACTTCTTTCTCTGTAATCTTAGTTCTAAGTTTATAATATTGTTGTATTTGTGTGAACAATAAAGAGTTTTCTATTCTATTTTATTCTATTGCTTGGAGGATGACAATTTTGTAAATACTCAGCTAATCAGTTAACTATGTACCTACCTCACATATAACACCAGTTTATTTTTCCTACAGATATTTAGAATATGGCATAATCAATTTGGACCCGACAAACCAACTCACACGCACGCACTTGCCGCTCGTCGTCGGGGAAGTGCGCAAGAACCTCACGAAGTTCCGGTCTGTCTATCCAAGTCACGCTAGCAACAGAAGAGTAGCTTTAATTATCATGGCAGCAGATAATCTGTTAAAATAGAAGGTTATTTATCTTTTTGTTAATTTGTTACTTTTTTTTAGACCATTTGAATAAAAATATAATAAAGCTGAATGTTTATTACTTTGTAAGCCATGTTGTGTGGAAACGCAAATAAAAAAAAAAAGTAACAGCTTGTTCTCTATTGCTACTACATTAGCTGTTAAATTTATTATTTCTGTCTGATTGGAAGATTAAGGAAATTTATTCCTAATCAACTACGAAGCGCTTGCTGATTGGAGTAGAAATCGATTTTTTTTAAAGCACCACCAATCACGAATCGTTTCGCTGTTACAATTGATAAAGGAGAACAAACTAAATTACATCCGCCCTGATGATCTGTCAATGTCAATCTGTCATTCACATGATTTTCAATTTTCAGCATAGTTTGGGATTATAAAAATAATAATTTTGTTAAAATAAACAAGAATTTAATGAGATTTATAAAAAGCCGGCCTAGTATAGAATAATCATAAGTGGTCGGTGATATTACAGTTGCAATGGCGATGAAATTTATAATTTCCGTGCTTCTAACACACAATTTGATGGTGTACTGTGCTTCTGCCGCGGTGCACGGTCACAGCGTGGATCATCTGGAGCGAGAGTCGGACGGCAGCTTCCGTTCGCGAGACGCCGACCACTACGGAGACGCCGGTCACAATACAGAGTTCGACCACGAAGCCATTTTAGGTGATTTCACGGTTTTACGACGTCATTTTTTAGCAATGTTTGCCGCGATAACCGTAGTCGTGCTGAGGCGGGATGTCTGTGAAGTGGTCTCTGTTATGTGTGGGGCCGGTGATATTGGCGGTGACGTATTACTTCTCTGTAGGCAGCGTGCGCGAGGCGGAGGAGTATGACAAGTTGAGCCCGGAGGAGTCGCGGCGGCGGCTCGCGCTGCTGCTTCCCAAGATGGACCTCAACGGAGACCAGTACATCGACAGGATGGAGCTGAAGATGTGGATATTAAATTCTTTTGCGTAAGTTTTAAACTTGAATCAAACTATACAGAATATGCTGTAAAATTCACATCAATCTGAAACATTTTTATTATTTTATCTGAATATTATTTTGTTTTTTTTTTGTCATTTATTGTGTTTCGTATATCTATAAACCTTGTAGTAACGCTACGACATTGCTAAAATTATTGTTGTTTATTTAATCTTGTATTCTTTTACTATAAGATTCTATTTAGACACATAAAAAGGTATCTACCTATTATTTTATTTAATACACAGTATGATACTGGGATTAATTATTCAAAATTATGTATTGGTAGTAATTTTGCAAGACATACATCTTGTAAAACACACTCAATATTCAAAATTGATAATTTTTAGAAATTTTACAGACATTTCATAGCTTTACATGTGAACAATGTAGATAAGCTTATCTCTAAAGATTTACACAAACAAGATGTAAACTCCGTGGGAAGATTTACATCACAAAGGATCTTTGTGCACAATATATTTACAAAGACGTTATTATCATGAAAGAGAGATTAACTTTCTGTTCCCAGTAGTTAAAGCTTCGGAAAAGTATCCTGTCTTTTATTCCAGGATCTTAGCTATATAATTATTGACAATTTATTTTTTTAAGGACAATAATAGTTATACTTTAACTTTAATATATTTATTATTATATTTCAAATTCTCCAGTTTGAAAATGACTTAGATATTTGTGAAAGTGTTATAACACATACCTATTCATTTTAAAAATATTTCTAAGGATGTTAATATAAGATCATTTCTTCGTTTTTTTATTTTATTTTACAATTTTAGGAATACTTACATCTAGGTCTTAAATTAGGGTACTTAAATATTGTAATTAAGGACATTTACAAGTTTCCACATATAGGTGACAGAATAATCAAACATATTGTGGTCAGAGAACAAAGAGCAAACTAAGATATTAAACATATTATACACTATATGGTAATAAATATTACATTAAATACATAGACAGATTGGTTAACACAAAAGTCTTCTGTGTGTGTCTTATCAATACATATAAAGATAATATCTATCTAACGTTGTATCTCTCTGTCTGGACCTATCAACTGCAACAAAGGGCTGGTTCAATAAACTCATAGAAACAAATCAAGATCATAAACATGTCTTTAATAGCTTATAATTAAGTTAACAGCTAGAAATTGACAACTGTTGGGCCAGCTTGTCATATTCAGATGAGATTTTTTAATTTCACTTTATAGGTAGGTATGCTGGCTGGCTTATGCTGGTGGCTTCACCAATAATAAAAATATAATATATCCTTTTTAACCCCCGACGCAAAAATGACGGGGTGTTATAAGTTTGACGTGTCTGTCTGTCTGTGTGTGTTGTTCTGTGTGTGTGTCTGTGTGTCTGTCTGTGGCATCATAGCTCCCGAACGGATGAACGGAATTTGATTTAGTTTTTTTGTTTGCAAGTAGAGTTAGTCGAGAGTGTTCTTAGCCATGTTTGGTGGAAATCGGTCCAAGATGGCCGCCGCTACAAAATGGCCGATTACTTTTTTCTTCCACGACCCCCTCAATATGGGTATCAATTGAAAGGGCTTTTTTTTTTCTAGTCTATACTGTCCCACTGCTGGGCAAAGACCTCCCCAAAATCCCTCCACGCGTCTCTCTCCTGCGCCACCTCTGGCCAGTCAGTCTGGTGCGCGTCTAGATCGTCTCGCCACCTTTTTCTAGGTCGGCCTCGACGACGCCTTCTGTCTTGTGGTGCCCACTCTGTAGAGATCCTTGCCCAGCGGTCAGGGTGCATACGACTAACATGACCCGCCCAATCCCATTTTAGTTTGAAAGGGCTTAACTAATGAAAGGGCTTAACTAATAGAATACAGCCCACTATATAAAATTAAAAATCCGAGATGGCCGCTACCACAAAATGGTAAATTACGTATTGCGTTGGGGGTTTTTAAAATTTTTAATTTAATTCACTTGTTAGAGTATGTCTATGTCATAAATCTAAGCTAGTGTATTTAGATATTTGTGCGTCCTCCTCAACAATGTTTCCCTCCAGGAAACTATCCCGAGAAGAAGCCGAGGAGCGTCTTCAGGAGGCAGATGAGAACCGCGATGGCATCGTCACCTGGGCTGAGTACCTGCAGGACGGCTTCGGAGTGGACACCGAGGAGGAAATAGGCCCTGATGACACTGGAGACTCGGGGATGGTGAGAATATATTTTCATCTACCATAATATTATTATCGTAAGACTACTTTATCAATAATAATAATTGGGGTTTATACTCCAACAGAACAGGTTACCCTACTTACACTGTCAGAGTCAAATCACAATTTATTTGGGTGGCGAACCTATATGTAGCAGTTTCAGATCGCCGAGATTACTACAGGGCCTGCAACATGACCTAACGACTGAGTATTATGTTTAGTGCAGTCAGGGAGGTAAACAAAATAAAATAATTTATTTATCGGCAGCTTAGATTATAGCTGTTAAGTTTAGTTGCCACATAGTTAAATTCGGGGGACCAGAAACGGAAGTGGCACTGTTTCTTGTGTAACGCAGGCTAACATCGTTTCGTGATTGGTAGACATGTAATGGGAGTGACGGGAAGTGACGTTAGCCAATGAGAGTCGAGTAGTTGCACGGTCGTCCGCTAGGGGCGCTGTTGTGAGCGAGCGGTAGGGCGGACGGGCGTGAGGTATTATATTGAGCTGTGTAGACGACGGAGACTCACTTTACGTTTGGCTGGCGGCTGGGACGGTCACTTTACTTCGGGACGGCACCTCGGACGGACGTTATGTCCGAAGGGTGACTGGGACGGTCACTATACGGTTTGGGTATCGAATTAGTTATCGAAGCGTTCGTAGCTTTGCGGAACACTCGGTCCCCTTAGACGTGTGCGCCGCGCCGCCGCGCCGCCGCCGCCGGTCATTTTGGCCACGCCGCCGCCGCCGATCATTTTATCGGCGTGAAATCGGCGTGAATTTATTTTAATTTTATTAACGTTTTTTACTTATTTTAATCATCATTATTAACCAAATAAAATAATTGAGGCCACAAGAAATGTTCCACATAAATTTAAACGTCTTGGAAGGCATAGAAAGAATAGAAAAGAATGAAACTAGTCGGCGGGTCGGCACGCAACTGCCACTACAAGTTGCTATTGCTACCCGTGTGGTAAATTACTAACATTTTGTGAAATTAAAAGCAAGATATTTGTATAGAGGTATGATTTCCACTTTCCACCATTTTGTTCTACACCAATCACCAAACAAGCGAATGCCAACGTTGGGGTTCGTTGGCAACCATTGGCGCTGTGTGGACTTAGCAAAGGCCAACATGACGCCGGGGTCACATTATAACATCATGGTCGAGCCCTCGATGAAATATCTTGAACTCGTCCTCCCCGGGCGGTGCAATTTCCGGGAGCACTTTGCCCGGTTGTCTCCCCGCCAAGCACGGGTCCTTAACCTTCCGGCTCGTGCAGGTGTTTTCCGGGTACGGACGCTTCGGAAAGTACTTGCATGCACCACGTAGCCGGTACAGAACCGATCTCCGCTTGCCACCTCTGTGGTTGCGGAGTGGATACGCGTGCCCAGCATGAGTCAGTGAGCACCGTACCCTTATCGCAGTTATGGGGGAGGAACTCTCACTATAAACCATGAAAATAGCCAATGGTTTCAAGTGAAGAATCGTGGCAGGCGGCGGTCTCATTTTGCGAGAGGACACTATCGCAAAAGGGGATCGGGAAACGCAAACGGGAGTTCATTACCAACATCCCTATGCGTGCCCGGAGAAGGAGGCGCATCTTCCATGCCCTTTTCCATCCCCTTACCTGGGTCTAGATGGAGTACGAGGCTCCTCGTCGCTGACAAACCGACCCACGAGGTAGTGCACTTTGGAGGGTGGGATAAAACTCTTCTTCACTCCACTGAGGTGGGGTCCTCCTGTCAATTATGCCCAAACGCCGTTGGGGCCGTGAATGAGTGCTTTGGTGTTCCCTGACGCCATAGTGCTGGGGTAGCCCCAGCACTATGGCGTCGTTTTTAGTGGGTATCCCCGCCGCGCCCAATATTAACGAGGTAGACCCACAAAACCCAAAAAAAAAGAAAAAAGTCCAACATAACGCCAACCCCTGAACAGTCCGGATCGAACCCTATTTTTTTTATCCCAGGAAAAATGCTTTACGCATCATCACCCCACGCCGGGGGGCGCGGGGCGGTATGTGGGACTCCCCCGCCATGGGAGCGGCGGGGACACCCACTAAAAAACCTGGGGGTGTTCCTGCGGGACGCCATAGTGCCGGGGCAGCGGGTACGCCGAAGCACTCATCCGCGGCCCCGACGGCGTTTGGTCCTTACTGATAGGAGGACCCCTCCGCGATGGGGTGAAGAGGAGTTTCACCCCACCCTCTCAAGGGGCGCGCGGAAACACCGCGCGCGCCACCTCGTGGGTCTGTTCTTGCGACGACGAATACCCCCGTACTCGCCGCCTAGACCCAAGTTATGGGAGCTGGAGAAGGGCGTGGAAGATACGCCTCCGACGCCCCCTTCTCTCCCTATCGCAGAACGAAACCGTGGCCTGCCACGACTCCTCGCTTGCAACCATGGCTCTTACCATGGTTGCCAACGAGAGTTCGTCCCCCATAACAGCGACGAGGGTACCGCGCTAACTAACCCAAGCTGGGCACTCCTCCAGTGTGTGCTGCGCCGTATCCACGTCGCTACCACAGTAGTGGCAAGCAGGAGTCGGTTCCCTCCCGCTAAGTGGCGCAAGTACTTTCCGAAGCATCTGTGCCCGGAAAGCATCTGCACGAGCCGGAAGGTCAAGGACCCGTGCTCTCTGTCCTTCCACTGCTGGAGTAGTGGACGGACTGCCACCACTGTCCAGCTGCCTGCTCGAGGGTGAGCCAGACGCGTACTCTACCTCTCGAGCAGTGCCTCCTTGGCTTCCTCCTTCCACCTACCTCTCTACCTCCCTGGGAGACGCGGTGAGCCCGCGGAGGCGTAGCGCGCCGCATACAGCTCCGCCTCCAGGTCCCAGGGGGGAGATCCTCACAAGAGGCACGCCGCCTCGTAGGAGACCGTGCGGTAACCCCGTATTACCCCGACGGCCATCACCCTCTGAGGACGTCTCAGATGGGCGATGGTTTGCTCCGTCAGGGCATCCACCCATACGGGGGCTCCATACAGAGGCTCCATACAGGCCCATGGACCGCACGACTCCCACGTACAGGCGACGGCAGCTGGTCCGAGGTCCACCTAGGTTCGGCAGCAGCCGCTTGAGAGCGGGCGCCGCACCCATCAGGCGGGGAGCCAACAGGACAAAGTGCTCCCGGAAGTTCCACCGCCCGTCGAGGACGAGTCCAAGATATTTCATCGAGGGCTCGACCCCGATGCAGACCTCCCCGATATAGTGGAACCCCTACTCGGGTCCCTCCGAGGCCCACCCGGAGTCCCAATCTCCCTATCCGTGCTACCACCTCCCCCACCGCCACGGTGGCAGCCTCCTGGAATGTGCATGGAATGAGAACCCTCGTTGTATACTATTTTTATCGTAGCAGTATTCATCAGCGTCGTCGTTGTAGGTCCGTGTAGGAGTCTAGTCTAAGTTTCAACAAACCCTCAAGACGAAAATCTTCAATCAATGTGAGTTACCATGTTGATTTACGGCACTGAAACGTAATCCATCACTATTGACCTCATCTTAAAGCTCAAAGTCAGTGAGCTATGGAGAGGGCTATTACCGGGGTTTCTCTACGAGAATGAGGAGATCCGTAGACGAACTAAAGACACTTACATAGCCCAGCGGATAAGCAAAGTGAAGTGGCAATGGGCAGGCCACATAGCACGTAAAGCGGATGGCTCGAGTGGAGACCACGGACTAGCAAACTCAGCGTAGGACGTCCAACCACACGACGACCTTGAAAAGGTCGCCGAAAAATGCTAGATGCAGGTCGCTTCCAACCGGTATAAATGGCAGTCCAAAGGGGAGGCCTATTCAGCAGTGAGTCCTATGGCTGAGATGATGACTTAACTAACAAACAATTACGAGTAGTTATTAACCCTTAATGCAGGCATATGCGAAAGGTGCATTCGATGGTGAAATTAATGCTTTCTATTTCCTAGGGTATCGTTTAAATTCCTCACCACCTCGTTAGCGTCAAATTGGAGCGAAATTAACATATTGATATTTAATTAATAATTTTCATAGATTTAACGTAAAATAACGCCTAATTTCATTAAATATAACGTCATTTAGCACGTTTTATTTTGATTTTTGTTGTATTTTACCCCCACGCCGATTTCACGCCGATTACGCCGCCGCCGCCGGTCATTTTTCGACCAGACGCCGCCGCCGGTCGTTTTATAATCGGCGCACATGTCTAAGTCCCCGTTAATATTGTGTAATACAGAGTAGTGTAATATCATCCCTAATCACATTGTAATGTAACTGTTTGCAAGTGTAATAAAACTAATCATATTGTTGAGTGATTCTTATTCTCCTCGCCCGTTATATCCACGCTGTAAACCATGCCTGAGGGGCTCCAGAATGAGCGGCAATATGGTGACAGTGACACATATAGGTTACTACGCTACTAGGCCGGTATCCTGTCCCGACATATTCAAATGCACTACAATACAGCACTTTTGCAAGTAATACTAAAATTCATCCCACCTCCTAGGTTTAATTTGCTACCTTATTCGGTATCGTATAATAGTTAACATCAAGCCCTCATGCGAGATCGCGGTCAAAGGCCTATTAAGAGCGTATATATTTTTTAACATATCAAACTGAAAACACTTAAAATGTGTGGTCTAGAGGAATTTTCAATAAATTAATTCCATGAATTTATATTAATAAAAAAAAAAAAAATAATTGGGGGTTTATACTCCATCAGAACAGGTTACCCTACTTACACTGTCAGAGTCAAATCACAAATTATAGGTCGTGTGGCCAACCTATATGTTGCAGTTTCAGGTCGCCGAGATTCCTACAAGGCCTGCAACATGACCTGACGACTGCCTCCTACATATCTTATAGGAAACAGCCGGGACCCACAGTTTTACGTGCCTTCCGAAACACGGTAGCGTTCAGGCGAAAATCTTTGCCGCACTGAGATTTGAACCCAAAATAAAAAAATATATAAAAATTATATTTCAAAATTCGTCAAATTGATCGAGCGAGAGAGCGTAACTCGATTTATGTATACGCTCTTAAGAGTAATACAATCGCGTATTTTTAATTGAATCAACAAATTGACTAGTTTTTGGGTTTGATAAACCCCAATTTGTTAATTCATTGTAGGTTACCCTTCGCGATCTAGGGTGAATTTAAGCGACTGTAGGATGGTAGCAAACTAAACCTAGAATACGGGATATATCTTGAAGTATATAACTATGCCTCTTTATAAAATAATCGTGGCTTAAAATAAGTGAGACTGCAGCAAACGGACAAAAGTCACAGGTCAAGATAAAAATAAGTAACTATCGTAAATATTATGTATCTAGAAACAAGAACAGTATCCGGTACGAGGCAGCGTATATGGAAACCCTTCCTCTATTCAGCGCCAGTATGGATCTGGGATGCGGGAGCTTTTAAACGACAAAACATGCAGTTAGAGAGTTTAAATGCTACCCTACTTTAAGTTCTGACATGCGGGAGGGTTTACGTACGCAATATTACCATTATAGATTGGAAATCCTTCCAGTATTCAGCACTCAAGTATTTTTGATCTGCGGAAACTTTTGATATTAAATGTTTAGTGTTTTTTTGCTACTATTCTTGTAGTTCTGAATACTGAATGAGACGGCATTGTTAAGGAAATGTAAAAAAAAAATACGACAATAATATAATTATTTAATAAACTTTTATTTGTTTTTATTATTGATACTAAATATGGAATATGGTATAATCGTATGTATATCTAGTACAGATCTTGCAATGCTAGTTTTGACTTAGTTTGAGTTTCACACTCATATTTGGGGTATAGGTTATTATGGTACTATAGAGAATAGAGTTGATCAGATGATGACGGTAGTTGGTGGTGAGTGGGTATTAAGTGGGTAGTGGACTTAGACCCGCGCGCACTTCGTGGTGCGTAAAACAGTCTACAAATACTACCTACATTTAGTCATTCATTTATTTCTAAAATTAAATTGAACTGAAATGAATGGAATAAAATAAAATAAAAAAGCAGCAGCTAGGTATAACTAAGGAAATAAATGAATGACTAAAGGTAGGTAGTATTTGTTGACTGTTTTACCGATATATATATACAGATTGATATCTGCTATATTTTTACTCTGACTCTTACTCTTGACTCTGGATTCTTACTCTGATGAGTAAGAATCCAGAGTCAAGAGTAAGAGTCAGAGTAAAAATCCACAGTCAAGAGTAAGAGTAAGAGTCAAGAGTAGAGTTGCCGCGAATAGTGTTTATAGCGAATAGTCGAATACCGATTAATCGCCATTCACTTTGGCGAATAGTCGAACAACTCGACATTACTATTCGACATAAAAAAAAACATTAAACACATTAAAAATGTTTCTAATTTCTTCTAAGGTTGTGAGAAAAGAAAACAATAAAGTTAAAGAAATCTGTTTCGATTGTTAACTACATCGCATTAGCAAAGGCTGACAGAAAAATAAACCCATATGAATGGTGGGCTTTGAGTACCAATAAGAATAGATTTCCTATTTTAAGTAAGCTTGCAAAACGATACTTAATCACACCAGCAAGCTCGGTTTATTCAGAAAGACTATTTTCCGAGGCAGGTTTAATTTACGAGGAAAAACGTAACCGACTTGCTCCAGAACGTGCAGAAAAAAATGTTTTTTTTGCACCACAATCTGCCTCTGTTGGATTTTAAATATTAATTAAAAAGCCTTACTAATTTAATTTCATGAATATGATAGGCACAGGCACATATTACAGATAATAATTGATATTGTGTATTGTTTTATTAAGGAAAATAATTAAAAAAATGATTATTTTTAACTCATTAGTTCTTTTGTTCGTTAAAAGTTTATTTTCGACGACTATTCGCCGAATGCCGAATAATACTAGCTATTATTCGGTATTCGACGAATATCAAAATAAATAGGCCAAGCGCGAGTCGGGCCACGCACAATGTAGGGTTCCGTAGTTCTAGTAGATTGAATACACTGCACAACAGCATTTTGGATGATTTTTGACGACGATTTCAAATTTGTGACTGAAATTTCTGTACCAGCTCTAGTTAAAAAGATATGACACATATTATGTTGTTTTCGTAATAAAACGCTATAAATGTAGAGATCATAATCATCATCATCTCAGCCGTAAGACGTCCACTGCTGAACATAGGCCTCCCCTTTGGACTTCCATATGTACCGGTTGGAAGCGACCTGCATCCAGCGTCTTCCGGCGACCTTTATAAGGTCGTCTGTCCACCTTGTGGGTGTTCAATGTAGAGATGATCCTAATTAATTTAAGTTTAAGTTGAAAAACTCTTTATGTTATTTGATTTTCTTGCTGAAACTGAAGGCAGAGCTATTCTAAATGCTATTCTTATTCTAAGGGCTATTCTAAATGCTCTAACAATATTCAGCCATCATATGTGCGTTCCAGAAGCCTTGATAGCGTTACTTCATCGAACAAAAGTTCGGGTGGAATTGCTTGCCCAATTCTTCACTTAGTACCCCAAGATTGTCATGAATATAGTCTAGGTGGTCGTGGAGAGAGTGTAACTTGATGGTTATGTCACATTCGAGCCTTTGAAAGTGACGCATTAGTTTTTGGACGTGTTGAGAAAAGTCCAAATAATTCTTACTTTACAAAAAAAAAATATAACCAACATTGGCCTAAAACAAAGTAAACCATTTTTAAATGAACACATTATGAGCCAGTTATGTTCCGCATACTTAATTTTTAATAAAATCAAAACAATAGTTTTATGTTTACACTAAGCAAAAATAAGTCATCGTGATGGTTCTCGAGTCCTTTCCACATTATAGCGGTTTCGTACCAAAATCTATTTATTTTCTAATTTGTCCACAAACGTAGATACTCAACACACGTTTTGCATAACTTTTGGGGAATCCAAGGCTTGTCGTTAATTTTCAGGGAGTATCCAAAGTAATTTTTGTAAGCCTAAATTATGAACGTTGTCACATTCAAACGAAATTCTTTGAGCATAATATTCTCCGCAAATAAAAAAAAAATATATCCGGATCATTCACACAAGTAGCCTTGACCATGCTATATCAAATTATAATAAAAAAACTTAAGTTAGAAATTATGAGCTAAGTAACACTGTAATATGGTGATTTATTTGTAATAGCTATAACTCGTAAACAATACAACCATGAACAATTCGCTTGCGCGATCTAATTTTACTACTAGCGCCATCTAGTTATGCATTAATAAACTATAGGCTAGGTTAGCTTTAGGTATTCTTATTTTGCTGATTTTACCGAAACTAATAATTTTATCTTAACCGCTATAGTTTTCCTGGAAAGTTCATGGTTGAAAGCATACCTCTGATTTTTTTCAGAATTTTAAAGCTAGTAGTTCAGATTTTAGGGGGGGGGGGACGCTCAATTTTTTTTTTAAAACTTGAATATCTTTCAAACAGAACATGAAATCGAAAAAGTTTCTTAGCAAACCGTCCTTTATTTTAAAATACCTATTCAACTATACCCCACACGATGGTATCAGCCAGAAAAAAAAAATCATCCCCATCTTACGTGTACGGGAGGTAGCCTAAATTAATTAATTAAAAATTATTTTTTGTCACCGTTCTCTTACCCTTATTATTACTTACCTGTATACAAAATTACACTTTTCTAGGACTTATAGTTTCTCCGCAATGCCGCGGACAGACAGACGGACGGACGGACGGACGGACAAAGCGAAACTATAAGGGTTCCTTGTTGACTACGGAACCCTAAAAATGACGAGTAATGCCGAATACCGAATAATAGCGAGTATTCGCGGCAACTCTAGTCAAGAGTAAGAGTCAAGAGTAAGAGTCAAGAGCAAGAGTCAAGAGTAAGAATCAAGAGTAAAAGCAAGAGCAAGAGTCAAGAGCAAGAGTCAAGAGTAAGAGTCAAGAGTAAGAGTCAAGATCAAGACTAAGAGTCAAGATCAAGACTAAGAGTCAAGATCAAGACTAAGAGTCAAGAGTAATAGTAAGAGTCAAGAGTAAGAGTCAAGAGTAAGAGTCAAGAGTAAGAGTCGAGAGTAAGAGTTGAGAGTTCTTGTTCGACTCTTGTCGAGAGTAAGAGTCGAGAGTAAGAGTCGAGAGTAAGAGTTGAGAGTAAGAGTCGAGAGTAAGAGTCGAGAGTAAGAGTTGAGAGTAAGAGTCGAGAGTAAGAGTCGAGAGTAAGAGTCGAGAGTAAGAGTCGAGAGTAAGAGTCGAGAGTAAGAGTCGAGAGTAAAAGTCGAGAGTAAGAGTCGAGAGTAAGAGTCGAGAGTAAGAGTCGAGAGTAAGAGTCGAGAGTAAGAGTCGAGAGTAAGAGTCAAGAGTAAGAGTAACAGTAGTAAGAATAAGAGTAAAGTAAATCGTTTTTATTTTAGAAATAAATGAATGACTAAAGGTAGGTAGTATTTGTAGACTGTTTTATGCGGTACGAAGAGCGCGCGGGTCCACTAGTTATACATAAACTTTCCTCTTGAATTACTGTCTACAGTACTATACAGACATGCGTTTTCATTAAACAGATTTAAATATTACTCTGAAAACAATCCCCGAGTTCAGATCGATCGATCTGAATAGCGGAAGGGATTAAAGTCGCAATTAGATAATGAATGCACGTAAAGGCTCCCGCAGCTCAGATCGGTCGCGGTGCTGAATAGCGGAAGGGATTAAAGTCGCATTTTGAGAATTCACGTATGGAAAGGCTCCCGCATCTCAGTTCGGTCGCGGTGCTGAATAGAGGTAGGGTTTCAATATACGCTACGAGGCAATTAAGAATGGTCTTAACTAGTTTTGATGCTAATAAACACATAAAAATGTTAATATCTGCCTTGTTTAAACTTAAGCTTTTGTATTGTTAAGGCTGGCGTAGACTAAAGCCGCACAGTAAAATGAATGTTCCTATCAGTTTAGTAGATGCAGATCTCCTCAATATTCTTTCTCCACGTTATTTTATCAATTATTTTTTTTAAATAACTGCGAACCTCAACATCCCATATTATAAACAAAAATGTTTGCAATATTTGTCAATAATGCCTCAATTCTGACACAGGATCAAGTCGTTGAAAGATTTGTCTTTATTTCATGAAATACTGTTTTGAAGATACAAAAATAAAAAACTTCATTTGGGTTGCAGGTTTCTTACAAAAACTCGAATAGTTATATATTATTGAAGAAACTCATCGTTTTTAAACGGTTGTTTTATTGTTCCAAAAGTTTATTATTCATCGGTTCCAGTATATTTAACACTTTGGTTGCGACGCCTTTTTTAGTACTGTCCATATTGGTACTATGCAGTGACTGAAATTATGCATAGTATCGTAGCAATAATTCACAAAAAACGACATGCATATGTGTGCAGCCAAGCCGGGTTTCGACGATCATGTTTTCCACAGTCAAAGTGTTAAAAATAAACAGACTTATCGTATGTATAGAGTACCTAACATAATCTTGCAATCAGAGTCAGAAGCACGCGCGTACGCCTTTTCAACGGCATACAAAGGAGCAGATTTGATAAGGTGACCTCGTTCGTGCAATATAATATAGTCTCACTCAACTAGCTGTTGTAGAAGCCTATGTTATTCTAGGGTCTAAACTCGACCTATCCGTCACAATATCTGAAAAAATCGCTACATTCAAGCTGATGCTACACAACCGAAGGATCGCGGAAAGCGGGACAGATTCGAATTCGTACGCATCCTGAATCCTGTCACACATAAAGCGGACGCGGGCAGCGACAGTCTATGTGCGTCAGCTTGAATAAAGATAAAAAGATTAAAGAAATTTAACGCATTTTTTATGCAAGGTAATTGCATAAAACACTCATAATGTTTGTTGTTACTTCAGGGTTAAAAAAGTTAGAGCAAAATGTATGCAATTCATAATTATTTGCTCTTTTTACAAGCTTTTATTTACTTTCAACCTGTCTGTTGTCTGTCTGTCTGTCTGTAATCAAATCTTGAAAGGTTAATTTGACCCACTTCCCGGTGTCCGATTGAGCTGAAATTTTGCATACATGTATAAATCGGATGACAATGCAATAAAAGCTTGTTTTTAAAAAGTTTTTTTTTAAAGTTCACTTGTTTAAAGATAAAAAAATAATCCTTAGTAGATAACATTCCCATTCTATTTCGTGTATTTCTCAGTCGCATTAAAACCGGTAGTTATTATACTCGTATTTATTGATTAAAATGTAAACACTAAACAGTGATTGATTTATCGAGCATTTCTCACGGCTCGCATGAAAAACTTGCTTTTTTCTTCTGTAAAACAACTACAATTATTATACGAACGAATTATAATTATGCTTTATTTCTTTTACTATTTGCGCGCAACAATTTTACCTGCTAAATATATAAACCCATTAAATAATACAATCAATCGGAGAGATCGTTATTAGCGATAAGAACGCCAATTATTGTAACACTTTATTTCTGATGTTTACCGCGTTATTACAAAACTTGGACTTACGGTCGTAAGATTAACTCATGTCATTTGTTCGCTTTTGTAATAACACGGATGGTATATAATACAGAGTTTTGGAACGAAGTTCCTTATCGCGCGTTGTGAAAGGGGGCTAGACGGAAAAAAATCTTACGAAAAGTTGTCACGACACTTTTTGCTATAGTAAGCTATTGTAAGCTGTGCGGCGTGCGCATGTTTCTCTGTCTGTCTCTCTCTCTTATAGAAAGCAAGTCAGATATTTTCATTAATCGAAAGGAACTTCGTTCCATCTGGGTGTCCCTTGACACCTCTCAAGTTTTTTCTATTCTATTTTATACACAGAATTTGATCGTTATCAGTCCAGTCGTTTATCCATGCATTTGTTTCAGCTGGTTAAAGAAGAGAAGGCGATGTGGGCAGCCGCCGACACCAACCGCGACGGTTCACTAGATCTTATTGAATTTGAGGTAACCCTCTCTCTGTTTTAAGGGGTTAATAGTCGCTGAGCCTCTGTCTCGCTCGCACGATATATCTTATTGTCAAATAACAATTGATAAAATTTACTTTTTGAAAATGTGTTAAATTGAAAATTTAGCTCATATTTTTATACTATTTTTATAAGTATTCCCAGTTTGCTACCTTAAATAACAACAATGGCATTCTCAATTATATGAAAAATATCTATCTTTAAACATGCCTCAACCATTTTGTAAGGTATCAAACTGGTTATTTATACTTTCAACAATTGTAAAAAAATATGAGCTAAATTTTTAATTTAACACACTTCCAAAAAGTTAATTTTATCAATTGTTATTGGACAATTTGTTATATCGTGCGAGTGAGACAGAGGTTCAGCGACTATTAGCCGCTTAACATTATATCGTACAATGTACACCTACCTACTACCTATATAATATTATTGGAACAGTTGGTTATTTTTATAGGACAATCCTTTCCTCTAAAGTTTCAAAACAGCATGTTAGTCAAATTTTTTTTCAATACCATTTATTGTATTTTAATCAGTTTTTTTTTATTTAGTTCCAATTCCCAACTTAGTTTCATCAAACTCGGTTCAATACTTTTTATACGATATCTTTTCTTGCTAATCTTATTAAAGTCAATCAAGATCGCGCGATCTATTTGGAAAATATATATTGAACTTGGCTTGACTCGCTGCCGCGTGTCTAGATTTGTTTGAAAGGGAACATGCGCAGGTCCCATTAAAATTTTATCGATATCGGTGTAGCGTTTTTCAGGTAACGAATTAAAACGCGCGTCTCTCTCTCTCTCTCTCCCGGTTACAATTAAAGGAATCTTGAAGTAGATTTTATTGAATGAAATTTCATTTATTTATGTGTGTAGGTGTTCACAAACCCGGAAGAACACGCCATAATGCATCAACACCTCCTCAACCAAACTCTGAGGGAGAAGGATTCCAACAAGGACAACCAGATCGACTTCAACGAGTTCATCGGGGACAGAGGTGAGCATTTAATAACAATGGTCACCAAAAAAATAAAATTCCTAGGTACCATTGTTCTAATTATGGGCAGCGTTATCTCTTATTATCAGGAGAGCGACTTGCTCGTCTTCTTACTTCTTTGTATAAAAAATAGGGTCACAAACAAGTATAAATTGATTTATAATAACTTAATGATTAAAATAATAACTAGAATATTGTATATAACTATAAAGCATGCTCGCACAAGCGACAAGTGCCCTGTCAGGGTGTGTAGTGAAACTTCTTTTACACAATAAGATCTGTGCAATGTAACCTACATGTGTTCGAATAAATAAATATAATTTTTGAATAGAAAAAAAAACACTAGATGAGTTCAGCGGTTTTACCAGTTGAAAAGTAGCCTATGTGGTAATCTAGGATCTAATCTAAACTAAAGCCGAGAATCCTTTGGCGTACTCGCTTCCCCGGCATTATGTGGTCCCGCAGGAACACCCCCAGGTTGTGTAGTGTGTACCCCCGCCGCACATATAAAGCGGGGGAGTCACACATACCGCCCCGCACCCCCCGGCGTGGGGTGATGATACGGAACGTATTTTTCCTGGGTCAAAAAAGGGCCTAAACTAAAACATAAAAAAATCAGCTCGCGACGTGAAGAGATAATAAACACACACATTCATACTTTCGCATTTGTATATAATACTAGCTGCGTCTAGCAGTTTTATGTAGCCTATGTGTTATTCCAGGGTCTAAGCTATCTCTATACAAAATTTCAGCTCAATCGGTCCACCCGTTAAGGCGTGAAAGAGTAACAAACATCCAGACATCCATTCTTACAAACTTTCAAGTTTTTTAATATTAGTAAGATGTGGTAGGATTTTATTTTTGAATATTTGTAGGAAAATTCTATAAATAAAGTATAATTTTACTCAAAACTCACAAGTTTATCTCCAGCTCAATATTTTAAAGATAGTAGAGCCGCCCACCTCGAAGTTAAAACATAAAAACATGCATAGCGTGTAGTTTATTTAAATACCAGACATGTACAAAACACTTGTATGTATAACATCTATATATTATGTGTGTTAAGATCATTACACGGATGTATTTTATGTGTGAGTCATATCTCAACGATGCATACAATATAAGTATTTTGAACTTTTCGAATAGAATGAGGTGTGTATTTCAAGGTCTAAGAAACTTCCATAATAAGTACCTATAAGAAAATTTAACATTCGGTTTTTAGAGTTTTACGTATCAAGCAGGGGGTAGACTTCCTTTGCAGGAGGTCGTCTAGGTGGGTACCCCAACAGTGCCAGTTATTCTACCGCCTGAGCAGTGATGTGCAAACATTACTGTGCTCCGGTAGGAGGGCACTGTAGCTAGTGAAATTACTGGGCTAAAGAGTCTTAACATCTTATGACTCTTGAGTAAGAAGCGTTGGGGCAGTGCTCCTAGAATTTCACATAATTGTGAAATCCTAGGTTACACTGTACTGATTATGGGCAGTCGTTATCTCTTAACATCAGGAGAGCGTCTTGCTCGTCTTCTACTTCATCACATAATAATACGTATTAAGCACACGACAACACCTGTTATAGTCTTATATAACTAACCTACTCTTATCTTACGTCAAGAGTAGTCTGACCTAAACATTGACGAGTAACTGATAGAAATGTATAACTATCGGTCCAGGGTTGCAGCAGGAGAAAGCGTGGATAATAGAGGAGAAGGACAAGTTCGACCGCGAGCTGGACTTCAACGGTGACGGCGTCCTCGACCTGGACGAGATCAGGGCCTGGGTCATACCTGATAACCAGTGAGTTTTAACTTATACTCTACTATGTTTTCCACTGGTGGTAAGCTTCGGCAGTGGCTAGTTACCACACATTGGACAAAACCGTCTCGCCAAGCGGACATTATGACCTGTCATAGGTACCAGGTACAGGTCATAATGACCGCTTGGCGTTCAGTGAAGCCAGAGAGGGATTAATCCCGCCTTCTTGTTTTAGTCTGCTACCATCTACGCCCGCATCGTCATACGGTCAAAGGCTAATCTGTAATAATGAATAATAAAAAAAAAAATTGTGCGTGTACTAGTTTACACACGTAAGAAGTGAAACTTCTTTAATTAAATTAAATTTAAATTTATAAATTTTTTAAATTCATGTTCATTGGAGAAAGTGAAAGTACTCTTCGTCTGAACCAACCGTGTAGTGGAGTCACTAAGCGACAAAAATGGGTCAAACCTGTTTTTTTCATGCAGAAGCATGAAACTTGGCACATTAATTTCTAATGTAAAAATAGGCTGATTTCGATCGGTAGCCCTCGGTAGCACCCCCTCTGGCAGCGAGGAGGGGGGTTGGAAGGGGCGCTCCACCCGGCTTAATTTTAAAAATTCTGGGAGACCACACATAGCTAATAGGTCAAGTTTGGTATCAATTTCGGATAAATCGAGGACGTAGATTTCATTTCTAGTATAAAAAAATGACATTTGTGATGATTTGTTTAACAAAAAAATTAATAATTAGAATTACGTAACTTCGTTTTTATTGTTCAAATTACTGTAAATTCAAAAATACTAGTTTTTTTAATAAACAAAAAATATTTTAATAAAGTCTAGTTTATGTAGATTAAAAAATATATAATTTTATATTACTTTTCTTAATAACAAACCGCATAAAAAAATCTTTTGCTGTCCCGGGCCGCAATTTTCTTTTAACCGCCATGAAAAGGGTTATTAGTAAAAAACTTACTATTTCATGCAGAAGTTTAAAACTTGCCACAATTACAATTCCTTACATTAAAATAAGCCGTTTAGAATCAGTAGCCGTCGGTAACCAGCCTTCTGACAGCGGGGAGGGGGGGGGTGAAAGGGGCGCACCACCCAGCTTCACTTAAAAAAATCTGGAAGACCATGTATAGCTAATACGTCAAGTTTGGTATCGATTTCGAATAAATCAAGGACGTAGATTTTATTTCTGATGATAAAAAACGCATTTTATAGGTTTTTAACCAAATTATAACACAAAAATAGTACATAGTTTTTTTTATTTAGAGGCACTTTAATTCTAAATTATAGTAATATTTTGTGATAAACATAAATATTTTTTAAAAGTTTATTTCAATTAGGTTAAATAAAATAGAACTTTTATATTATTTTTATAAAAATTAACTCGTACAATTTTTTTTTTAGACACGAGAGTCGCTATTTTCTGCTCACCGCTGCGCTGCGTTGTAAATCCCCATCAACTGTAAAATACGACTATGTGCATTCATTTAACATGTTATTGATATAAGAACTTGATATTGTCAAACATAAAATTCAGAAAAATCCTATGGCACATCATAATTTACTCTCCCTGAGACAAACTTTTAAAAAATAGGCGCGAAAGTCATATCACTTTAATAATAAACTTCTAACCAAAGTTATGCATCTATTTTTCAATTAAATGTAACGTGGCAAAATTATAAATACTACTGGCACCTACCTACAGCTTATTTATATCGTTATATTGTTTTCCAAGACGGATGCTCCATATATAATATAATAATAATATAGCTCAAAACATTTTATGACGAATTATGATAAGCCTTGCATTTATTTATTTAATCAGTTCCATGCACAATATTCTGGACTGAAGGATGTGATAGTTTATTACTATATCTATGAATAGTGTTTTTCAGACAAAGGAATGGTCTGCTTCTTGCTTCCTAAACCAAAAGAGAGGATGGGTTAGACTTAACCAAGAAATTATGCCTAGCCTCTCTCAAACAAAGTTCCTTGTAAACTGCGTGTAACAAATGTATACAGACATATCATGGAAGTAGAAGTATATTTTTCAAATAGTGTTTTTTTGTGATAAGGTGTTTCCTACATAGTTATTGATTGTCGAGTAGTAATTACTGCTTGATCTGCAGTTTCATTGACCGCAAAACATCATATCAAAACCATATAGGTAGAGTTACGTTTGTGTGCGGCACATTTATGCCAGTCGAAGGATACGAGTCTTGCTATTTTCCAGCCTCCTGCTTGGTTTTAGAAGCAAACAAAGGGACACCTTATTCATCTAACACCGTTTTGGTGGCCAGTATATTATGCACGAAACTGATTTAATACATAAATAAAGGGCGGATTGCTGAGATTGATGCAAAACTGCATGAAGACGGTCTTAAAATGTAATGAGCTATAATAACAATATTATCTTTGGAAGAATCAGCCTTGGAATGTAACATACTGATATAAAAAAGCTTTAAGCCTGGAGTATTTATAATTTTGCTACATTACAATTTGTTGAAACGGTTTGATTCTTAACAATGTTTAGCAGTTTCCGTTCCGCGATTTGATCGCGTTTTATCGCACCTATTTTTCAAAAGTTTGTCTCAGGGAGAGTAAATTATGATGTGCCATAGGATTTTTCTGTATTTTATGTTCGACAATATCAAGTTCTACGATTTTTAAAACTATCGCGAGTGTTCTCCATAACTAAAAACAAAAACGGCACAACTCACGTCTAAAATTGTCGAGAAAATCTCGACCACGGTTTCGGACAATTACGATGTCCTTCATCAGGAGATCACGCCTGCTGCAGTAACCGGCGCTCACTGGCGAGCGCCCGCGCCGATGCACGGACCGAGCGCTGCGACGGTGCCGGCGGGGGGTCGGCTGACTCACTGTCGCTACCACTTATGTCTGACGCATCGTTAGGCTGCAGACACACCGCACTTGTTGTATCACATTCGCGGACAGACGTTAACGCACGTTCACGGGTACTAAGCACAGGCATCCACGCCGAAGGAATGGCCCATCCACGATCCCGATTAAAGTTAGCATAGCGACCAATTTCGATTGCCTCCTTAAATTTCCGCGGCACGAAAAACTTCTCCTTTGCCAGCACGGAGACTTTATCGAATCTCAGATAATGCTTCGAATCGGAGATGTATGCGTGTTCAGCTACTGCGGATCGGTCAGTTTCCATATTCTTCACGGCCCTAATGTGTTCCGTAATTCGTGTGGAAATGTTCCGTTGTGTTTCGCCAATATAAGATCGACCACAGTCGCAAGGGATCTTATATACACCCGGCCCACACAATGCCTCCTTGTCCTTCGGCGATCGCAACAGTTGACGCAGCTTACCAGGCGGTCTGAATCTAGCCCGGATTCCACACCTGCGGTCCAAGAGACGACCGATCTTATCTGTCACACCCTTGACAAAGGGCAGATACACTGGCGATCTTCCTGGCATTTCCGGTCGCTTCAACCTGTCAGGGTTGGCCCAGCGACGGCATCGACTCCAGCAGTACCCATTCCCCTCTAGTGCTCGTCTGACATGGTCAAGCTCCTCTTGGACATACTCCGGGTCACACAGTCTAAGAGCCCTTCCAATCAGTGATCTTGGCACTGAGGCTAAGTGGGATATATGGTGATGTGAGTCCGCCCGCAGATATCGGTCTGTATGAGTCGGCTTCCGATAAACGGTATGCGATAGCTTCCCATCCGGTTTTCGTATAACCCGCACATCAAGGAAAGGTATACTCCCATCTTCCTCCTCTTCAACGGTGAACTGTATTTTACCATGTACCGTATTCAAGAAAGATGTAAACTCCTCCAACACGTTCCTTGATATGATGGCAAACACGTCATCTACATATCGCCACCAGTACCGTGGTTTTGACGACGCCTCTGTCAACACACGGTTCTCAAACCACTCCATGTAGATGTTTGCCACTACTGGTGCCAACGGTGAACCCATAGCCACTCCATCTATCTGCAGGAAAAACTCACCTCGCCACACGAAATATCCATTCTTGAGGCAGTACGATGTCCAATCCACATAAACTGTAGGTAAGTCTGAGGCTACTATCAGTTCGGTGATAATCCCTAGCGCTTCATCCACCGGCACATTAGTGAATAATGACGCGACGTCAAAACTCACCATCACCTCATCTGGACTAAGAGATACATCTGCTAACAGCTGTACAAAATGGGCAGAATCACGTACGTAGCTGCTGGTCTTCCCCGTGAGAGGCTGCAGAACACCCGCTATATGTTTAGCCATAAGGTATGTCGGAGCGTCTATTTGGCTTACAATAGGTCTCAAAGGCCAGTCCGGCTTATGTATTTTCGGCAGACCATATATCTTCGGCGTTATGGGGCTGCGGGGGTATAACTTAGCAGCCAGGCCTTCCATATCTGAATCAGAGTCTCGCAACAATTTGACCACCTTTGCAGTCACTCTCGAAGTTGGATTATAGTCAACCTTCCTGTACGTGTTGGAATCACTCACAAGAAGGCTGATCCTGCGCTCATACTCCAAAGTGTCAACCACCACCGTTGCGTTACCCTTATCTGCCGGCAGTACCAGTACGTCAGTATTGTGACGGAGCTCCCTCAACGCTGACAGTTCACCAGAGCTCAAATTGGACCTAGGTGGTCTCGACCTACGCAATATTGAAGATATATCCTGCCTAATACACTCTGCTTCCATATGTGGTATCTTGTTCCTGAACAAAGTATCCTCTACACTCGCTACGATATCTTCCACTGGAATCCTCCGAGGAGCCGGCGCAAAGTTCAACCCGCGCGTCAGTGCAGAAATTGCATCCTCACTCAACTGTTGCGTTGATAAATTAACAACATTCTCCCGGGTGTTATGTGTCTCGACCCTAATGTTGTTTACATCATTTACATTCCGAGGGTAGTTGTGAAAGTTTTGACGATATTCTTCACTAATCAAGTTTCTTAACTTTTTCTCGTGCCTCAATTCTGTTAATGTAAATAACGACATGGATCTAGAGTACGACATACCATCCAATGTTGTCCATAAATCCTCACTTAGTTCACTTGACAAACACAAGTGCAGTTCGTACACCCGCTTATGTGTGCACATCAGATTGCGTCTGTAATCAACGATTACCCGCCGTAGCAGCTTCATATTTGCGATCTTAAAGAAACTAGCGTAATCCCGAGTACATCGAACCGGTTTTATTCGTACAAATTTCGGTATCACTCCATTATCCCGGCACTTAATAACGAAACTTATTTTTTCTCGACAATTTTAGACGTGAGTTGTGCCGTTTTTGTTTTTAGTTATGGAGAACACTCGCGATAGTTTTAAAAATCGTATAGTAAACTGCTACGGCGCGGTTGTGCTAAATAAAGTGAAGGAGTTTGTGAAACTGAGAATTAAGTGTAAGAAACTCGAGTGCGGTTTAAGTTTCGTTATTAAGTGCCGGGATAATGGAGTGATACCGAAATTTGTACGAATAAAACCGGTTCGATGTACTCGGGATTACGCTAGTTTCTTTAAGATCGCAAATATGAAGCTGCTACGGCGGGTAATCGTTGATTACAGACGCAATCTGATGTGCACACATAAGCGGGTGTACGAACTGCACTTGTGTTTGTCAAGTGAACTAAGTGAGGATTTATGGACAACATTGGATGGTATGTCGTACTCTAGATCCATGTCGTTATTTACATTAACAGAATTGAGGCACGAGAAAAAGTTAAGAAACTTGATTAGTGAAGAATATCGTCAAAACTTTCACAACTACCCTCGGAATGTAAATGATGTAAACAACATTAGGGTCGAGACACATAACACCCGGGAGAATGTTGTTAATTTATCAACGCAACAGTTGAGTGAGGATGCAATTTCTGCACTGACGCGCGGGTTGAACTTTGCGCCGGCTCCTCGGAGGATTCCAGTGGAAGATATCGTAGCGAGTGTAGAGGATACTTTGTTCAGGAACAAGATACCACATATGGAAGCAGAGTGTATTAGGCAGGATATATCTTCAATATTGCGTAGGTCGAGACCACCTAGGTCCAATTTGAGCTCTGGTGAACTGTCAGCGTTGAGGGAGCTCCGTCACAATACTGACGTACTGGTACTGCCGGCAGATAAGGGTAACGCAACGGTGGTGGTTGACACTTTGGAGTATGAGCGCAGGATCAGCCTTCTTGTGAGTGATTCCAACACGTACAGGAAGGTTGACTATAATCCAACTTCGAGAGTGACTGCAAAGGTGGTCAAATTGTTGCGAGACTCTGATTCAGATATGGAAGGCCTGGCTGCTAAGTTATACCCCCGCAGCCCCATAACGCCGAAGATATATGGTCTGCCGAAAATACATAAGCCGGACTGGCCTTTGAGACCTATTGTAAGCCAAATAGACGCTCCGACATACCTTATGGCTAAACATATAGCGGGTGTTCTGCAGCCTCTCACGGGGAAGACCAGCAGCTACGTACGTGATTCTGCCCATTTTGTACAGCTGTTAGCAGATGTATCTCTTAGTCCAGATGAGGTGATGGTGAGTTTTGACGTCGCGTCATTATTCACTAATGTGCCGGTGGATGAAGCGCTAGGGATTATCACCGAACTGATAGTAGCCTCAGACTTACCTACAGTTTATGTGGATTGGACATCGTACTGCCTCAAGAATGGATATTTCGTGTGGCGAGGTGAGTTTTTCCTGCAGATAGATGGAGTGGCTATGGGTTCACCGTTGGCACCAGTAGTGGCAAACATCTACATGGAGTGGTTTGAGAACCGTGTGTTGACAGAGGCGTCGTCAAAACCACGGTACTGGTGGCGATATGTAGATGACGTGTTTGCCATCATATCAAGGAACGTGTTGGAGGAGTTTACATCTTTCTTGAATACGGTACATGGTAAAATACAGTTCACCGTTGAAGAGGAGGAAGATGGGAGTATACCTTTCCTTGATGTGCGGGTTATACGAAAACCGGATGGGAAGCTATCGCATACCGTTTATCGGAAGCCGACTCATACAGACCGATATCTGCGGGCGGACTCACATCACCATATATCCCACTTAGCCTCAGTGCCAAGATCACTGATTGGAAGGGCTCTTAGACTGTGTGACCCGGAGTATGTCCAAGAGGAGCTTGACCATGTCAGACGAGCACTAGAGGGGAATGGGTACTGCTGGAGTCGATGCCGTCGCTGGGCCAACCCTGACAGGTTGAAGCGACCGGAAATGCCAGGAAGATCGCCAGTGTATCTGCCCTTTGTCAAGGGTGTGACAGATAAGATCGGTCGTCTCTTGGACCGCAGGTGTGGAATCCGGGCTAGATTCAGACCGCCTGGTAAGCTGCGTCAACTGTTGCGATCGCCGAAGGACAAGGAGGCATTGTGTGGGCCGGGTGTATATAAGATCCCTTGCGACTGTGGTCGATCTTATATTGGCGAAACACAACGGAACATTTCCACACGAATTACGGAACACATTAGGGCCGTGAAGAATATGGAAACTGACCGATCCGCAGTAGCTGAACACGCATACATCTCCGATTCGAAGCATTATCTGAGATTCGATAAAGTCTCCGTGCTGGCAAAGGAGAAGTTTTTCGTGCCGCGGAAATTTAAGGAGGCAATCGAAATTGGTCGCTATGCTAACTTTAATCGGGATCGTGGATGGGCCATTCCTTCGGCGTGGATGCCTGTGCTTAGTACCCGTGAACGTGCGTTAACGTCTGTCCGCGAATGTGATACAACAAGTGCGGTGTGTCTGCAGCCTAACGATGCGTCAGACATAAGTGGTAGCGACAGTGAGTCAGCCGACCCCCCGCCGGCACCGTCGCAGCGCTCGGTCCGTGCATCGGCGCGGGCGCTCGCCAGTGAGCGCCGGTTACTGCAGCAGGCGTGATCTCCTGATGAAGGACATCGTAATTGTCCGAAACCGTGGTCGAGATTTTCTCGACAATTTTAGACGTGAGTTGTGCCGTTTTTGTTTTTAAATATCAAGTTCTTATATCAATAACATGTTAAATGAATGTACATAGTCGTATTTTGCAGTGGATGGGGCGATTACAACGCAGCGCAGCGGTGAGAAGAAAATAGCGACTCTTAGTCTCTTAAAAAAAATGTACGAGTTAATTTTAATAAAATTAATTAAAAAGTTCTATTTTATTCAATCTACTTGAAATAAACTTTTATAAAATATTTATGTTTATCACAAAATATTACTATAATTTAGAATTAAAGTGCCTCTAAATAAAAAAAACTAAGTATTATTTTTGTGTAATAATTTGGTTAAACCCCAATAAAATGCGTTTTTTTAATATCAGAAATGAAATCTACGTCCTTGATTTATTCGAAATCGATACCAAACTTGACGTATTAGCTATACATGGTCTTCCAGATTTTTTTAAGTGAAGCTGGGTGGTGCGCCCCTTTCATCCCCCCTCCCCGCTGTCAGAAGGCTGGTTACCGACGGCTACTGATTCTAAACGGCTTATTTTAACGTAAGGAATTGTAATTGTGGCAAGTTTTAAACTTCTACATGAAATAGTAAGTTTTTTACTAACAACCCTTTTCATGGCGGTTAAAAGAAAATTGCGGCCCGGGACAGCAAAAGATTTTTTTATGCGGTTTGTTATTAAGAAAAGTAATATAAAATTATATATTTTATAATCTACATAAACTAGACTATATTAACATATTTTTTGTTTATTAAAAAAACTAGTATTTTTGAATTTACAGTAATTTGAACGATAAAAACGAAGTTACGTAATTCTAATTATTAATTTTATTGTTAAACAAATCATCGCAAATGTCATTTTTTTATACTAGAAATGAAATCTACGTCTTCGATTTATCCGAAATTGATACCAAACTTGACGTATTAGCTATGCATGGTCTTCCAGAATTTTTAAAATGAAGCCGGGTGGAGCGCCCCTTCCAACCCCCCTCCTCGCTGCCAGAGGGGGTGCTACCGAAGGCTACCGATCGAAATCAGCCTATTTTTACATTAGAAATCAATGTGCCAAGTTTCATGCTTCTGCAAGAAAAAAACAGGTTTTGCACTAAAGTCCCCCACTAGTGGTAGGGGCAAGAAACAAAAGATGGCGCGTAACTGAAAAATGTGACGGTAAATTTTTTCCAACGCCGATAAAGAAGTTTCACTTCAATAAAAAAAAAACTTTCGAATTCATTAAAAGCTACTATTAAAAACAAAAAGGTGGTATCGCAAAACGTTTAAAAATAGCAAAACCAAATTTGTAATTAAGATTATGGCTTCACAAATCGTGACAAGTTATTGTTTAATTATTTAATGACCGTCGTGACTAATACTTCGCGGATTGCAATATCATGCAGTATAGACGGTTTATTACCCATGTTTATGAAAAGTCTAGAGTTTATAACCAATAACTAGTTGTAATTTATATCTATCTATCTCTTTAGCCCGTATCCACCCACTGCTGGGAGTCTCAAAGTCAATTCAAATTTAGTTCAGTTTTGTCAGTTTTCATTTACTTTCAACAAAATATTCCTGTTCAGGGAATCGTCGTGAAATTTAGGACAGACTATATACATTGATATTTTTTTATAGTTCTTATTATAGTGCTCACGGTTATTGGTAAATTCTAGGACCTCCTTTTTAGACTGTCTGTTCCCCCCGGGCAGTTTGTTCTGCCGGGGAGGAAAGTCCCAGTTTCAAGTCGTCTGTCCCACCTTTAAAATACAGACTTTTCATTAGAAAAGACATTGGACAATTAAAATAACTAAATATCCAACAATTTAAATATACTCAGTACGTTGGTGCGAGAACCCAAAGTGAGTTTTGGCCTCCAACAATAACAGCCTCCAGCTGGTTCTGTCCTGTCACGTTCTGCCAGTTTTCAACTTTCAGGGCGTGCACATCCTTTTTCAACCCATCTTTCCAGCAGGGCTATTCACTTATCGGTTCGGTATTCGGTTCGGCTCCCTAACCGATAAGTGAATAGCCCTGCTGGGGGCCTAGACAAGCACCGATCGTTTGTCGCTATCGCTAAAAAAATGTACTGAGATGACATTCATTATCGAAAAACAAACGAAAACGACTGTCATCTCAGTACATTTTTTTATCGATTGCGACAAACGATCGGCGCTTGTCTAGGCCCCCTGGACGACCAACGGGTTTACGATCAACTGGCTGTCCCAATTTAAATATATCATCTCCTTATTAACCCCCCACGTAAAAACTACGGGGTGTTATAAGTTTGACGTGTCTGTCTGTGTGTGTGTGTATCTGTCTGTGGCATCGTAGCTCCCAAACGTATATTGATTTAGTTTTTTTTGTTTGAAAGTAGAGTTAGTCGAGAGTGTTCTTAGCCATGTTTGGTGTAAATCGGTACAAGATGGCCGCCGCTACAAAATGGCGGATTACTTTTTTCTTTACGACCCCATCAATATGGGTATCAAATGAAAGGGCTTAAAGAGTAAAATACGACGCACTATAATAAATTTAAAATCCAAGATGGGCGCCACCAAAAAATGGTGAACTACATATTGCGTTGGGGGTTTTTAAATTAATTCACTTGTTATCAACAGTATCAGATTATTAACAACGTTTTTTCCGTTTGACCAACAGAGAGATAGCGTTAGAAGAGGTGGACCATTTGTTCGCGTCATCGGACGACGACAACGACGACCGGCTGTCGTTCGCCGAGATCCTGCTTCATCACGACATGTTCGTGGGGTCTGAAGCCACTGACCACGGGTCTGATCTCTTGGGGGACCACTTTGATGATGAATTATAAATAATATTTATAACAATTTTTTAACAAAATAACCGATTTTATTTGGTTTTCTCATAGATGCCATGGTCAGAGGGCCTATTGGCTATCGCAAAACGACATGTAAAACACTAGAATCCATAGACAAAATTGGCGTACATTACGTGTTTAAACCTCCACATTAATATGAGTAAAGTAACAAAAGCAGCAATGTACATTGAAGTTGCCATCAATCGTAGTGGGTAAGAGTTAGCCAATAGCCCCTCTGAACTGGACAGAATTGAAATGACTCTAAAGAAAGAAGCGTAAGCGCAGTGCACCCAGAATTAAGCCTATGTAAAATCTTGGGTAGCACTGTACTGATTATGGACAGCGTTACCTCTTACCATCAGGAGAACGTCTTGCTCGTCTACTTACTTTCTTGTATAAAAAAACGAGACCACACGGGAAGCATCAGCTTTCAAATAAAAAGAATAGTCGTAAGTTCTGTGGTGAAATATTAAAAAGTCGAGAGAACCTTTTCGAAGTCGGTTATAAAAGGAAAACGTGACTGATTGACTGACTAGAGGTCTACGGCGTACAATTATTCAAAATTTCAGTCCAATCCGTTTTGATAGATCAGTCAGATGACAGACTGTTTTTAGATCAGTCAGCTAGTGAGACTGATCTCTCAAAGTAATGCGTCAGTCAGGTGGATCGAACGCACACCTCAAACCACTGAACGAAACGAATTGGTTAACATTTTGCACATAGGCTTCATGACGTAGACCTCTGCTAAGAAAGGATTTATTCATGCGAGCACAAGCTTGTATTGTACATTACCTTGATGGAAGATAAGGCTGGCCCTACATTGGGTGCGACTCTCGAATGTGTGAACGACGACAAAGTCGCGTGATCGTCAAGTTTTACGTAAAAAGTTAGTAGTTTTGAGCCAAAAATGTATGTCTTTCATTTTAAAGTAACACGAGATTCTGAGGCCTTAACACAAAGTATTGAGTTGATATTTCGTATTACCTGCTTGCTACATACAAATGTGTGGAGGATTGTTCCATTCATAAATAGACAATTAGGTCAAAATAAGAGGTGATGATTTTAATTTAATATTTTATTAATAACTTTTAACATTAATGTTTACATCAATGCAATATTAAGTGTTTGGGTCTTAGATTCGCAGCTATTCCTTTCCTGCAGTCATAATTGAAAAAAAAAAGAATGAACTGATGTAATTTATGATGTTAGGGACTATTTCAAATTTCAATGTTATGTGCCATGTTGTTCCTGATAATATAATGATTTAAATTTGTCATCATAATTTGAAAATTTCTCGAAATGCAAGTATATTCTCTAAACCATAGTTCGAATAACAGGTTCATAATCATTAAATTTCGAATATTATATTTCATAATATTATATTTTTACCAGAAATGACTAGATTTTATACATTGATTGTCTTTGACTGATAGACAGCCATACTTAAATACTGTAAATAATACATATATTATATAGCTGTACGTAATAAGCTTTTATATTTGTCAAGTGTATTAATAACAGTCATTTTACCATTTGTTATTATCATAATATAAATGTCCTAATGATGGGCAAAGGCATCCCTTCCCCCCCAGATTATTTTTTTCATCTCTCGATCTAGTGCCCCGTCTTGCCAGATAATCTGGTAAAAACAATAGAAGAAGAATAGAATACGTAGAATACAATCTCTTCTGAAAAATCTTCCAAGAGCGAATTTAAGAAGAGAGAAAAAGAATGAGGGAGAGAGAGAATTTAAGTGTTACTTCATACATTTTGCCCATTTTTTTACCCTGAAGCAATATATTAAATATTCCAGGGACGGAAAAGTAGGCAAAATGTATGCAAGTCGTACTTTAAATTGCGCTTCTTTAAAGTAGTGATTTTTTTCAGATGAGACTTTATTCTAGGGATGGATTGTATTTTTTTCAAAAACGTTGTTTTTGAAACAAATGATTTAAATACCTTTTTAGGCATTATTATTAGAGATGCACCGAATATTCGGTTACTATCCGGTATCCGGCTTATCCGGCCCTTTTTACAAGCTTTATATTACTTTCACCTGTCTGTTGTCTGTCTGTCTGTCTGTCTGTCTGTAATCAAATCTTGCAAGTTTAATTTGACCCACTTCCCGGTTTCCAATTGAGCTGAAAATTTGCATGCGTGTGTAAATCGGATGACAATGCAATATTTTTATGACATCGAGCTGATCTGATGATGGAGCTGGAAGGTGGCCAAAGGAACTCTGTCATAAAACAACGCAACCCCATCGAGTTTGGGCTCATTTGATTCGTCTTGACGAGTACTTTATGATGCAAGATGATAACAATAATTAAAGCTTGTTTTTAAAAAGTATTTTTTAAATTTCACTTGTTTACTATCCGGCCGGATACTGGATAGTAATGTACTATCCGGCCGGATACCGGATAGTAAACTTGGTAGATTTTATAAATGGAATCTAAATAAAGACAGTTGTAATAAAAAAAAAATTTGTGCGTGTACTAGTTTACACACGTAAGAAGTGAAACTTCTTTAATTAAATTAAATTTATAAATTTTTTAAATTCATGTTCATTGGAGAAAGTGAAAGTACTCTTCGTCTGAACCAACCGTGGTAGGGGCAAGAAACAAAAGATGGCGCGTAACTGAAAAATGTGACGCGTAACCGTGACGCGTAACCGACACAGTAGGTAAATGTTAATTAATACAAAACCACTAAGTATCACAAGATAACACCACCAACTTATTTTATTATCTAAAAATACGCGAACGTTCACTACGAAACAAGTCAAAATGCGCGGGCGGAGTGACGGTACGCGACACGCATCTACGAAACTCAAAATGTAGGTATCACACCGCCGGCCGAATATTCGGCGGCCGGATACCGAATATTCGTCTGGTGGTCAGGCCGAATATCCGGTATCCGGCCAAACAACTATTCGTTGCATCTTTAATTATTATATCTCAAAGAAAAACGAACTGATTGCATATCTGTAGATAAGTATCCTACCGCGCTTTGTCATTATATTTGCAGTTTATACTAATGTTGATGTAAATAATATTATGCTTGCCTAATTTACACTTTACTGCCTTATAAATACAGTTCAAATAACTTTTATAATATTACTTTATTATTCAAACCTAATTTCTAGTACACTAGATTATAATATTATGGTATTTGCACTGATTTGGCCTTATAGGTATCATTTTGTGTTCTTGCAGTAGTTTTATTTTACACAGAACGTGAAAATTGTTAGACCAGTGGGGTATTTGGCGTAATTTGTAAATTTAAGATTTACTGACAAAAATAATATGTTTTTAGATGTAACAATGTACATAAAAACAAAATTATCTTCTAAACTTTGTTGCATAATACTATACAAGAAAGCTTTGTCTTTGAACCTTTTAAATTGATCGTGTTATCTTTAAAAACTTTTTATTTTTGTCGGCTAACAGTAATCTTAAAGTGTGCATTCTAGATCTGCTAATGTTTACACCTAGTCAAGATAGTTAGGCACTAAATAATACAAACTAATATTATAGAACGTAACTGTGCCTGTTGTCAAATTATGCTTAAACTTCTGGACCGAAATTGGCTTGAAAAATATCATTTAGGCTACATTTTGTCTTCCACACGAGCGAAATCGCGGGCACAGATAGTATTTAAGAAAAATATACTTACTATTATATTATTCAGTAAAATTTTCAATATTAATTTAGTTTATTATTTACTCTTTATTTTGTTATTTTCGTAATACATCGAAATCTCAGCACATTATAATTTTTTTGTAGAAATAAGTTCTTAAGTATTATTATGTTATAAATGTACTTACGAGACGCTGAGTCTTTTAAGCTTTTAGTTCACTGTGTGTTATTAAAATAAACTATTTATTGAGAAATGTTAATTTTATTTTAAATACTATTTCATCCCAAGTATTATATAATATAAGAGTAGGTTCCTACCTACCTATTTCCGTTTTTAAATTTAATTATACTCTGCGTTTTTGAAAACTAACGTGAGTGTTATCCATATTACTATGTAAACGACTAAACTAGCTTCGACCATTATTTCCGTGAGTTTTAATTATACTTATTGGAACTCGAACATTTATAAAGATCGGACGTTTGTCGAATCTGCTAGTTTGCTATAATAAAATACTCATAATGTATAGTTTGACTACAATATTGTAGGAAATTAGGCGATCAAAATAAAACTCGTAAGATCATTTACAATATTTTTTTATTCAATATAATAATCTTAATAAATCCAAAATATTTACACAATACAAAAACATACAATATGACCTTGTTCGGCGTCCTTTCGCTATTCTCTTGTAATTACTTTGATACAACATTGCAAACATTTCCTTACGGTTATTTTTTAAAGGAAAATACGCAAGATCTTGATACTTTCGTACTTTGTCAAAAAAACAAGACACTGAAATGATCAAACTAATTTTTAAATAACTTATGCTGACAAATTCGCAAAGTATTTTCGATGTACCATCACTGTAATAATATTCAAACGTAACCGGGATTTTTGGCGTGTGGAAATATTTTAGGAATTTAAATAATATGTAATAAGACAAGAATCTTTTGGCGCGCGGGTAAACTAACAAAAGGGGGCGCTGTTACTACAATCACTAAGTAAACCTGACAACGTTCTAATATTGTCCACGCGCCAAAAGACCCTTGTCGCGTTTAAACTTACATTTATGAAGCGTCAGGACCCATTCACAGATGTTACACCTAACATATCGCTCTGATATATAAAAATTATGCTAAAGTAAAAGTGACGCAAGCTAAAATTAAACTAAAAACAAACGGACCACGACTATGTACTGGTACATAACGCGTTTTGTGAAATGGCCCGCAAAAGCAGACTGTTACTTCATAGTTTTATAGAACACCTACGTCTTGAAAAATAAATCTTATAGAAGTCTCAATTTACTTTTGACAGCTCATTTTTGTATCCTAAAATTCGTGAAATTGTAAAAGTAAATCCGTGCTCGCATCTACGATTAAATTTATTCGTTATTATTTAATAATAACTTAGAAAATGTAACTGGACTCAAAAAAACGTCCTAACAATAAAATCGGGTACAAATAGTAAGAGTCAAATTATTATTCAGTGCTTTTGACATAGTATTGTTGTTTAAAATTTGACAATGCACGAACTGAGACTGGCCTATAGGTTATAAAAATAGCTGCCAAAAGTATTTTAAGATTGAGGAGTTTTTTTTAATATGTTGACTACAACTGTAGTTCGAGTGTTCATGGAATGATTTACCAACATTGTATGCAATACAGTCATATTTGTTGTTATCTAAAAACGTATCATACAAATAATATACATACATAATATTGATGTTCTCCATCGATTAATTAACGTATCCTAGATGAGATGTGAACTTATTTTTATAATTTTATGGTTTATGAAATTATTGATAAATGATTCACTATATCGATATCCGAAACGTCAATGAAATGATGAAACTTTAAAGAGCTATTGGCAAACTAATATAAGTAAAATCACAAGATTTTTAATTTTGTAGTGTACATTATGTAAAAAAATTGTAAAATATACTTCTGTTTTTACTTAAAATTATCTAATGACACAATTTCGTCGGTTTAACAACGATTACTTGAAAAGTTAAGAATAATAGCTGACAAAAATAAAAAAAATCGTATAAAGTTTAAGAGGTTTCTTAACTTTGTAGTATAATATTACGCGACAAAATTGAGAAACATTTTGTTTTGACATTTTATTATTATTTTTGTCAATAGCTGCTACGTCTCTATTCATTCGATTCACGTCCTGGAATAGTGATAAAACATGAATAAGTAGAGGCTAGAGTGGTGAACTCGGCTAAACATTAAGGCCTCATAATCGACCTGACAACCGGCCGCTACAACAACGGGAACCTTCAACGGATTATCTAGGTAAGTGTTCACTACGACGAATTACAAACAAAGGGTTATACATATTTTAACATTGTCTTAACACGATCGCTGACAGAACGTCACTTCACGTCTCTTGAATGGCTGTTTGAAGCGAAACAACGTATTATTACGTCTTATTTTTATAAAAAAATCTGTATTTTAATATTCACTTATGCTACACGACAGAAGGTTTAATAAAGCTGGACTGCATTTCACGTTCTGTCGTGAATAGTTTTTTTTTTTTTTGAGACAATACGTCATAACGCATAGTTATCGTTCTCAATTATGTGGGCAAATTATGTGTCACCATACACACACATACAAACACACATTATGTAGTTCCAAAAAACGGCATGCTCGCGCGAACGTGTTAATTCATTTATAGAGATAATATAAACAATGATGGTGGAACATAATGACAAGTAATCAATATTGAAATAAAAAAGAAAAGTTAGTTATGAAAAATAATTACACGAAGATTCTTTATAATTTAAAACTGAGAGTATTTTTTTATGAATAACAAAGGACGTGTGTTTTTTAGATAGAATTCATAGCAAGAATTAAATATAAATAATTTGTACTTGCATACATGAATATTATTATAAGATGCTGGTTTATGAACATTAACGTGTAGTGAACACTCCCCTTTAGAAACTAAACATAAGATGACAATGACAGTGTAAATGCACCTTCACCGTTAGACGTAAGCGACATCCGCCTTAACTAATATGAATACAGCCTTATTTACACGGGGACACAAAATGTGACACCAGCTTAATTTTCTCAACGGCTTTATTATATCGCTCATTTGCTGAAACAAAGGCGTAAAACAGAAAAAAAAAACATTATGAAAAATAGCTTTACAAACAACTAACTTGTTTTAAAGTAGTTTTCCATAATTGGTTTTTTATACATTATTCCGTTGTTGCAACAAATAAGTTATTTTCGTGTAGGGTACATAATAAAAATGTGTCCCAGTGCAAATGAGGATTTACTAACTGGCGCATTATTTTACTGATGTTTGTATATTGAAAATATACATTTATATTATAAGGGAATAATAATTAACGAATTTAGTTAAAAAAATTTCAAGTTCGCAAACTTATTAAAATTACTGGTAATTAAATTTCTGCTTTGCTTATCCAGCTGTAAATAGCCTTATCTCCAAATTTAATTCTCTTCTCGCCTTATCGGCTGAACCGATTGACCTAAAATTTTGTATGTAGGTAGTCTAGACCCTGGAATAACATCAGGGGTGAAACAGGTTAGCGCAGCTACCATCAATATCAAACTTAAGGTTTCTCAATCAAGCAGACAATCCACCTGATGGTAAGTTACCAACCAAGACAATATTCTTCATATTATATAAATATATATTTTCAATATAAACATCACAAATGACCCCTGAACTAACTAATATAATATATTTATATACTGTAATATATAAAACAAGCCCGCGATCGTGGCTACGTGCGCGCCTATAACATGATACAAACCAAATTCAATATAATCTTTTACATATTTTATTACAATTACTGTTTAATCTAGTTATCAATATTATTAGCTTTTTATATAATTATATATTGGCGACGGCCGCAGAAATGTGAATACACTGGATTTACTATGGCATTTTATTTTTAATATTATTGGATTTAAATTTAAAATTGCTCGCACTTTTTTATATTAAACACAGAAATACCACTAGAGTTGAAAATTTACGGAAATATTTCCGAAGTTGCTATGGCAATTATAACAACTTTGAAATATTCCCGTATAAATGCCGGAAATATTTTCAAAGTTTCTTAAATTCAAAGCAACATTGGGTATATTGCCGGCAATTTTCATCACATTTTTTTGTTTTTGCTTAACACAGTGATTGCTGGAAATAACAGCTGTGTTTTTGAGGTCGGAACGCAAGTGCTGAAAAACACAAACGGTGTGTTTTGTCATAGGATTTTCCATACAAAATTAATTTCTGGCACCTTCAACACCACAAACAGACGGCTTGCCTGATGGTAAGGGGTTACCGTAGCTTATAGAAGTCTGCATCACCAGTGGTGCAAACTCAGTGTTGATCATTGCCGACGTATAGTCAGACAAGTATACAAGGTAAAACCCACACAATTTAACATTTCTCAAGCAATTTTCAATTTAAAACCAACAATATAATCTAAACCTCTATTAACGTACAAAAGTGCAATTGATTCTTACAATAATTTCATCAAAATTTGCGGGTACTTTCACATTTCGTTCACTGCGAATGCAATTTTCAACCAATCATTAGAAGATTCAATATAAATAATTTTATATAAGAGTTACACTCCTTCTAAGCATAAGTAGGTATACTAAAAGCTAAATTAAAATTATACTAATTGAAATGGTGTATAGAAGATATTTGTATAGGTATTTTTATGACATTCAACAACTTTAAAAAATATCTTAGGAACTGGATCTTTTTAAGTCCCAGAACTTAATTAGGTAATTATTGCAAAATCGATAGATTCCAAGTTGTCAATGTCATAGAATTGTGTGAAATATGTGGGTATGTCTGTTAGTTTGTATGTTCAGTTTCTGCGACCGGTCGTCGAGTGTCAGAGACACCACATAACACCTTCTCATCTGAAAATGATATGTAAAAAGTTAAAAAAATATATAATTAAAACATAAAATATGTATTACAAAAAACGAGTCCCTCAGAGTGGTCCGTTCTATTTATAGAGGTGCTTTCCGAACGGGCGGTAAAAAATGCGGTTCTAAAATAGAACTAAATAATTTGAAAAATAGTCTCCTCTTAAGTTTCCCCTTGGGATCGTACCAAAAATCGCCTGTAAATTTTTGAGTCTGAGGCGCCCATGAACTAGCCGCTTGTAAACCTTCAGGTTGAGTGGTTTCCACGGCGACTGTCTGATGAAGAAGTGTGTGTATTTTGGTAGAGCTGACCAAGCATGTCTATGACTATTGTTTCACCATAATACTGTACCATGTTTGTGACAAATAAATGATTATTTGATTAGAAGGTGTCTGAAGGTGAGGATGAGTGCATTCTCAGGTGTATAGTGTAGGTGTAGATGATAGTTACCGTGGTGCAGCATCACTTGCAGCAGGAGGAGGCGCGCGGTTGCTCGCCGTCCGCCAGACGCCGCGCGCCCGCGCCACCTGCCCCGGTACCCTCGCTCTTTGGTAACTTGTTCGCTGCAACACAATACAATATTGTCATACCTCATTCTCTTCCAGAGGGATGGTACCTGCTAATATTATGAATTTGGCGCGGCGGGTATAATGAAGGTTTTCACGAAAATTTAACCCGCCAGTTGGCGCCACTGTGACAGGAGGTCGATCCTAATCTATAAATCTATGATACAGATAATTTTCGGTGTTTGTCTATGAATGTTATCATTTAAAAATAAATAATTCTTGAATCAAACCTTCTTGTTCACGTGCATATGGACAAAAAAGGTTGTACTCGACATTTTTGACAGGTCCGGACCTGATGTCTCAGTGCTGCCTCCTAATGGATGTTTTTTTTTTTTTCAGAAAACCCTCAATGCTTGACCACTAATAACGGCCACAAATAGAACAAATTGCAGTACGTGCTTTATACACCGAATTCTATAAGACGTGTGATGTACTCAACCATGACATTATTTATTTTTAGAAGCTGGTCAAAACATGTATATTTGGTTAGCGGATTAGATATTGCGAATTTTATCCCATTGTTCGCTGCTGGTTAAGGTCAGAGATTACATGTACAGTATTAAAAGAGTCGCATCACGCACGACTCAGGGCTCACACGTGCCACTTTTCTAAAATATGTTGTTTTTTCTTCACAGTCAATTACATTTCTCGGAAGTGGACGAAAAACAGACCCTGACTGAGAGAATTGTTAAGAAAACTATGGTATAGAAGTAATGGATTAATAATTCTTCTTCTCGAGTTGATTGGGTATCTAGACACGCGGCAGCGAGTCAAGCCAAGTTCAAGCAAAGGAACTGGCGACCGCGCCGTGTGTTATATTACACGAACCATCCAAAGCGCGTTTTGACGACTTTTTACACCCTCGTTATACAAAAACTATTACACATAGACAAGTCAAATTTGGCACATATACTTAAATATACGAACTATATCTCTGTTCCAAATTCCAATAACACAGCTCAAACGGTTATTTAGATATGAACATCCAGTAATCGGTGAAGTTAATACATACTGAGGGATAGATCAAAAGTAATATCCCAGTTCCAGATGACCTAGAAAGCTGAAATTTGGCATCCCGATAGGTAATGTCGTAGTAACAAAGGGAAAAATCAGAAACTAGTGTTTTTTTATCATTTTAAATTATTATTATTTTTTTAAAAATGTATGATATTAAAGTTTGGGACGCCTAGGAACACATAAAGCAATACATGTTGCATGTTGCTATAATTTTTGTGTAGGCGGCTATTTTCTGTTAGATACTACGAAGTGCGCGCGAGTCCACTATTCCTACTAATATAATTATAAATATAAATACAAACTTTATACCTACTGTACGTATGGATATTATGTTTTTTACTTTTTCACGCCTAAACGGGTGGGCCGATTGACTTTAAATTTGGTATTATAAAAAATATAGCTTAGACCCCTGGAATAACATAATATACGAGTACACTACTGTACCAAACTGTATAGCGGGTAAAACAGCTAGGCACAGCTAGTCACTAATAAAAATAGGTTCCTGGTACCTACGTAACAATTGTATATCCTATGTAAATACCTATCAATATATCTGTCACGGTAAATGTGATTAATTGAAAATTATTAATAATTTTACAAAATTATTAATAATAACGACATGTTTTGGTAAATGTGAATAAAATTTATTACTTTTACTAGTAATTATTAATAATTCACGACACATATTGGTAAAAGTTATAAAATAAATGAAAACCTATGTTTTTTGACCAGCAGGTATTTAAAAATTACTTCATTTTAGTACAGAATTATGGGCAAACCGAAATCAGTTGGTTAGGTTAGGTTTGAACTGTGACCACAATGCGCGAGCCGAGCGAGCGAAGCGAGCGTGCCGCGGCAGCGGCCGGCGAAGCGCCAGATACGAGTTGTTTTTGATACCTAAATAATTTCTATCTGTATATTCGCAGTATCGACCGTAGTTGAAACGACCGTAGGTATGATGATACGTAACTTTTATTACATTTATCACTACTAGGGTTAAATTATTAATAATAACCGACAAATGTGATTAATTTATCACTTTAACCACGACTTTCGGTAATTATTAATAATAACAGATAATTATTAATAATCTTCAATTATTCACTCTTACCGTAACATATCGACTCACCAGCACAAGGCGGCTCAGTAACATAGAGGTAATAGTAATAATATTAACATTGTTTACAATAAAAATAATGTATGTATATCGCCTTAGGTGCTAGTTGGTGTAAACATTTTAGATACCTACGTACCTGTAACGTATAGTCATAATATTATAGGTATGTGGCGGTATCTGGGGGCACGGCAGTGCCCCCGCCAAGTCGTCGTCATTACAAGTCTTGTCGGTTTAGGTTTCTTTTGATCGAAATTCTAATCCAGTTCCAGATGATCTAAAAAGTTAAATTTCCAACCAGGTAGGCGGTCGGCGGTAGGTACCTATATATAAGATAGCTGGGTGAATATAGATAAATTTATCAGTAACTAGTATTGTTTAAAAATCAATTGATTAGGTACAATATTCAAATCAATAGTGCACATAAATGCTATATATAGGTAAATAAGTACTAAATTAATTATAGGTATAGGTATATCGAAGCACGACGAGGCTCACGGGCCGCGGTGCCGTGGTGCGACGGCCGTGCCATGGAGCAGTGGGGTGGGGGGAGGTGCAATAAAATAATCATTTGGTATTAATCTTATTATGACTGGGTGTCTTAAACCTATTACATACTAAAAAGTACTGTACAAAAAGCAATGATATCCCATCAAAAACATAAATGTGAAAAGAGAGCCAAGTTCAATATTACGATGTATGTACTCATAGTTACCTATGATTTGGTAGTTGACTTCAACGACAAAAGAAGTGAGATCTAAATGGGTGCCAAGTTCAATGGTCTGTCCTGAAAAATATTTACAACAACATAAAATATTTTATTACAACTTAAAAGATTATTTCTTCTTATCACTTAGAATTAATATTATTTTGAAGCCCAAAGTTTGACTTGGCTAGTTCTCATGGGTACCATACGACGAAGTATCATTAAGATAAGACAATAGATACTTTATTGTATACCACATAATGTTACGGAAAATACATAAGTACATAATTAAAATTAATAATTACAATGTACAAGTGGCGGTCTTATCGTTAAAGAGCGATTTCTTCCAGACAACCAATGGATGGAGGGGACTAATTTTTACGATAAAAGACGGTGGCGCACTAATTAGCATTAAGTGCGTTTAATAGTGATCAAGCTAAAGTTAAGAGAGTACCTACCTAGTATATTATGAGAACTGGCCAAGTCAGTCTTTAGGCTTCAAAATAATATTAATTCTAAGTGATAAGAAGAAATAATCTTTTAAGTTGTAATAAAATATTTTATGTTGTTGTAAATATTTTTCAGGACAGACCATTGAACTTGGCACCCATTTAGATCTCACTTCTTTTGTCGTTGAAGTCAACTACCAAATCATAGGTAACTATGAGTACATACATCGTAATATTGAACTTGGCTCTCTTTTCACATTTATGTTTTTGATGGGATAAGTTATATTACATGAAGACTTTACTATGTAACTTTGAGCAATGCTATCACCGGTATCTCACTGTCATTAGACTCGAAGATTAGCTATAGATTTTTTTTTATGTGGGGAAGTTAGAAGACGAGCGAGACGCTCTCCTGATGTTAATAGATAACGCTGCCCATAATCAGTACAGTGCTACCCAGAATTTCACAATGATGTGCAATTCTAGGTGCACTGCACCAACGCTTCTTACTCAAGAGTCATAAGATGTTAAGACTCTTTAGCCCAGTAATTTCACTAGCTACAGTGCCCTACTACCTGTGCACAGTAATGTTTGCACATTACTGCTCAGGCGGTAGAATAACTGGCACTGTTGGGGTACCCACCTAGACGACCTCCTGCAAAGGAAGCCTACCCCCGGTAGATGTACGTAACTCACCGATAGCTAAGAATATATCATTAACGTTCATGGCGGTCTTGGCGCTGGTCTCCATGAAGAGCAGTCCGTTCTCGTCGGCGTAGGCCTGCGCCTCCTCGAACTCGACCATGCGCTTGGCGGCGAGGTCGCTCTTGTTGCCCGCGAGCGCTATCACTATGGACGGCGACGCTTGCCTCTGCAGCTCCTTCACCCAGTTCTTGGCGCGCCCGAATGTGTCCTGGGAACATCATTGACATGTTTGGTTAAAATTTTAGGTTACGAGCTGACCAAATTTCAGCTCAATCCTTTCACTGGCTTAGGCTATGCGTTGATTTTCCTTACTTGACTTTGGGCCCCCTTAGGAGTTGAATTTTCTAAGAAAGGATTCTTAGTGGATGTCTACGCCCTAAAACAAATGTATGCCAAATTTCAACTTAATCCGACCAGCGGTTTGGGCTGTGCGTTGATAGATCAGTCAGTCAGTCACCTTTTCCTTATATATATTTAGATTAAGACATATTTGTTTAATTAATTGCATAATTATAATAAGGGAAACAACGACGTTGTCCGCTTACGATTTATTTGATATTTTGTGATCATTCATTAATTAATGAAAATATATTTTATAGTTAAAAATTAAAGAAAAAATTGTAAGGTGAAACGTAGGGATTAGTGACAACAAATTGCTAAGTGAGAAAAAGTCTCCACATTCAAGCTAAGTGAATAAGCCCCTTAAGTTTGCCAAAGCAATATGCCCCTTAAGTTTGCTAATTTGGACGTGGGTGCTGTGGTGCACCTTGATTTAATGTCTACTTAGATGGGCACCGAGCCCATCCTCTCCATCTCTGATGACCGAGCAAATCTTGGATGAGATTGAAGATCGCACCATCAGAGGATGGAGATCTTACGCGGAATCGTTTATCCTTCGTGTTTCCTACTACAATCAGTTTTCCCAGCTTTAATAATAATTAGTTATATTAGTAAGTACCTAGTATGAGGAGGGTCATATACTACTAATAGCATAAATGCGGACCGTAAAATAACACAAAGGCTAATTTTCGGCGGGTTATACCGCTAGACGCAGCTAGTCCACTAAACAACTACGGGCAAATTCTACGTAGACAAACAAAAATATGTAAAATTATGTTTATAACACCTAAAAATAAACTGTATAACAAGTGGCCGTTTAATAAAGTAGATGGTAAATATGCCTCGCCCACATTATGTTTGCTAATATTCGGGGCGTACTATGTACATTATGCCTAGGTTGCCTACTGTACACTGTACAGGGTGATTTTATGAAGGACTTAAGGGCTGTAAGAAGTATGGAAACTACCGTGAGTTATCCATTACAAAAACGACGCGGCTGTTTGTAGCTGTCACTAACAAGTGAAATATAAAAAACTTTTTTAAAACAAGCTTTTATTTTTGCTGCTTTTACCATCTAGCACCAAAGTTCTCGTCAAGACGAATCAAATGAGCCCAAACTCCATGGGTTGTTCCTTTTAATTACGGAGTTCCTATGGTCACTTTCCAGATCCATCATCAGATCAGCTCGATGTCATAATAATATTGAATTGTCATCCGATTTATACAGGCATGCGAAATTTCAGCTCAATCGGATACCGAGAAGTGCGTCAAATTAAACTTGCAAGATTTGATTAAAGACAGACAGACAGATAACAGACAAGTGAAAGTAAATAAAAGCTGCTTCAGTCCCCTCCTACCGAAGCACAGTAATGTTTACACTGCTCAGGCGGTAGAATAACTGGCACTACTGGGGCACCCACCTAGTCGACCTCCTGCAAAGGAAGTCTACCCCCGGTAAATGTAGTAAAACTCCATGCTGTATAACGGTTACGTGTAGAGCACGGGCGGGTCTTCGGTTCAAGGGCGCGAGGCAGACGGTCCGGTCACGCCGCCGCTGATTGTATTATCTACGTCTGTTCCATGCCTACAGCGCTATCACCGTGTTGTTAAGGCTCGTGCATATTAAAGTGGACCGAACTTTGTCGCATAACCCGACTATCACACTTCTATAGACCTAGCATGGAGTGTGCGGGTCTCATTGACGTATCTACCATAGACCACCAATGGCGAGCGAGACAAAAAATAGTCTCTTTGTAAAATGTACTAGGTGAGAAAAGGAAAGCGATTCGACTACAGTTGATCGCCTCAAGGGCTCAGAAGGGCTCTCCTGAAAAGTCGTTCATAAATTTTATTTGATTTATAGTGTTTCGTGGTTTATTTTTAATAATTTCTGTTTAAATTTACAATGGTATCTTACTCAGTACTTACTTGTGGAGTACATAAGAAAAATAATCCTGAAAATTATACGTTTCACTGGTAAGTATAATATTTGGTCAAAATATTAAACGTGTATATTTTTGGTGTAAATGTGCCTTTTATGCTGTGAATTATGTTAAATTATATCAATCCTTTTGTTTATTTTGATATTTTATGTAGATAAAGATCTAATTGTGCATAATTTTCATTATTTTCGTTTATTTCTGAAATTTTACATGTACACTAGTGGTTAACTCAAAATTATCGACTCTTTTATCGACAAGTATTTTTAACCCCCGGAGCAAGATGGCTGCGCTACAAAATGGTCGATTACTTTTTTCCACAACCCCGTCAATAACCTATTATGTATATGAAAGGGCTTGACTAGTAGAATAAATACATTATGATAAATTTAAAATCCCAGATGGCCGCCAGCACAAAACGGCGTGTTTAAAAGCGTTGCGTGGGGATTTTTTAAATTTAATTAATTTATATTATACAATTAAAAGATCATTGAATTCTTTTTCGCAGTTTTTTGTATTATCAAAAAAGAAAATAAATCGCGGCCAGCAACATTACCTATTAATTTGAAGATCGTTAAATAAAGGGAGGCATACTGTTAAAAAAATGTAAGTCATGTGATCAACTTTGAAGCTTAATAGCTGCAAAAATTTGACTTTAGGGTGGGTGTCAAAATAGTTTTTATTGATATTGTGTTATTTAGGTTCTGTTGCTGGCCACGATTCGAAAATAGATGGACAAAATGGCGGATCAAAGATTTGTTTATATCAAAAATCTTCAGACCTCTTTTTATTGTAGGTATTAGATAATATATAATTTTTCCTAAAAAGTAATTAAAATTATTTTTTCTCATTTTTGCAGTTTCCCGTCAGATCCACTTATTAGAAATAAATGGGTGATATTGATAGGAAGAGTAGGATGGTGCCCACACAAATACTCAACCATTTGCAGCAAACACTTCCCGGACAAATATATAAGAAAAGCAAATCTTTTAAAAATAATATTATATTTTATTATCTTATATTTAAATTAAATTGCTCAAAACGTGTTTGTATGTGTTTTTATTTATTACAACTACCCTTTACTTTTAAAAGAATGTTATGTAAGTTTTTTATTTTTTGAAAAGCACTCTGCTTTTCACGAAAGGAGTCCTTTTTGCGGGGCACCACTATCGCAAATTTAATAATTTAACATATCTATAACTTTATAACATCTCATAATTTCTCATACTTAATTTCTAGATTAAATATGTATATATTTTATCTAACAAATAAAAAATATTGAGGATATGAAGCTCAGTAATTATTGAAAAAGTTAAATTTAGTTCCGCAAAACTCCGTGGGACCTTTCGTGAAAATTTTATTATATACTTGTATTATGATATGAAGGGTTGAGTTGCAATCATCGATAATTCTAAAAAAGTAATAATATGTAGGTACGAACATCACTAGCTAACGCACACTTTGACAAATCAAAATTGGTTACGCATTTTTAGGTTGTCAATTGATCTATTTGTCATAGACAAATTTTTTTATATCTATGGCGGGTCTAGTCTTGCTGTCAAGTCAAACATCGCAAAGTAAGGCAAAGTAGAATAGAGATGACAGATGTCGTCTTGACACTACTGCGGGCTCCCGCTACATCCTACAAGGCATACCACAAGGGTTAGAGTCACGACGACAACCCCGAAATGTCACGGAGTTCTACACACACTTCTTTGTACAGTGAGAAGAAGATTTTTGTTAAGCAGTCCGGTGCGGTGCAGTGCGCCCCGTTGTAATGTGCGCGAGCCTTTGCCATTCATTATTATATCTCTTACAAACACACAATAGTATACATTCTAAATGGTTTGTATAAATTTGGCTATTGTTTGAGACTATGACACTACGGCATTTGTCACTTCCGTTTACTCATTATACCTAGAGAAATAAATTATAACGGTGGGTACATCGACAGCGTTGGACTTATTAGGGGACTATTGTGTTTGCTTGGAAAAAACTGAGAAATTACTAAAATTTAAATATAGGCTGCATCTTTAGTAAATATTCATAAAGCGATAGAATAATCCTTGAATGGGGAAGTTTTATCAACATTTGCGAGCAGAAACGCCCTCCTTTTGGCTAGTTCAGAGCTACAAGTAAAAGGTCAAGGATACACTCATAAAAATACGCAAAGTGGGCAAAACAAATGTAGATATATAGATAACCCAAAAGAAAATGTACAAAAACAACTTAAAAAACTAAAACAATACAAAAGCTATGTGTTACAAGTTACAATTGGCGGTCTTAATGTATCTAATGTTTAAAAAAATACTCTAGTCAAAGACAACGAACTGTAAACTTTCGTAGACTAAAAGTTCGGATAAATTTTGAATCATGGGAATACACCGAGGGTGAACATTGAAAATCAAAGAGCTCTGACATGATTTGAACTTTACAATATCATTATCTAGGCATTTCTCTATGATATCATCTTATATGAGTTCGAAGTAGCATTGTAATTTGAGTCATACTTCCTAAACATAAAGTATTATTTCCTTTCTTAACATGCTAATTTATTATTATAGTAACTTTTTGCTAAGCGAACAAAGGCATAAAAATAGCTCTATATAGACTTATTGTGACACAGTTCTTTACCTAATTATATTCAAAAGAATGTAAGATTTTTGCATAATAAACGTAGCTAAGAATACACACACATGTTTATAGTGTATTTATTTAGTGGGTGCTCGTGTATACGTATTTATGAAAGTGATAAAAGATGATAATTTCAATGTAAACAATCACATGAGTTCGCAGTACTGTTCATGTTTGTAACTTAACTTTAAAATATTCTTTTACCATATTTCTTTAACGTTAACTATATTTTAAATATCAATATTAAAATTTCGTTAATATTTTAGGGGACTTTGGGGAAGCCACATGTAGGTATTTATTTCATTACTGCACCCAGCCCAGCGGTTTTACCCGCTGTATTATATAGCCTATGTGTTATTCCAGGGTCTAAGCTATGTCTATACCAAATTTCAGCTCAATCGATCCACCCGTTAAGGCGTGAAAAGTAACAAACATACAGACAACATCTAGACATCCATACATTCTTACAAGCTTTCACGTTTATAATATTAGTAAGATATTATTTTATTTGATTTTAGGCAATGGGTTAAGGATATTATTCCATCTGCAACCGCAAATTGCTGCATTCAGAAAACGCCAGTGAATTAAAAAATACATGATTTTAAAATACGTCAGAGCAACGAAACCGCTTACTAAACGCCAGTGGAACAGCGGCCTAATAGATATACACGATTCTTTATACGTCAATGCTAGTCAACATTCATGTCCTGGTATGGACATAATTATGCAGAGGAATGAAAATCATGTTACCAAAAAGTCCATGATTATGGTAATAGGTGGAAATCCGGGAAGGGGGCGCCCGAAAAAGATTTGGATGCACTGTGTGAAAGAGGATATGCGTACGAGGGGAGTGAATGAAGATATGACGGATGATAGAGCAGAATGGAGGAGAAAAACGTGTTGCGCCGACCCTACCTAGTGTGGTATAAGGGCAGGAAGATGATGATGCTAGTCAACTTTCAACATGTTTTCCCGGTGTAAAGGCCGCATGTACTAAGTCCTAGGTAAATAAATGAGGATACTAGGGCATCCGTGCCGTTAGGCATTGAGTGTTAAGTACTAAACAGCGTCCAAATAATGCCGACCTTTCGTACTATTGACCACGGGCCACGGAGCACGCGTCATCCCGTAAATACGTACAGAAGGTCGGCTGAAGCTAAAACAACGCTAAAAGCACAGTTTATGCCCAGTAGCTCAGTAGTTCTTTTAGACAGTTCCATCAAAGAAACTGATAAGACTTTTTCTTCTCATTAGTGAATAAAAAGTTCCATTAGTCCTTTAGAAGGAACTATCAAAAGGAACTACTGGTAATAAGTGAAAAGCCGGCGCTCTGGAGGTCTACTATAACTCGTTCCGAAAACGAAGTTCGGCCGATTTTTCGCACGTTTCCTACCATAATCACTTTCGTTTACGAAATATCGTCCGAACGAAAATAGTTTGACGTTTAGATTTTCGAACCTTACCATAACCACTTTTAGTTGCGAACGAAAATTTGAATTTGACAGACGAATGTTCGTAAATTTAACCTCAAATCGACGAAGCCAAAATAGCTTTCGTTTGATTTTCGTTTGTTCGAATTATTTAAAGAATTGAATTTGTATGGCTGGAAAAATGATTTTATGGAAGGCTGCTTTGCGCGAAGAACGTTTAGAACACATAAAGAACCTATTTTAACAAAAATCTACTAATATGAAGGTGTAAGTTTTGAGCATGTGTATAAACCGATTGAGCTGAAATTTGGTATAAAACTTAGACTTATAAATGATGTAAGCTACTTTTTATCCCATTCCCTGAGGATTGGGACATGTCTATGCGTGAAAAACTGTGGGGCGCGCATAGTCATATCTATAGGAAATTAACTAGGTATCCAGCGGCTTAACCTGCTGATAAGTACTTAGCCTATAATGTGATATTCTAGTATTAGCTCCAACCTACCTATTTACCAAATTTCAGCTTTATCGGTTAAGGCATGAAGAGGTAACAAACACACACATCAACTTTGATTATGTTTTGTGTTATCAAATAAAATAATTAATCAACAACATAAACACTTCTTTATTTAGAATAAAAAATGTAACAAGATTCAGGAAATGGTTACATATTACAAAACGCTAGAGGTAAACAAACGGCACTACTTATTATATAGATAGATAGATAACCCTTTATTGTGCACTCAAGTAATGAAACAAACAATATCTAGGATTAAATTAATACATTTGAAAAGTATTACAATTGGCAGTCCTACATATCTTAATATCCTTAAGCTATTTTGTATAATTAAACAAACATTAGTATTTAAAATGTTGTCCGCATAGATTGTGCACTGCCTCTCTCCGCATTAGAATATCTTCTTGAACATTGAAGAGTTTGAGTCTGCAAAATAAAATTATAATTATAATTTGTGCTCTTATTTTACTTTACCTAAAGGAATACATAATGGATCTTGATGTAAAATATAATTTATCATAGATAGATGTTTTAGGAAGAAAATAATAATTGTCATATAGGTATCTCATCATCATATATGTAGGTGACACTTGGGTGTAGTTTATGTTGGTGTTTGACATCAATGCCGGGGAGAATGTGTAAAAAAATATAGTAAAGTTTATAAATTTTTAAGACCCCAATTTAATTTTAACATTATTATTTTATACTATTAGTTGTATTTATAAGATAATAACCTTTTGGCACTGAGGACTATTGAAATGGGACCACCAATGGAATTAAGTATAATGTGTAATGTAGGTCATTCTTCTCAGCCTCTTTGCCGAACCTTTCCTTCATTAGTCTCCCTCGAGCTTTATTTCTATTTTTCCAAATAGTGAGCTGTTTCAATTTTCTTTGGAGATTTTGGAGCCATTTTACAACTGAAAAAAAAATAATAATTTAATAATAGGATAATTTAACTGAGATACACTTACGTGAGTATGTAAGCTACTACAATAGTAAACAATAAATATTATTCTTTAAATTTGTGTATCACTTGTGATAGGTATGTGAATTTGAGAGTAAACGTTGAGTATTTAGGAGCGCTTATCAATATATTATATCAAGCTAAAACCGCCATTTATTTTCGGTATGTAGGTATAGGTAACTTTAACCATGAAAAAACAAATTAAATACATCATTTTAATTTGTTCCGGGCGGATAAGGCCTTGGGGCGCAGCTATGATCTATAAATAACTAATAATATCAAATATTTATCACTTACTTGCAAAGATTTCCAAAACAAAGTTGTCGAGACACGAACAAACGCCGACTGAACCATTTTTAAGTTAAACACTTGAAACTTCTTGAGGAACGGGTGACGCAATAGCCATAATTTGTGTTTAAATGCACTTGTTACTCAGTTTATAAAGCCAAATAACTTAAAAACATTTAAAACTTGCAAACAAATTCAAACTTTAGAATTTTAATCACTTGACATTGACAAGTCGGATAGCATTTTGGCATTTTCATTCAATTGTTCACGTTCTTATCGTTCACGAAAATTGTCTATGGATCCGAACTTCGTGAGCGCGACCGAAAATGAGTTATAGTAGGGTCACAAACGAAACTTCGTTGCTATTTCGTTCGTTTCCGAAGTTTCGTTTCGGACGGGTTATAGTAGACCCCCTGGTTCGCCCAACATCTGCAATTCTCAAACCAAAAGAACTTAGGTAGTTTGAAAATTAGACAAATTAGACACTTCGTACACAATTGAATTAAATTGTGTACGAAGTACAAAAGGCAATTTTAGAGATTTTAGATATGGTAAAATTAACCTAGACAAAGTTTTGAATTTGGTAAGACGGTCTTACTGCCTAAAATTGTTTTAACTCCTTTAGGATCGTGTAAAAAATTATAAATCTTAACTATTTTAATTATACTGTGTGCTCTTGCTCTTACTAAACATATTTTTGGACCGAGAATCTAGAGGTATGTAGAAAGTGCGAAATTATACGTCCGCGTATCATTGTTTGGAACCGGTGCGGTATTCTGTGTGTATTTATTTATTGAGCGGTAACGGTAGGTAGCCTTGGCGCGAGGTCGCGACAAGTTAGCCAGTGCCTTCGATTAGCGAGCCTTCTTTGTGTTCTTTTTTAAACAACGCTTTGTTTTTTTAATAATAGGAAGTAAATAAAAAAAATAAACCGACTTCCAGCTCGCGTTCGCACATTTTGATTCAAACATAAAAACCTCTATAAATCAATACTTATATGTATTATAAATACGAATTTGTCTCTGTCTGTTATCTCTTCAAGCCTAAACCACTTATCCGGTTTAGATGACATTTGGAATGGAGATAGTTCAAGTCTCGGGACGTCACTACTCGTGTACAAATCCTTTCTAAACGGATGTTTACAATACATTAATCAAATTAATAGGTTTAGCTGTTGAGTCAATCATTCTCTTTTTCCTTTTCCATAAAATTGTTAAGACAAAAATTAATATTGAAGTGAAACTTCTTTATCGGCGTTGGAAAAAATTTACCGTCACATTTTTTCGGTTACGCGTCACGGTTACGCGTCACATTTTTCAGTTACGCGCCATCTTTTGTTTCTTGCCCCTACCACGGTTGGTTCAGACGAAGAGTACTTTCACTTTCTCCAATGAACATGAATTTAAAAAATTTATAAATTTAAAATTTAAATTTAATTTAATTAAAGAAGAATTTTTTATAATAATGTGTTCTGAAAAGATAATTTTAAGGTAAATTACCCGATGTTCATTTCGTCACGCATCAAACAATGGTTTTGTCTGATAAGCAACTGTAATAGCTCGAACTTCCTTCCTGCTTTCTAACTTGTTTTATACAACGAAGTAAGAATACGAGCAAGACGCTCTCCTGATGGTAAGAGATAACGCTGCCCATAATTAGTACAGTGCTACCTAGGATTTCACAAACATGTAAAATTCTAGGTGCACTGCACTAAGGCTTCTTACTCAATAGTCATAAGATGCTAACTCTTCAACCCAGTAATTTCACGAGCTACAGTGCCCTCCTACCGAAGCACAACAGAAATTACTAAAGCCGGATATAATATTGGCAAGATTTTACCAATTATATAAAAAAAATTAACTAATATTATACTTTTTCGTTGATTTAGAACCCTCTTTGAAAATACAACAGATTTTTAGAAATCCTTAGCAAATCCACGTCATAAAACCTATCTGTGTTCCATTTTGAACTCAATTCGTTCGGAGGTTTGAGCTGTGCGTTGATAGATCATTTTAGGATCATATTTTCAGAATCAGTCAGTCAGTCAGTTTCCTTTTACATATATAAAAGAAAAATAATAACAAGTGAAATTTAAAAAAAACTTTTTAAAAACAAGCTTTTATTATTATTACCATTTAGCACCATAAAGTACTCGTCAAGACAAATCAAATGAGCCCAAACTCGATGGGGTTACGTCGTTTATTTACGTAGTTCCTATGGCCACCATCCCGCTCCATCATCAGATCAGCTTTATGTCATATTAATATTGCAATGTCATCCGATTTTTGCATGCATGCTAAATTTCAGCTCAATCGGAAACCGGGAAGTGGGTCAAATTTAACTTGCAAGATTTGATTACAGACAGACAGACAGACAACAGACAAGTGAAAGTAAATAAAAGCTTGTAAAAACAGTGTCGTTTACCTGATTAGTAATGTCGTAAACCACGATGGCTGCCTGCGCCCCTCTGTAGTACATTGGCGCCAAACTGTGGTACCTGTGGATATAAACAAAATAATTAGCTTTATTATAACTTTCTAACGGAAACGCGGCAGACCAAGGAAGAGATGGCGGGATGCCCTTGACTCACATGCGGAAGGATGGAAATCCATAGCCCTATCGTGACAGATGGAGAGAGGGTAGGGAGGCCTTTGCCCTGCAGTGGCATCCAACAGGCTCATAACAATAATAATAATATAATAACTTTCTTTCACCGTGGGTAGACTTCCTCTGCAGGAAGTCGACTAGGTGGGTGCCCCAACAGTGTCAGTTATTCTACCGCCTGTGCAGTGTTATGCAAACATTACTATGCTTCGGTAGAAGGGCACTGTAGCTAGTGAATTACTGGGCTTGAAGAGTCTTAACATCTTATGACACTTGAGTAAGAAGCGTTGGTGTAGTGCACCTAGAATTGCGCATCATTGTGAAATTCTTGGTAGCACTGTACTAATTATGGGCAGCGTTATCTCTTACCATCAGGAGAGCGTCTTGCTCGTCTTCTTACTTCGTTGTATGTATAAAAAAAACTTATTATTAGACAACCCCTTATTATTAACGACCCCTCACGTGTGTCGGGGGTACAGGAGGGTTGTGTGGGTGTACTCGTGCAGGAAAACTACACGGGTACACCCACTAAAACAATCAGGATGTTAACAAGGTCAAATATACATTAATTAGTCCCTAATTCTAATAATAAAAAAAACATTACATAGGTACATATTTTTTTGGTTTGTGAATAAAATAAAAATTGGCTTAGTTATTCAGCTTATAAGTTTTTGGGTGACGTGTGACGTCACTAACCGGTACAAAAATGTACCAGACTTTGCACTGCACGTCACGACCATTTAACTTTAGGGCATCGTATCTCACACGTATTTCATATAGTTTACAAAGAAAAAATACATGTCCAATATTTTTCAATAATCTACCGGATGAAAAAAAAATGATTTCCTCCTACATTATAATGTTATAGGAAATTAGTATTGTAGCGGAGACCTTCGACCAAATATAAAAAATTAAAACTATATTATAATTTTTCTTTTGCATTGAAATTAAATAGCCTGTCAACTACATATTAATACGATAATGATATGACCAGTGTATAATGAAGCGGTATGCGATGTAAGTTATTGATTGAGGCGTGAATCAGTACTTGTGACGAGTGTACTTACGTAGATATAGCCTACAGCTCGTCCTAATAGGCTTAGTTGCTATTCTTGGAATTTGACTTCATTCATGACTATTTAAATCACATAAATAACACTACAAAGATGTTTGTCACTTCTTCATCATCTTTTTTATACAACGAAGTAAGAAGACGAGCAAGACGCTCTCCTGATGGTAAGAGATAACGCTGCCCATGATCAGTACAGAGCTACCCAGTATTTTACATAGGTAAAATTCTGGGTGCACTACGCCAACGCTGCTTACTTGAGAGTCATAAGATTTTAAGACTCTTCAGCCCAGTAATTTCATTACATTATCTTCTTCATTATAACACTTTAAACTCTCGTGAACTAAACTCATATTAATTTTATTAGTCGGGGACATTATCGCGCCTTTCCTCTCGTGATCACGGTTCATGTGATGAGCCGAAACGTCGAGGTTAGTTTTATAATATTATGTTTTTGTAAAATTAGCATTATATACCTACGCGATAGGTCCCGAGTAATATATGAGTATTGTTTGTTTTGCTAGAATACACCCTATTTTTTTTAATCTTTTCACATCCCTGATTATTTTTCAATAAGCTACATGTATACTTAATTCAGTTTTTTTTAATGGTTTTCCCCACTGAAATGAATTTGTAGAGAGTAAAGGTAAGTAGGAACAATAAACATAATTCAAGTTTACAATACCTACGAGCATAAAAATATTTCCATTGATAGCCAAACAAAAATACCCCATATATAGCAAACATTCCAACAATTGTAAGATGAATTTTAATTATATTAAAAGTTGAATTTCCCGTTTTATTGGTATCGGTGCCGCATAAATACGCACATAAATTTGATCTTTATTTTATTTTTCCAAGGAGGCACCATTAATTACGTAGATACCGTTTATGTATCTAAAATTTTACGAAACTAACCTCTCTCAAATCTTTAATTTGAATTTAGTAGGTAAGGGCCTACTTCCCCAAGGTATGTAATCCCTTAAGGCCATGTATGAAAAATTGTTAAACTGATCCGTTGTTGTAAAATATTAAGTGTTGTAAAATATTAAGTACCTACCTACAGTTTTTACTATAAATAATTAAAAGCTGGTTGCCTGGAAAAGATCGCTCAAAGCGATAAGGCCCATTGTGGACATTAATATTAGTACTTTAATTTAGTTTAAAGTCTATTTTGTTAATTTTTGTTCCAATAAACAGTATTGTATTGTCCGACTTATGGCGCGCGAGGAATTGAGAGCAAAAACTGATGGATATATTGGCACTCTTAATATTGGCATACGTTCATTCGACGGATTCACTCAGCATTAGGTGAGCTACTTGTTTGTTACCCATGATATAAAATAAATAGGCCAGGCGCTATTTGGGCTCCGCGCAATATAGGCTAATTTTAAATTATTGTTTTGTACCCCTCTGACCCTTACTATTGCCGTTATCTGTGCAAAATTACAACTTTCTAGGACTTATAGTTTCTCCAAAAGCCGCGGACAGACAAAGAGAAACTATAAGGCTTCCTTGTTGATTACGGAAGCGTACAAAGGCTGACACGGAAATCACATATATCATTAAACAATACCAACCTTTCTTGTCCAGCGGTGTCCCAAATCTCAAACTTGACGGTGGTATCATCGAGGCAGACGGTCTGCGTGAGGAAGGCGGCCCCGATGGTGCTCTCCTGGTACTCGTGGAACTGTCCCTTGACGAAGCGGAGCACCAGCGAGGACTTGCCCACCGCTGACTCGCCCAGCAGCACCAGCTTGAACTGGCACACTTTCGTCTGGGGCGCTCCGTTCGGACGCTGCGCTGCGCCGCTCCTGTTTGTCGCCATCGCCTAAAAAAAAACATTATTATTTTAATTACTTACTAGCTTATGCTCGCAACTTTGCCCGCATGGCAGAATCCTTTCTTATGAAGGGAAGTTTCTTAGGGGGAGGGGATTATTTTCCTTTCTTTCCTTTTTTACGTCATAAAACCTATCTGTGCTCCAAATTTTAACTCAATCCGTTCAGCGGATTGGGCTGTGCGTTGATAGATCAGTCAGTCACTGTTTCCCTTTATATGTATACTTAGAAGAAGATTCATTTGGTCATATTGCAGGTATTGTAGTAATCGGCGACCTGAAACTGCAACTTATAGGTTGGCCACACAACCTATTACAATTGTGATTTGACTCAGCCAGTGAAAGTTGGGTAACCTGTTGGAGTAGGTATATACCCCAATAATTATTGTTATTACACATTTTTGTATGGGTAGAGATGCCAGTATTCATCAGCAGTCAGCAGTAATATCCAAACCTTAAATACAAGAGTAACTCCAGAAACCAATGTAGCCTGTAGTAATATAACATACAAGTGTATTATATCTGTACTAAAACATTGGCAATAAAACAATGCAATACTTATGTAACTGAATCAGAGCTGTATTCAAGGCCGACCATAAGTGGTTTTATCATTTGGTGTGTATCAATTAATTCAATATTGATTTTTCAAACTATATATTGGCACGATCCCTGACCGTCACTAAAGGTAGTCAAAAGATTTTTTATGAGTATGTTTCCTACAAATGTACTAGTTTATGTCCCCAACTTTTCCCACATGGAGATATATTTAGTGAAGGTCAACATTATAAAACCTATCTGTGATCCAAATTTTTATTAAATTACATGAGTCACTCTTTTCTTCTATATTTTGTTTAGAGATAAGACCAGTCCTGTGTATGTTTTTAGTTTTGCATTGTGTGTAACAAAAAGATATACATAGATATTAATTATATTATTTGTATATAATGTATCATTTGTAGTTTAGTTGTGTGGAATTTGCTTTCAGAATACTTCTTGTTTTCATAGCATATATTTTGTTAAAAGTTATTTTTTTGGTATTTATGATTTTATTTTGAGCATTAAGTACCCTGTGTATCAAGGTTCTGAATGATCAACCAGTATAAAGGTAAGAGTAGCTGTTATGACCCTAACCCTAGCTAATTTTAAATTTTATAAAAATATAGCCCAGCACATCTTTAACATGCTCAATTATTGTACGTCCGTAAAGGGCAAGCTGCCATACCTTGAAATGTACCCTAACATCTGTACCTAACTTTAAGCAGTTATTGACAATAAAAATATATTCTATTCTATTCTATTCATAATTGAAACTAAATTTACAGCACATAATTCTGTTATCACCGTTGATAATGGTATAGAGATAATAGGATATGTATTAAACGCCACATTCTTTTATAATGACTATTCGTGAACTTTATAAAGAGCAGCTTCAAGGCTGTTTTGGGAGTATGTCATTATCTCAAGTCACAGTGCTCTTTGTAATACAATCTATAAAGTTTTTATGGCAATAAGTGACAAGATGAGCAAGTCAAGTGCCTGATGCATAATGATAACCCATATCAGACTCAATGTTTTAAAATTAATGTATTCCACCCAGCACTGCACTTTGTTACCCTATGACACTAGTTCTTGAATCTCAAAATAGCCAGTAATTTCACTGGTAACATTGCTTCAGGGTGGATCACAGTAGGTAACCCCTGCACATTGCTTGACAGAAGAATAATTTGCAAAGGTATAGAACTTTCCCAGGAGGCCTCTGCAATAGAAGTCTACCACTGAACAGTGAAAGAAGAATGTGAGCAACATAACGGTCCCCCAACCACATATGTCTATTTAAATATCAACAAACTCATGAATTTATTGACAAGTATTTGCAGTATCTAATCAGAAAAAGAAAATAATAATACTTTATTCATAGGCGTACCCAGGGAGGCAGGGGAGGGCAGCTGCCCCCCTGGAATTCGATTTATATATGGAGAACAAAAAATAAAATTTTCTTGGCGCTCGCAATAAGCCGTTCGCACACTCTTCATAATCAAGATTTTGAAATTTTCTAGGCTCACTGCAAACTACTCGTTGTTTTATTAGTAAGCACGGTCAAGTTTCTTGCAGCTCGGAACGAAGAAGCTCACTTTTCGTAGTCAAAAATACTAGGCGTTCGCGTTATTATTTCTAACTGCGCAGAGAAAGATTACCGCACTCTTTTCGTTGTCCAAAATATAAAATTTTCTCGGCGCTCGCAGCAAGCTGCTCGCGCTATTTTAAATGAGAATATTTTAGTTTTCCTACCGCTCAGAGAAAGTTAACCACACTCTTTTTGTTATCAGAAATATAAAATTTTCTTGGCGCTCGCAGGAAGCTGCTCCCGCTATTTTAAGGCAGATTTTTTTTACTATTGTTCGAAGCAAGGCTCTGTTTTCGTTGTCAAATATAAATTTTTCTCGGCGCTCGCAGCAGGCTGCTCGCGCTATTTTAAGGAAGAATATTTTAACTTTCCTACCGCTCGGAGCAAGTTAATCGCACTTTTTTCGTTGTCAAAAATATAAAATTTTCTTGGTGCTCGCAACTAGCTTCTCGCGCTATTATTATTAGGAAGTATATTTCTGTGTGAGCTGAAAGCACATTTAAAATAGGGCGCAAATTTTAAATAGGGTACCTTTGCTCAGTCAGTAAAAAAAAATTGAATCCGTCCTTGCTTGCCCCCCCTGGACCAGAAACTGGGTACGCCCATGACTTTATTGCATACCAAACAATTACAAAGAAGCTTAATGAGCTACCTAGATATTTTATATGATAATGATATTCAGTTTTATTAATAACAAAAACCAAATAAAATCTTTTCTTTGTTTACAGTAATTTTTATCAGGTCATTGATCACATGAGCTGAGTATTTATCTTATTGACCTAAATGCACACAGACTTATTTTTATTTATCATGTCTTAACATGGTTCCTGTGACTTGCTTATTCTAACAATATTTGGTGTAACTAAAACAACAAAAACGGCACAACTCACGACTAATATTGTCGAGAATATCTCGACCCCGGTTTCTGACAATTACGATGTCCCTTCATCAGGAGTCGGGTGTCAGACGTGACCGTCGGGTTCTGCAGGCGTGAACTCCTCCGTGGTCGAGATTTTCTCGACAATACTAGACGTGAGTTGTGCCGTTTTTGTTGTTTTAGTTATGGAGAACACTCGCGATAGTTTTAAAAATAGAATATTTGGTGTGGTGGTATAGTGAAATGTTATAATTATATGGGCTAGAAGGAGGATCTAAGTCACTGGGAAAATAATGTCATGATTCCTGATGAGTCTAGAACAACATACAACTTTAAAAAACTGTTAAAGCTGGGATTTCTTATGACAATTTGAAAAACAATCTCAAGGTAAACACAATGATATCTTATTAACATAAAACATCAACAATAAGAAAAATATATTAGTAATTTATAAAACTGCTGTATAAAGTAGTGTGACTATGAACTCAATTGGACATTTATAATTAAAACTTTACATGCTATTTGCCGTCCCCGGCAAATAAACAGATAACTGCAAAAACTCAACTTTACAGGAAAAATAAAAAAACTTATGATAAAATGTAAAAAAAAATTAAGATGTTTTTGGACCTATAAAATTTGATTATGAAATAAAAGCAAAAACAAGACAATGGCGATTATCAGTTTATTCACCAGACACGGCAAATATGACAGTAATTAATATTATTAATTGTTTAGTCTCCAATAAGAAGAAATTTTACTAATATTAAAAATGTGAAAGTTTGTAAGAATGGATGTCAGGATGTTTGTTACTCTTTCACACCTAAACGGGTGGACTGATTGAGCTGAAATTTTGTATAGAGATAGCTTAGACCCTGGAATAACACATAGGCTACATAAGTACTGCGGGTAAAACCGCTGGGTGCAGCTAGTGTAAAATAAATTTGTTTATTTGCCTATAAGTTTACACTAGTATTCTTAATTACTAATGGACTCCACACTAAGCTGAATCCTGTATTGTACGTTTTTAAGGCCAAGATTACATTAACAATACAAACAATGTACAACATTTCGACGACAGATAATGAAATAAAAAGGGATACATAATATGAAATTACTATATGTATGTATGTGTTGTTGTGTCTGTGTGTCTATTATGTGCTTACAGACATTATACAGATAAAAGACAACAATAAATGCAAATTATTTATTACAATCTACATGGAAAACTATCAAAATCACCAATCAGTAGGTAAATATTGTGATAATATTCTAGATAATGCTAATCAAAGACTGCAAATGTCATAAATTTAAAATACTTTGCTGGATGAATTCAAAATAAGATTCTGAGATACCATAGGTCATGGCCATCTAACTCAATATTCAACTAATTATAGGTATACATACAATTAAATTAAACATAAAAACAATAGTTATCTACGGAAACCAATATCAAAGACCTAATTAAAATATATTTGTTTATTTAAAAGTTGTCTAGAGACCCTACCCAATTAATTCCTGGCAAAAAGTGTTCAGTTTTACAAGCTTCTGTGTTTCTGCATTAAAAGGAAATTACATTTACTACAAAATTGATGAAAACATCGATATTGTGATTAGACTCTGACAGTGTAAGTAGGGTAACCTGTTCTGTTGGAGTATAAACCTCAATTATTATGACATCTGTTAAAATTGAAATGTTTCATTAGTTTTCAAGTCAAATCAAATTTCAGTGCTAATCTCCTCATAGCTGTAAATCTATGTCCTAAGTCTCAGTTGGACTTATAGGGCTTCTTTGGCAGAGTATAATTTCAAATGCCTACTATAGTGTCACACTTTAGGATCTGTTTAGTTTTTCATTTGAATAGATAAAAATCTGTAAAAATCAATGAAGAAAAGTTATCATATTGGAAAACTTTGTGTAGAGACTATATTAGTTCAAGATATAATTAAATTTCCTGCAGTCAAAAAGGAAAGTAGTAATTTTGTAAGTGTAGAAAGCAGTGTGAAGTTTTATAAAGTCATTGTGCAAAAAATCTCTCACAAAGAACAAAAAGTTCACGACAAAAAATGTCCTCAGAGTAAAGTGGGACAAATGATTTGCATCAGTCACTTCTCACTGTACTTACCAGCAAGCAGGCTTACAAACACACAGTTAGAAACCATGGGCTGATATCACACACTACACTTAACTGAAGATTCTCAGCTCACTATCAAGACTCAGTCCTCAAGATGACAAACACAACTGCATTAAAGTCTCAAGGCTCAGTTCCACGGTAAACAAGAACATTGTTATCAGTCGCCGTCGCCCCTATCGTCGCCAATCACAAAGAAACCTGCCATCACGACTACTTTATCGCGCATTCAAACGCAGTTTCGGACACCCACAAACACAATTAAACAATCGTATTATCGGTGAACCACCGAAACGTGTCTGTTGTGATGATGACTAACCGACTCTGGCTCAGGTAGCTGCCGTCGCTCTACGTCGGATCACCCGTTTGACGCCCTCGATGCAATCAGCTGGATGTCATAAAACTTAAGTTTGTCTACTTTACGTGACGATTGCTACCCCCGACGCACCTAAGGACTTCTCCGACACGTCTAATTATCTTGTTTCACGATCACTCTCGACATTATTCTACAAAATGACGCATTTACTCGATTAATAAGGATATGAAAGACGTACCCTCCCTGTTATTATATCGCCTTTTTACACTTTTTCTCGGGCGACAAATCCTCACGAGGTCGCCGTGTTGCCGAAAATAACATTAATTACACACTATAATGAATAAAATCATTAATTTTAAATGCTAAACTGGAAAATCTAGCACAGAAATGCAAAATGACCACGAACAAACATGGAAGGAAGCGAGAGCGAGCGAGATGCAGTGTTGCCAGTGCCCTATCTTCAAAAGTAACGCAGGTAGGTTCGAAAAGTAACGCATTTACAATAAAAGTAACGCATTAAAAAAAAACTATTTTTAATACAATGTAATTTACTAACTCAATTTAAATATATGTAGGTACTTATACTTTTTTATTCATAGATTTCAGTAGTAGCCCAGTGAATGAGTGCCCAAAAAAGGGTATGTGGATCGAAAAGTCGAAAGCAGAAAAACCAACTTAAAAACTTTGTTTGAACTAGTAAGGAGATAAACATACTAAAAGACCACCCCTCCAAGGCGAACCCGAGGGGGGAGGCCGAAAAAGGTCCCATTTTTAGGTTTTTTGCTTATATGTCAAAAACTGTGCGTTGTACGATATTTTATTGTACTACATTATTAAACCTCATAAAAATTTCTACAACTTCGGCCTTGAGACTTTTTATCTATCTCCAATCGTTGTCCAGCTATGAGCTTCCAAACATGGTCTATTTTGAAGACGCTTAAATTAGTTTCCCATACAAAGTCGGTAAAAAATTCTTACAAATAAAATTTTACCAACTTCTGGTTGTATCATAATGAAATTTTGCAAATGTATAGAAATCTGATGACAGTTTTATAATCTGGTACCACTGAGCTGATGTGATGATGGAGCCAGGAGGTGTCTAATGAAACTCTTCAATGGCTATTAGTAAACCCGTCGAGTTTGGGCACATTACATTCGAATCGATGTCGTTGGTCCTATGGCTCGTCTACATATACCGGCCAATGATTTGCCGAGTGTGTGTTTTGTCTATGGATGAACAGTTTTTGTCTATAGATGAATGTCTTCGGATATTTACGGTTTTTTTCGGTAAATTTCTGGTATACATTTTGGGCTCCATAGCTGACGACTTTAGTTAATCAATCATGGACCATTTGAAGCCATTTTTTGTGAATAATTACTATAAAGTAGTTAAATTTTCTTTATTTTTGATTTATATAATCTGTGCCTCAAGTGCATGTATTTATAATCTGTGCGCTCGGGCGAATATTGGACCAACGACTCGCAGAGTCATTGACCGGCATATGTGGACGAGCCATGACATTGACATATTATTTACTTTTTTTTTTTAAATTTCCGTTTCGATTGCGTCCCGTTTCACTTAGTTATTATTTTATATTCTTCTATTGTTAGTTCATTTAAAAAAAAAAATCATTACCCCAAAAAGTAACGCAAAAGTTACATTTTAGGACAAGTAACGTAAAAGTAACGCAAAGGGTCAAAAAGTAACGCAAAATGTTACAAAAGTTACGCACTGGCAACGCTGGCGAGATGTTTCACAAAAATTTGTCTATGGTAACCTATACGTCATTTTGAAAAAAACATTACCACAGATAATAAATAGCGACAAAAACTCAAAGCTTATAGAGTTCGTCTGTGAGCCACCCTTATTTTTATCAAACACATCTTTTTTAGTCTGTGAGGTTGATTGCTTGCTGTCATTCTGTCATTTTATTATTAACTGTCAACGTCAATCAAAGTCATTGTGAAATGTGAAAAGGAACATTATAATTTTTTAGTCGCACAATTAATTTTCTACTAAAGAAAGGTTTGTACCTCATCATTTAAACATGAAAATCACGAGATATAAGAAAGTGCAAAAATACCTGAAATTCTATTACAACAACTATGGATTTCACGAGCCTTACCAAGTTCTTCTTGACGGCACGTTTTGTTTTGCTGCATTTAAAGTAAGTTTTCTATTATAAACGTTAATCACACGTTTGAGAAGACTTAGTTTTAATTACTGCCTGCATAAATTGACTAGTTTACTTCTGTACAGTAAAAAATGTGGTTAAAATTTGTGCAGAATGGATAGCAAAGTTCCTCGTATCGGGAGGCTGATAGATGTGGTGGATGAAGAGTGGCGTGCGGAGCAGCTCCCTCATGAGGACATTGAGGTGCCGTTGGAGGAGCTCCCGGACCCTGAGGCCGACAGCGCCGACTCGCACCTCACCTTGAAAGAACAGAGCATGCGCTGGCAGGAAAACTTCCCTGACGCAGCTGTAATCCCGTAGTAATTAAAACTAGGTATTCTTAAATTATAACTATTTCTTCCATAACACATTAGAATACAACAGAGACCTTTATTTTTATTAGGTATAGAAATTAGTTACCACTTTGATGTCTTTTCACATAATGTGATTTATTATTATTTAATAATGCACAAGCAGCTCTGTGAGCTGATGCGTGCATATCACTGCACTTGTATTTATTGTTTTTTTAAATGTTTGTCGAAATGTTTGTTTGTTTGATTAAACTATTCTGGCTACAAAAATTTGATGTATAATAAGTAAATCCTTTGTCACACACTCAAAACATGTATATTGTTTTGTGTAGTAGAACTTTTCTAATCCCCATTTTCTATTGTCCTCAGGAGCAGATAAACGTTAGAGAACAATTACCAAAATATCTCAACGCTCAAGCCAAGCTACTGACAACTCGATGCATCATCATTGAAACAGAGAAAATTGCTAAAAAAACACACGGAGCTCTCACTATTCTGAAACAATTTGGCATTCATGAATGCGGCCACAAAGAACCAGTCACAGGATCAAAATGTATATTGACTATGATCGGGAAAAAGAATGACAAACATTATATACTTGCTACTCAAGATAGAGACCTTCAAGACAAACTCAGAGAAAAGGCTGGTGTACCACTGCTATACTTACATAATAAATCACCAACTTTAGAGAAACCTTCAAAAGTAAGCTATTCAAAAGCTGGTGTAAACCTAGACACACAATTGTTCATCAGCGAAACTCAAAATGAAGCTCTCAAAACTATGAAGAAAGTTCTAGGGGTGGAGGAAAAAGTTGACGAGAAACTGCCTGTAAAAAAGAAGAAACCTCACAACCCTAATCCTCTTTCCTGTAAAAAGAAAAAGAAGAAGCCAGGAAAGCAGAGACAGGAGAATGTGAGTGATGGGAAAGTTAGGAAAAGGATAAAGAATAAATTGCCTGTTCATTTGAGAGAGCAATTGAAGAGTGCAGTGGCCAGTTAATATAATGATTTATATCAATATTGCCTTTTATTAGATCTGCTAAAGGGTCAACAGTCAATGTTATGGTGTAAATTCGAAATTGATGCAGGTACTTAATGTTTCTTATAATTATTTGTACAAATGGGCTTGATGCACTTATTTTATTTCAATAAATCAATCATCCCACATCCCTGATTTTTTCTGCATTATAACTAAGCAGCTTGAAATTACCCCTCTTTAATGAAATGGGAAGATATGGTACAGGCGTCTCACAAATGGATTGCTCCAATTAGGTTCATGCACACAATTTTACTTCAGTCACAATCGACGCGGCAACCAACACTTTCCAACCTAGCAAGCAAAGTTTGGCTATAGCAACGATAGCGCGGACCTTATCTTCCCTGTTTTAATTTAAGTTCATGACTATCACCTTGCCTTAGAATAAAAAACATGTGAACATCTAAAAGTTTATTTAGGTGCAGCAGGTTTGAAAGGCCACATCAGCTTGAGGCGATAGGCGCCGAATGTCAGGATGTGGACTAGAGGCAGGTTGGTCAGGTACACGGTGTGGAAGTGAGTGAGTATGTCGTGGCAATCTTCAGGCTCGAATACCTCCTCTCCGTCGGGCGAATCCTGACGTGGGGCATAGAAAAAGGTTTATTTAATGATAGGAAAAACTAATAGTATATTTTTAAGGTTTTGGCCTGGACCAGTGGTGCCGCGTGGTAAGTCATTAGTCATTTAGCGCCACATCTTAACTTAGCCTTATTCTGAAGACAAAAAATTAAAGTCGCGTTGCCTAAGCTTACAACGCAGCTATCTGCTGAACAGAGTGCCTATTAGCTGTAAAAAGACGTTTCATAGATTAGACAGACAGATGTGCAAGTGAGATAGCAAAAACATTTCTCTCAGTGTACGAAAGAGATAACCGATAAAAGAGTTTCGCATCGTCTTGTTTACGAAACAATACCATATTTTAACACATTCGGTGCCAGACTCGCGATCAAAATGAACGTGAACGCATGGCGAGTCGGTGGCACCGAATGTGTTAACCCTGTATGATCAAACTCGTAACTCTTACCTCAATAGTGTGCCGAATCATCAGCTCCTTGAAATAGCACCACAAAGCAACAGGAGACAGCCAGTAGTACCACTTGAAGTACAAATGTGTGGCTAAATAGATGGTGATCAAACAGGCCAGCTTGTGTGCGGAGAAGTTGCGCTGTGCCGCGTAATCTATGGTTTCCGTCAGGAAACTGATGAGGAACTTCTTCTCAGATAAGTTGTAGTTTAGGATTATTCTCTTGTTGACTAGGAAGGCACCTGAATCCAGGAATAGGATTAAAATGAGTCTTGATTCTTGATAAAGTACCTATGTGGTGAATGGATTTTTTTACGTTCTTACGTAAGAACGAAGACTAGACGACTGTCTGTCTGCCTGTGTGACTTAGAGTGTATTGAGGGTAGAAACCTTTTTTCCAGCAGTAGCATACCGATGGCACATCATCACACATAGCAATAAGTACGCGCAGCTACTCCCTTTGGTTAGATACTCAAAGTTTATGAGATATGCCGTATGCCCAATGTATATAAGAAGAAATTAAAGAGATGGCTTGGTAAGCTGTAAGGTCATCCTATTAGGAACGTGCGAAACTAATATCTGTAAAGAAAATAGGAACCGACCTAAATACTTTGTCAACCCATTTTCTTTATCAGCATCCGCTGCTGCAACCATTTCAATGGCCTCATCCACATTCATGATAGTACCAATTAAGAGCTTCGGCTTGGCTTCCTTCCCTGGCTTCAAGAAAGGTGGGGCATCATTCTCTTTCAAAGACAGTAAGTACGAAGGCGCAGATATTTGCGTCTTCACGTGAGTTTCGGAGAGAGCTTCTGTTACCGACAGAGGGTACAAAGGTGCTGATGCGGCCTTTATAAACGTTATGTTAGACCCTGTTATTGTACCAGATTTTACTTCCATTATGGTCTCCATATTTCCTGTGTTTGTAGTACTCATTTATACAGAAATATACAGTAAATCCAGAAAAAACTTAGAGCAGTTTTCCTCACTGAGCATATAAATAAGAGTGTCAACTCCGAAGAAAAAAAATGAAATCGCATAATGTACTGAATTCATTGGAGTCACCTTACCAACCCAAAAGTAAAATGTAAATTTGATTTCTGATGTTGCCTGCACTGTTGTATGACATTAATTAGTGATGGGCAGTGTCGATTGTTAGTGATGGCCAGGTCGATAAAAATATATCGATAGTCGGCGCGACCCGTTGGACGGGAAAATTGATGATTTTATTATTTATTTTATAAATAAAGAAAAGCCATGTTATTTTAAAATAATATTTTATAATAATATAATTTATTAATGCTGTTTTTACAAATAATGTGCTAATGAGTAATAAAATATATACAAATATTGTGAACAATAAAATTACATAACGTATATTTTATTATACAGTACACCGCAAGCAGTTATAATACAGGAATCAGGAATAACAAGTGAAATTTAAAAAATACTTCTTAAAAACAAGCTTTAATTATTGTTATCATCTTGCATCATAAAGTACTCGTCAAGACAAATCAAATGAGCCCAAACTCGATGGGGTTGCGTTGTTTTATGACAGAGTTCCTTTGGCCACCTTCCAGCTCCATCATCAGATCAGCTCGATGTCATGAAAATATTGCATTGTCATCCGGTTTACACACGCATGCAAATTTTCAGCTCAATTGGAAACCGGGAAGTGGGTCAAATTAAACTTGCAAGATTTGATTACAGACAGACAACAGACAGGTGAAAGTAATATAAAGCTTGTAATAAACAAGTGAAATTTAAAAAATACTTTTTAAAACAAGCTTTAATTATATTGTTATCATCTTGCATCATAAAGTACTCGCCAAGACGAATCAAATGAGCCCAAACTCGATGGGGTTGCGTTGTTTTATGACAGAGTTCCTATGGCCACCTTCCAGCTCCATCATCAGATCAGCTCGATGTCATAAAAATATTGCATTGTCATCCGATTTACACACGCATGCAAATTTTCAGCTCAATTGGAAACCGGGAAGTGGGTCAAATTAAACTTGCAAGATTTGATTACAGACAGACAGACAGACAGACAGACAACAGACAGGTGAAAGTAATATAAAGCTTGTAATAATAATAATTTTCTCATGAATGGTTTTATCGAATCCTATATCTATAAACACTACTAAAAAACTTAACATAACTTAATCCGACTAAGATTTTCAATGGGCCGAAAAACAAGCTCAGGATCTTCTACGACTCTTAGCATCTGCACCTGTAAAACATAAAGGTTATTTTTAAACAACGAAGTAAGAAGACCAGCAAGACGCTCTTTCTGTAAATTAACTCGCCCATTCATTCATTTGGGGTGTCATTTTACTTAGTCGGACAGTGTTGAGTGAAACGGATTTCCGTTTCACTCAACACTGTCCGAGACAACACTGTGTGAGTATTTACTCAAGCATGTGCAAACGAGATGGACAAAACGAAAGAGTACTTATATAATTTTAGGGAACTAAATAATAACGTTGATGTCAACATTCTATTTTTTAAAACCACCTATGTTACGTTTCAAGTTTACAGCTGAAACTGAAAACAAGATCTCTCCAAGACCTTTAATTTCTTCTATGACAGCGTCAGCCTAGGACGAGTATTTTCCGAGATATTGACGATTCAAGTTTGACAGCTGTCATCTGAAAACAAGATCTCTCCAAGACCTTTAATTTCTTCTATGACACCGTCAGACTAGGACGAGTATTTTCCGAGATATTAACGTTTCAAGTTTGACAGCTGTCATCTGAAATGAAGATCTCTCCAAGACCTTTAATTTCTTCTATGACACCGTCAGTCTAGGACGAGTATTTTCCGAGATATTAACATTTCAAGTTTGACACCTGTCATCTGAAAACAAGATCTCTCTAAGACCTTTAATTTCTTCTATGAGGCCGTCAGTCTAGGACGAGTATTTTCCGAGATATTGACGTTTTAAGTTTGACAGCTGTCATTAGAAATGACGATCTCTTCAAGACCTTTAATTTCTTCTATGACAGCATCAGCCTCAGACGAGTATTTTCCGAGATATTGACGTTTCAAGTTTGACAGCTGTCATCTGAAATGAAGATCTCTCCAAGACCTTTAATTTCTTCTATGACAGCGTCAGTCTAGGACGAGTATTTTCCGAGATATTCACATTTCAAGTTTGACAGCTGTCTTTAGAAATAAAGATTTATCACTAGGTACGTCTCTATTCTATTAATGGTGTCATAATAGGACTTCGGGATTAGCTATTGACACTGACCACGGATAAAATGAAAATGGACGTTTTTCATGAAAGGACATTTTTCAAATTGGACCTTTTTACGATTTACCTTTTTACACATAGGGACATGTTTAAAATTGGACCTTTTTACGAGATACTAATATCTAAGATGTGTGAGCGGCGGGTGAGTTGTACTTTTTACGCCCTGCCCATGTAGTTGTACTTTGCGTTGAATCACTTTTTGAGCTGAGTTCTGCTTCTATTACATCCTTAGTTCGTTGGAGTCACAAGATGCTTTTAGACTCTTCAGCCCAGTAATTTCATTAATAATTACAGTGCTCTCCTACCGAAGCACAGTAATGTTTGCACATCACTGTTCAGGCGGTACAATAACTGGTGTTGGGGCACCCACCAGTTTGTAGCAAAAAAAGGCCAACTCCAAAGCAATTGGTGGCTGTTTGTGGGTATTGATTATATTTTGTTGCTTATAACTTACCTGTTTTCATCCAAAGGAAATGATGTGTAGAATTCTGTAGCTGATTCCATATTGATCATGGTGATCCGATAACTCTTCAGTCTCTTCGTGAAACAGGCATTAAAAGAATTACGAACTTTAACTGTACAATATGAACTGAAAACTATAACAAACTAAAATCTTTAGCATATAAACATAAAACACGGCTGTCCAGTCCAGAAATTCGAATGTTTAAAGCAGGAAAAAAGATAATTTTCTCAAGATACAAAATATCAACAAATAATAATGTCAAATGTTGAATTTGTCAATTTTAATTTTGTTTTTTTTTTATTGTCAATGTTCAAAGGTCAAAGGAGGTGTGTAAAAGAAAAATAATCTATTTTTTATGTTGGTACTTGCTTCCTTGCGTTGGTAACGTGACTCCAATGAATCTCATACATTTTTTTAATGTATGGAAGTTACGCGAGACTGGTTTTCCTAATCTCAAATCTTCGACTTGACAAATTAAATTGACATTGTGAGTTTGTGACAATTATAGCAAAAAAAGTTTATCTACCGGGGAAAGTTATAAGCATTAATTGTCTAAAAGAGTTCGCTTTGAGCGATAAGACCGCCCTTTGTTGGCCAGTATGTTAACATTTTTAAAGCTATAGTAATTTTAAGTATCTACTTTTTGTTTATCAATCACAATACAGAGTATAATTTCTATTCTTATATTTTCTAAAAGAAAATACCAAAGAATCATTAAATTAATTTATTACTTAATTGAAAAGAATTTGATAAGTTTAACTTATTTACAAAGCATTCCCTTGGAATGAGTTAGCGCCTCCTATTCTCTGGGCTTCGTTCTACAGTTTCACGTTTATTATTCTCAAACTTGTTGTTATCCCAAAATCTGGTTTGAACTTCTTTTCTGATACTACTCCCTCTTATATCCCATCCGTCATCATCTTCTCTTTTACTCTTTTTTTTAGAACTTTTTCGTTCTTTCTTCTTACGTCGATCTTCTTCGCTGCTGCTGCTGCTATCGTCACTGCTGCTACTGTCCTTTGCTTTTTGTTTTGATTTCTTACTCTTTTTCTTCTTATCTTTATTTTTGTCATCCTTGTCTATATCTTTTGATTCTTTCCTTCTGTCATCATCGTCGTGTCGTCTATTTGATCTTTCGTCATCATCGAGTCGCTTATCTGATCTTTCATCATCTTCATATCGTTTATTTGATCTTTCGTCATCATCATTTCTATCTCTCCTATCGCTGCGTTTCTCCCTGTCGCGCCTGTCATCATGTCTCTTGCTTTTAGATTCGTATCCGCTATCTCTTTCATATTCATTCTTATCTCTTCTAGGGTCATCTCTTTCTCGCCTATCGTCTCTTTCCCTTATTTCATCTCTACTTCTTTCCCTTTCATCATCTGTGTCTCTCTCTCGCCTATCTACCTTATCCCTGTCCCTCCGATCGTTCCTATCACTTTCACTTCTATCATCCCTGTCTCTTTCCCTCCTATCATCCACATTTCTTTCCCTTCTATCATACCTGTCTCTTTCCCTCCTATCATCCACATTTCTTTCCCTTCTATCACCCCCATCTGTTTCCCTCCTATCACCCCCACCTCTTTCCCTCCTATCTCCCCCATCTGTTTCCCTCCTATCTCCACCATATCTTTCCCTCCTATCTCCTCCATCTCTTTCCCTCCTATCACCACCATCTCTTTCCCTCCTATCACCCCCATCTCTTTCCCTCCTATCACCACCATCAGTTCTACCATCTCTTTCCCTTCTGTCATCTCTTTCTCGTCTATCATCTCTACCGTCTCTATCTTGTGCATAATCTCTACGATTTCTACTTCTCGAATCATTTTCCTCATCCCTGCCATTTCGACTCCTGTCTCTATCATCGTCTTGCCTTCTAGAATCTCCTGCGTTCCTCCTTCTAGGTACATCTCTTGGTTTGACAAAGTTATCTTCATCTCTTTCGCTGCGTTCGTGTCTACGCGCGTCTTTTCCGTAAGTATCGTAGAAACCGTCGTGACCCCATCTCTCTGGGTTCTTACTTTTGTCTGGTTCTTCTGGAGTTTCTGAGGTTTTCTTTTTCTTGTCTTTCTTCTTTTTGCTGCTAGATCCCTCTTCTTCATCTGAATCAAATAATATGGATATTATAATATTATTTATTAGTATGTTAGCAAAGTACTTTTAAGAAAAGCATAGTTTTTAAAGCTTTACAAGGAAGGCATAATTTTTAGCCTTTCATAGTCAACAAGGACGCCTTATAGTTTCGCTTTGTCCATCCGCGGCTTTATGGAGAAACTATAACTCCTAGAAAGCTGAAATTCTTCACAGATGAAGGTAAGAGAAGAGAAGATCAGAGATCAGGGGATGGGGGGGAGGGGGGGAGGGTGGGGATCAGAGTAAGAGAATGTAAAGAAAAAAATCAAAATTAATTAATTTAGGGTACCTCCCATACATGTAAGTTGGGGAAGATTTTGTTTTCTGTGTGTACTATCATGTGGGGTACCATTGAATAGGTATTTTAAATAAGTTTTGCAAGTAAACAATAATAATAATGTTACCACTAGAACTGGAGTCGCTGGAAGAGTCACTTGAACTAGAGCTTGAGCTGGAATCAGAGCTGTCGCTGCCCACCGTGATCTCTGCTGGAGGTGGTACATTCTGAAACATTATATTGATAACTTTAATCTCTCGTTTACACTATAAACGAAATTGGATTGGAAATTAAATAAACATCACACTTTGTACTTTAAGTAGCTAAACAATGGAAGAATGTATTTAACTTAAAACCAAAAATAGCAACTGTAGTTATTTTGTAGGTAGTTTAGGACTATACTCGGATTGAACAAGGAGAATCCTTTTTGTAAACAAATGAGTTCCCACACCAAAAAAAAGATTGAGTAATGGAAGATCTGTCAAAAGAAAAAGATTTCAATAAATAAAATAGCTTGAGTTTATATTTTTCTCAAAATTCAAAGAATTAATATTATAAATGATATTTTTGTATTTTTTTGCGCACAGATATTATTATTTATTAAATTAAAAAAATGTAAAAGATTTTGTATAAGAAAAAAAATTGTGGGAATGGTATCATCGGTGATTATGACAGTTGTTCAAAACATTTTGTGCTCGGAGTGAATTTTTGTTATTGAAAAAGTTGTTTTCGTTTGGTAAAAGGTTCTGTTAAGTTATTGTTGTGCTGTTATTTGTTACTTTTATGTTTTAATCATAATATGTAAATAAATATTTAAAAATAACGTTTTGAGAAATTAAATTGTTATGAAAATACATACAATCTAAAGTTTTGCTTGATGTTATTTTACGTAACCTTTGTCATGCTAACTGTCTATACATCTAATTTCATGCTTAGCTTATATATTATTATAGATTTTTTAATATAATAATAATAGTTAGTGGTTCAGCAGTTTTACTAACAAATAGTATGTGTTATTCCAGGTCCTGAGTCCTGAAGTACATAGGTACCTACCAAATTTCATTTTGGCGTCAAGTGTCAACCGTATACCGATAAATACACCCTTTATAAGGTCATTGTACGAAAAAGGAATGATCATAATCCACCGTCGAATATATCCACATCATGTCTTTTTAAAAAGTAATTAAATTATTACTTTAAAAAATAGACAACGATTTGATTTAAACAAAATTTTATAACAAAATTTTGCAAATTTTTAATTTCTGCCCTTTTGTTTTTATTTAGCTTTGGTTTAAGTTTGGTCAATATCTAATATAATAATTAAAAATACGACACAAGCGAAACCGCGCGCTGTTATTATATATAACGATTCTTGCTTCAAAAAATGTTTATTAGCTCTGCCTCTCACTTTTTACACTAACATATAGTGACATTAAGGTGCTTACAAAAAAGATCTAGGATTATGAAATAGAGTACAGTACAACCTACTGCATACTATGCTAGTACTACTCACTAAATACATTGGCTGCGGCCGCGTTTTATATAACTATCCCAGGAGCCTGAAATTAATTTTGTATGGAAAAATCCTTTGACAGAACACAATGTTTGTTTTTTTTCAGCATTCGCGTTCCGACCTCAAAACCACAGCTGTTGTATTTTCCGCAGTTAATGTTTTTTTTTTTTTTTATACAACGAAGTAAGAAGTAATGTGTCAAAAACAAGGTGAAAATGCTAGATACGGCTAGAAAATGATATTTTACCTTAGGCATTTGTTTCAAGTGTTCTCTCAGCTCGTCAGTGAGTCCTCCGAGACCAATGGAAGTGAAGAAGTTGATAGAAAACCGCGTGTTCTTCGGATTATCCCTCGGGAACACTCCAGAGAATGCTTCTTGTAATGTCCTGAAAATAAAGAGATTAAGACATTGACTCTCTTTAGGGGCATAAGTGAAAATAAGATTTTGTACTGAGTGGTCCCAAGAGCCTTTGTTTTTTTTATACAACGAAGTAAGAAGACGAGCAAGACGCTCTCCTGATGGTAAGAGATAACGCTGCCCATAATTAGTACAGTGCTACCTAGTGCACTGCGCCAACGCTTCTTACATGAGAGTCATAAGATGTTAAGCTCTATCTAGCTTATCTACCTGTAGCTAGTGAAATTACTGGGCTGAAGAGTCTTAACATCTTATGACTCTCATGTAAGAACAGGGCACAGCAGGCACGGGGGCAGGGCAGGGCATGGTAGTGCCCTTCTACCGAAGCACAGCGTTTGCACACTACTGCACAGGCGGTAGAATACCTGGCACTGTTGGGGTACCCACCTAGTCGACCTCTTGCAAAGGAAGTCTACCCCCGGTAGGAAGTCTACCCCCTTTGTGTTTATAAGTGAGTTTAAAGGAGAGGAAAATAAATTTCCGATGATAATAATTACAAAATAATATTATAGGGTAGAGACTAAACTTTGTGATTAATTTACATCTAAGAAATATTTGAGCAACCAGGCATAAAATAACTTACGGATCCTTAAGACGGTCATTCAGCTTCTTCAAGCCCATATATTCAGCGAGCTCTTGGAACAAGATCTTTATGTAAATACGACTTGAACTGGTTGTATCCTCTTCATTTAACTTCACACATTCTAACACCTCCCAGCTTATTGAATCCGTAAAGAGCAAATGTGCAAAGAATTTACTGACATTTCTTAATCTATTTGTATCTAATCTGTGAGCAGTTGAGTACGAATCTTTAAAGATTTCCTCGAAAGGACCGATGTAAATACGGTTGATATTGCAAAACCTTTGAGCAAGTAAACCGTAGAACTTTTCGTATGTCCTCTGCTCTGCACAGCAATCTAAGAACATGTGGCAAAGTTCCACTTCTTGTCCAGGTTTAAGTTGCATTTTCATTAATTTGTGAGCACACTCTTCGAAGTCCAAACTGGAGTTGATTGTCAAGTAGATTGTTCGTCTTAGAGCTACTAAGTTTGTTTCCGTATTGTCTATGATGGTAACTCCTTTTTGCTCTCCGTCTTGGTTTTCCTCATCTGATTCTTCACTCCCACTTTCATCTGAGCCATCCTCGTCACCAGTTTCTGCGTCAGAGCCGAGGATCTCTTTGCTGAGGTTCTTGTATTTTGTCTCATTGTCTTCGTATTTCTCATCGAATTTGAATACATCTGGAAAGAGATACTAAGCGGTTTAGCACAAAGTAGTTACTATACCTACTACAGTAAAAATAAATCAAAAGGGATTTCATTTCAAAAGATGTAAGCTAAAGGACCAACAGTTTTTTTACAATTTTAGTGCTGTTTAATAAAGTTGATGCTCCCCTTTTAGCAAACGTTCACACATGTGTAGAATTCTCATTCAAAATGTATTTTTGACATTTTATTCAAGAGTTTTTAATTTGAAAGCGAGGTTGGTCTATTAGATTTAGTATGGGGTTATGATGATATTTTATTTTTGTGCCGAATATTTTTGTTTTCTTGTAAAGTAGTACCTAATAGGTACCTAATTCTATTCAACATAAAATCATTAGAAATACTCACTCAAAATATCCTGTGGGTCAGTGGCATCATCAAGCATCAGCAGATGTGTGAACTGTTCCTCCTCCGGTACCAGCTCCAATTCCTCAATCAGTGCCGGGTGGTCCTTGAAGCCATCCTTCCAAACTTGGAACATTACTTCAATCATGTACTGGACTCTCTTATCCAGCTGACCCTCATGTAAAATGTTCCTCAACATCTCAAATATAGCATTCACACCTTTAGAAGATACTTCTGTAAGTTTTTGACCACACTCCTTCAAGAAGGCTATTGCAACTTCCACAGAATCGTCTGTAGGCGTCTCTACTAGCAAAGTTAATAGTTCTAACGCAAGGATCTCATGTGCCACTCGCTGGTTTACAAGATGAGCTATAAAAGATGCTGAAGATATACAAATAGGTTTGTCATTCCTTTTAAAACCTCTTTTGAATTGAATAACCAACCTTTTTAGTAGCAACTCTCCTATGTTCGGAAAGCGGGAATTTACCGCAGCAACGAGCGCGGCGTACACGTTAGTAAACGTAGGAGACGCGGCTTGAGCTTGGATAACAGAACGACACAGCAAACCTCGGCCTCTAACTATGTTCTCTTTCAATAACTCTTTGATAATGATGCCGATGTTACCGACGTTAATTTTGTTGATGTGTCCATGTATGGACTTCTTAAGCGCTTCCCAAGCGATTCTTTGGTACGCCACTGAAGATTTGTCCGTGATTTGAGCTTGCATGAGACGCAAACGCGCTGGAGGAATGTAAGCACCGCCAGTTCTCGTGTTCAGCATGTCAGTCTCTTTTGCCTTCCTCGCTGGTGGCTGTTCTTTCTCCTGTTTGACTGGTTCAGGAGATCGTGAATACCTTCGTTTTCTTTGATCTCCATCACGTCTCGCAGGCGATCGCGACCGTGAACGTGGTCTTTTATATTTCTTTTCTCTGCGTCTTTCATCGTCGTCGTCGTCTCGTCTATCTTTCTTTCGCTTGCCATCTTTATTGGAATCCATTTTGTTGCACAATTTTTGTAAATTTGTATTGAGTTTTATTAGAATTAATAGAAGCAGACACCTTATGCGATAAATGACTTTGAAAACATTAAAAATTAATGAATTCTAATAAAATAACGCATCACGCGTACTAAACGGCAGCCATTTTTATTTTGACAGTTATGACATTGACAGTCATATAATTTTGGCAGTGACATTAAGTAACTTTTGACAGCAGTTATTATATATAGCTTTTGTTTTTTTCATATAAAATTCTTGACTGCATCACTAACATATTTGCCAATAAAATTAAAAAGGTGATTTTTGAAATATTTTCATACGTATTTTTTGTAGTGTCCTGCGAGTAAACACTACAAAAAATAATGTTTGCACGGGAAACCATTCCGTTTAATCAGCTTTTCCGTAGGTCGCTTTATTTCGGCATTTTGAACTGTGTGCATCTGCACTGAGTGTCTTTTTTTTGAAGTATCAGTAAAAAATCTGAAATTTACAGGGGAGTTAGTAAAAATATAGTAAAAAATAATGCACAGGGTCTCGAATTTCTAAAACTTGAATTGAACGAGATATGACCAAAAGATTAGGGATTAGGGTCGTCTAGGTGGGTACCCCAACAGTGCCAGTTATTCTACCGCCTGAGCAGTGATGTGCAAACATCACTGTGCTCCGGTAGGAGGGCACTGTAGCTAGTGAAATTACTGGGCTAAAGAGTCTTAGCATCTTATGACTCTTGAGTAAGAAGCGTTGGTGCAGTGCTCTTAGAATTTCACATAATTGTGAAATCCTAGGTAACACTGTACTGATTATGGGCAGCCGTTATCTCTTAACATCAGGAGAGCGTCTTGCTCGTCTTCTACTTCATCACATAAAAAAAAAAAAAAAAAAAACACTCAATCCTGATGCGCCGCTAAATACGAATATTTTCAAAAGTATTGACCCTAGGATTATAATTTTTAGTTCTGGAGTTAGTAAAAAATTTCTAAAAACTTTTGGGAAATTTTCAAATCAATAGAATGTACCGTTACAGATTTATAACGGTTTAACTAGGACACTCAGTTCTTACGCCGTAAGGATTGAGTGTCCTGCTAAATATGGGTTTATTGGAATAAATACATAAAAATAACATTACCATCTTGTAGTCTGACCCTCAAAACAATTTCTAAAAGAGAAACTATGTCGAAAAAGCTTACCCTTTTAAAATAAATGAAAGATTTCATTTTTACGAAACGTCTGTACTGAGTGTCTTTTATTTTTGAAAAAAAAAGGGTCAAATAGTAGTTTTAGAAATTTGGCACTTGGTGCAAAAGTTTTTACTAATTGAATACTAAGACATGATATATAATTTGTTTTTCTAAATTGTATATTTTTAGAGTAAATCCACTTTTTGCGGTTTTCTGTGAGTGTCTTTTTTTTTTCGAGGTTGAGCAAAATTAATGAAATTCACAGGGGAGTTAGTAAAAAATTAGTAAAAACTTTTGTAGTAAGTGGCGAATTTCTAAAACTTAAATTGAATTTTTTATGAGCAAATTACCAGGACACTCAATCCTTACGTTTTAAAAAAGTGAAAAACCTCGATATCTCGGTAAGTATTAACTTTTTTTTCAGGATTTTTTTTCTAGAGTTAGTAAAGAATTTCTAAAAACTTTGTAAAAAAAAATATACAGGCTAACACGTGGTGTTACTGAGTTATAGCGGTTTAATTAGTTTCACTGAGCGTAAGAACTGTGTCCTAGTTAAACGGCTCTACAGATAAAACTAAACCTCGTAGATAAAAACAACTTATATCCACGAGTTTTACTAATTTTTTACTAACTCTGGATATAAAATTCATTTTTGTAAGTTTTATATTTTTTGAGAAAATCCACATTTTCATGTTTTTCACTGAGTGTCCCATTTTTTTCAAAATATCAAAATGATTTTTTCAGGAGAGTTAGTAAAACATTAGTTACAACGTTTGCACTAGGTGTCGAATTTCTAAAACTAAAATTATTCTTTTTATGATCAAATAACTACAGTCCAGACGCTCGAAAAACATGAAAAACCTCGATATCTCGATAAATATTAACTTTTTTCCTAGGATTTTTTTTTCAGTAGTTAGTAAAAAATTAGTAAAATCTTTTGCACTAGGTGCCAAATTTCTAAAACTGAAATCAAATTTTTTATAATCAAAAAACTAGGACACTCAATCCTTACGTTTTAAAAAAGTGAAAAACCTCGATATCTCGGTAAGTATTAACTTTTTTTTCAGGATTTTTTTTCCAGTAGTTAGTAATGAATTTCTAAAAACTTTTACAAAAAAAACCAACAGGCTAACATGTGTTGTTACTGATTTATAGCGAATAATTAGTTTCACTGAGCGTAAGAACTGAGTGTCCTAGTTAAACGGCTCTACAGACAAAATTAAACCTCGTAGATAAAAACAACTTAGATCCACGAGTTTTACTAATTTTTTACTAACTCTGGATATAAAATTCATTTTTGTAAGTTTTATATTTTTTGAGAAAAAACACATTTTCATGTTTTTCACTGAGTGTCCCATTTTTTTCAAAATATCAAAATGATTTTTTCAGGAGAGTTAGTAAAACATTAGTTACAACGTTTGCACTAGGTGTCGAATTTCTAAAACTAAAATTATTCTTTTTATGATCAAATTACTACAGTCCAGACGCTTGAAAAACATGAAAAACCTCGATATCTCGATAAATATCAACTTTTTTCTTAGGATTTTTTTTTCAGTAGTTAGTAACGAATTTCTAAAAACTTTTACAAAAAAAACCAACAGGCTAACATGTGTTGTTACTGATTTATAGCGGTTAATTAATTCTGTTTTACGGAGCGAGCTAAATGAATAAAGCCGTGAGTTGTTCTCACCATGAATAATTCTTATAACTAGGCACTATTATTCAACTGACCACTATTTAATTTGTTGGCAATACTTTCTCCCTGATAACATACACGTTCAAACACTTGGCTGCCTCCCGACTCCCGGTGCCCAACTGGCCTTACTTAGCCGTCAGCTCAAGGAACTTAATTTCGATATTGCCCTGATACAAGACCCATATATTAGTACAAAAGGTGTTGTCTCAGGTCTAGGTAAAGGGGGATCTATTTTCCACTATACTAATGAAAAGGCAAGGACATGTGTGTATGTCAGAAATGGAATCGACGTCATGCCCTTGCCTGATCTATGTTCCAGGGACCTTACAGCTGTCAAGGTAATTACAGGGCGAGGTAATCGGAAGGCCGTCGTAATGGCTTCGGTTTATCTAGCATACCCTACTGAGGAAAGGCCCTCCTGCATGAGGGCATTGAAGGAACTCGTAGAGTTTTGCGGTCGAGAGAACCTGGAGTTAGTGATGGGGTGCGATGCAAATGCGCACAACATCATCTGGGGGAGCTCGGACTGCTAAATGGATAACTTTGAATACCCAATGTGTCCTTACAATTCAAAATGTCTTTAAACTTAGTGTAAGCATAATTATTTGTCTACGATACACCCTTTTTCTACTCTCTGTATACAAAATTACTCTTTAGGCCATTAATGTTACAAGAATATTGATGATTGGAAATGACTTGTGTTTATTATTTCGATTGAGAATAAATGTACTTTTGTTATTGTAATTCTGCTCTGAATAAAAATTTGAATACTGTGAAATCTGTTTTATTATAATATTCCACATGTAAGGCCACATTTTTTGGACCAATATTATATTCATCTTAACACGGCATTAACCGTACCCTATGCAAATGGATTGATTTCATGCTGAGGGGAAGGAGAATAGGATCCTCTTTACTAGGGGATGAAATTCATGCGACAACTACTAAAGGCTGTCCTCAGGGAGGGGTATTGTCACCAACACTTTGGTGTCTGGTGGTAAACTCCCTTCTTACGAAATTAAACAGAGGAGCCTGCTATGCTGTAGGATACGCAGATGATATAGTAGTAATGATCAATGGCAAATTTCCGGAAATTGTATCGGAACTTTTGCAAAAGGCTTTAAAGATAGTGGAAGAATGGTGTCATATTAACCATCTTTCCATAAATCCGAGCAAAACTACGGTTCTTCCTTTTACAAGGAAGAGGAAGCTAGGTAATTTGAAAAAGTTACGTTTATTTGGCACAGAGCTAGAATGGGCTACCGAAGTAAAATATCTCGGTATGACCTTAGACAAGGAGCTCACGTGGAATCTGCACGCCAAAAAGGTGACAGAAAAAGCTATGAGAGTTTTCAATATGTGTAGATCAGCATATGGCAAGATCTGGGGACTTAAGCCCAAGGTACTTAACTTCATCTACACTTCAATGGTGCGCCCAATACTAACATACGGCAGCGTGGTATGGTGGCCTAGAACCGAACTTACGGTTTGTAAAAGGGAACTAGGCAAAATTCAAAGGATGGCCACTGTGGCTATCACAGGAGCGTTTAAGACTACGCCCAGTAAGGCGCTAGATAGAATCCTAAACCTTAAACCTCTTCATCTAGTCATTCAACAGGAGGCGATCAAAGCCTTATACAGACTCCAAGCTATAGGAGTTCATGACTTCAATAGGCCAACAACAAGGCACACAAAAATGAAGCTCAATGAAGAGCTACAAAGGAAGATGAACATGATCAGCGACGTAATGCCGCACATTAAAATCTTCAAAAGAAATTTCAAAATACATGTTCCCTCAAGGGAAGACTGGAAGCAGCAACTACGCACACAAGACGCAGAATGCTGCATATGGTACACGGATGGTTCAAAAACCGGATCCGGTACAGGGGCAGGTATATACTCGGAAAATATCCAACTCTGGAACAGTCTGGGTCAATACACAACCGTCTTTCAGACAGAGATGTATGCTATTATAGCATGCGCTGAAGAAAACATAAGGAGGAATGTAAATGATAAAATCATCTACATTCTCAGTGACAGTCAAGCGTCACTAAAGGCCCTAAATTCCTGCAGAGTCAGCTCGAAGCTGGTCCTGGATGCTGTGAAGGCCCTTAATAAATTAGGCCGCAGCAACACAGTACGACTAGTTTGGGTACCTGGCCATGTAGGTATAGAAGGGAATGAGAAGGCTGATGAGCTTGCTAGAAGGGGATCAGCAAATGCTATGCATGGACCTGAACCTAGTATGGGCTTGCCTGCATGCACCATCAACATGGCCATAAAGGAATATGCTGATTTAAAACACACGCAAGAGTGGGAAAACAGTCAAGGGCTGAGACATTCGAAGAAATTCCTAGGTAACAGCTATAAAGATGCTTCTAAATTCATTCTGAATAATGGAAGAAACAAAGGAAGAGCAATCATTGGTGCCTTAACTGGGCATTATGAAACCAACGACATGCTGTTCAAAATGAGGCTCACTACAACAAAAGATTGTAGAGCCTGTGGCGAGGGTACAGAAACCATGGAGCATATTTTATGCGAATGCGACGTACTGGCTACGAAACGCATGAGCCTCCTTGGGACAGCGTACCCCAATAAATAGTAGTGATTACGACTTTACTAATTAAGCAAAGGAGCGATGCAAGTCCATTAGTTATTTTAAACAGGGATTTTAGGCCATTCGATTGTAGTTGACATGACCGTAGTATACGTAACCTACAAGACGGACGTTGCAAAATTTAACCTTTAACCAATAGTAAGTGGCACGTTCTTATTAATAATAAGGAGTATTTCTACTCTAAGAGTAGAAATACTCTTTATTGTGTCCAATGTAACAAAAGGTACTTAAATTACTATGACAATATTATAACACATTGGCCCACAATGGGCGGCCTTATCGCTTAAAGCGACCTCTTCCATGCAATCAACTTTTGGATGAATACATTATCTAATGAAGAGTAGGGTTTATGTGGAAAATGTTAGGTATTTTAAAAACTTGTAATAATAGTTATAATATAATATGTTCTACCATATACCATACGTATAGGGGCTAGGGGTGTGCATGATAAATCTGCATTAACCTATAATTAAATAAATAAATAATAAATAATGAATAAATATTTCAGGACATTTCACACAGCGCCACCTAACCCCAAACTAAGCAACTTAATGCTTGTGTTATGGTGGTTAGGATAACGGATATAATACTTATATGCTTTTCGTTTTTAAATACATACTTATAATAGATATTGAAAACCACCCAGACCAGAAACAAATACTTGTGGATCACACAAACATTTGTCCCATGCGGGAATCGAACCCGCAACCTTTTGCGTTGCAGGCGGGTATAAGCCCACCGCGCCACAGAGGTTGTTAAATCTCAACCTGAGCCTATGCTCAGGCAGTATAATGATTTACTTACCGTTGTGCAGGTTTGCAACCAAGCTTGCCTTGAGATCGCTATTAGCGATAAGACCGCCAATTATAACACTTCTTTCTGTGTAATCTTAGTTCTAAGTTTATATTGTTGTATTAGTGTGAACAATAAAGAGTTTTCTATTCTATTCTTGCCTGACACGTGTTACTGTAAGTATATGCGAGCCCGTCTTACTTACGCGGGAATGAGGTACTGCAGCGCTAATATACACCACTCGTGCGTATTTGTATGAGTGACCTATTCACTATGAGCTCCTTTTGCTAGCTGCGAATGGATTAGCACTACGCCCTCGTAAACTTGCAAAATCATAACAATATAAATAAAAGCCAATAACATAAATAAAAATACATTTGGCGCCAATTTTAAAATTTCAAATCCTTAAACAACTGTTTTCTTATAAATTTTGTTAAATTTTGCGACATCCGTCTTGTAATACGCCCTAGCGTAAATTTGCAAAATCGTACCCCTTAATATAAATAATAAATCTTTATTTGCGCTTAAAATACACGTTAATCTTAAACGCCATGAACGTTGGAAATTGCGATAGTTTATAAAACTATGTTGCAGTTGCCGGCGCCCTCCTTCTTTTTCAATTAAACAGCTCCCTAGGTGTATTATGTGTGTTAGTGTGTGTGTGTGTGTGTGTATGTGCGTGTGTGAGAGTGTGTTAATTCTGTGTGCAAAAGTTGATCTTCCCAAAGTCAGCAGCCTCGTAAAAGTTGGGCACCGGGAGTCGGGAGGCAGCCAAGTGTTTGAACGTGTATGTTATCAGAGAGAAAGTATTGCCAACAAATTAAATAGTGGTCAGTTGAATAATAGTGCCTAGTTATAAGAATTATTCATGGTGAGAACAACTCACGGCTTTATTCATTTAGCTCGCTCCGTAAAACAGAATTAATTAACCGCTATAAATCAGTAACAACACATGTTAGCCTGTTGGTTTTTTTTGTAAAAGTTTTTAGAAATTCGTTACTAACTACTGAAAAAAAAATCCTAAGAAAAAAGTTGATATTTATCGAGATATCGAGGTTTTTCATGTTTTTCAAGCGTCTGGACTGTAGTTATTTGATCATAAAAAGAATAATTTTAGTTTTAGAAATTCGACACCTAGTGCAAACGTTGTAACTAATGTTTTACTAACTCTCCTGAAAAAATCATTTTGATATTTTGAAAAAAATGGGACACTCAGTGAAAAACATGAAAATGTGGATTTTCTCAAAAAATATAAAACTTACAAAAATGAATTTTATATCCAGAGTTAGTAAAAAATTAGTAAAACTCGTGGATATAAGTTGTTTTTATCTACGAGGTTTAGTTTTATCTGTAGAGCCGTTTAACCTTTTGACCGCCAAAGTCACCTATACCTACTTGACAAGCACTTGCGGGTCCTGTACGCCAACGACGTCTATAGACGACAAAAAACCCAGTCTTAATAAAGTGATATAAAAATATTTATCGACTCTTGGCAACACTAGTTCTTTCGTAGGATTTTTTTTTTAATTGTGCCTTGGCGCACAGGGCACGAAAATGCGTTTGTGCCGTGGCGTTCAAAAGGTTAACTAGGACACTCAGTTCTTACGCTCAGTGAAACTAATTAAACCGCTATAACTCAGTAACACCACGTGTTAGCCTGTATATTTTTTTTTACAAAGTTTTTAGAAATTCTTTACTAACTCTAGAAAAAAAATCCTGAAAAAAAAGGTTAATACTTACCGAGATATCGAGGTTTTTCACTTTTTTAAAACGTAAGGATTGAGTGTCCTAGTAATTTGCTCATAAAAAATTCAATTTAAGTTTTAGAAATTCGCCACTTACTACAAAAGTTTTTACTAATTTTTTACTAACTCCCCTGTGAATTTCATTAATTTTGCTCAACCTCGAAAAAAAAAAGACACTCACAGAAAACCGCAAAAAGTGGATTTACTCTAAAAATATACAATTTAGAAAAACAAATTATATATCATGTCTTAGTATTCAATTAGTAAAAACTTTTGCACCAAGTGCCAAATTTCTAAAACTACTATTTGACCCTTTTTTTTTCAAAAATAAAAGACACTCAGTACAGACGTTTCGTAAAAATGAAATCTTTCATTTATTTTAAAAGGGTAAGCTTTTTCGACATAGTTTCTCTTTTAGAAATTGTTTTGAGGGTCAGACTACAAGATGGTAATGTTATTTTTATGTATTTATTCCAATAAACCCATATTTAGCAGGACACTCAATCCTTACGGCGTAAGAACTGAGTGTCCTAGTTAAACCGTTATAAATCTGTAACGGCACATTCTATTGATTTGAAAATTTCCCAAAAGTTTTTAGAAATTTTTTACTAACTCCAGAACTAAAAATTATAATCCTAGGGTCATTACTTTTGAAAATATTCGTATTTAGCGGCGCATCAGGATTGAGTGTCCTAATCTTTTGGTCATATCTCGTTCAATTCAAGTTTTAGAAATTCGAGACCCTGTGCATAATTTTTTACTATATTTTTACTAACTCCCCTGTAAATTTCAGATTTTTTACTGATACTTCAAAAAAAAGACACTCAGTGCAGATGCACACTTTTGAACTTAGGAACTTTTTTTTGTTTTTCTTATTTTTGTGACTTAAATATTTTCAATATCAATGGCTCTACCTATAGCTGAGAGGGATTCATATTATCTCAAGTATTCACATTCTTACTTATAATCTCAAGGATAGTAAAGGGTTCTTTCTCTTATGAGGACCTTAGGAGACTTGTCACAGCCTTCCCCCTACGAGACTAATGAGCCCTATATTTTTCAAGAGATGCAGGGATTCGTATAAGGACATTCTACGTAAATAAAACAATACATTTATTAGTATTTATGAGTTTATTTAATACGACAATGAAACTACAAAAGTTGCCTGCACTTCAAACAGCAAGTATACTCCCAAACTGAAGCACAATACGTAATAATCACATAATAAAATATAAAAATTAACTTCAGTAACACCATTATTAGAGATAGAAGTGACTAACATTACGCAAGAATACGAATAAAAATTAAAAATATATATCGGAAAGCTACATTTGCAACGCTATACATGATTCGTCTCGATCGTGAGATATCTAGAAAGGCTACACAATATCCAAGGCAAATTGGTCAGAGGTCTAGGTGGTCAGAGATCGAAGCTCACACTAGATCCGTCCGTCGAAGCCGGCAAGCGCCTCGCCTCGCCGCTCCAGCACAAGCGTATATACATTATTATCATGTCGACTGACCGACGCGCTAACTCAATCACAAAAATATACTATCCTCAGCCCGCGGCTTCCCCCGTCCGATCAATCCCTCCTGCCATCCCCGCCCCGTACGGGTATATTCCCGTTAGCCCCCATATCGATTGCCCCAAGTGGTACCACCGAATGGCGGCTGGGAAGTAACTTTCTCCACTTCAATTCGCTTTTAACTACTGTAAATATGCCTAAATCCCACCTGGGGGCAATTACTGCGGGGGCAAATGGGATATACCCCCGTGCCTACATTACAAAATATATAAAACCCTATTAGAGGCAGTTTTATACGTTACATTATTGATATCGTTCGTGAGGCACTTCCGCTGACTGGCCACCACTCGAGGAAGCGACACCGTCGTCCTGCTCACCGACGATCGATCATAAACGACTCATAAAATACGATACAAAATGGAACCGTCGCGACGCCGCGGCGATACATCGATGAGATGCGAACGTGAGATAAAACTTAAATTTAGATTATATCTTCCTAAAAATACTGTTGCGTATGATAATAGTTAAAAATAATGATATAAGTCTATAACTAACGAATCGGAGCCGCCTTGAGCGCTACAGCCGACTCGCTCGCTTTAGGGCTCCGCACTCAAACATTCAGTGTTTTTTTCATCAATTTTAGCCTCTGCGATCGTCCAAATACACTACAGGCAATTTGGGTATATTCCTATTTGCCCCACATCGATTGCCCCTCAGGTGGCAATTACCACCGAATGACGACAGGGAAGTTGTTGTTTGTGTTATCAAATCGCATTCAACTTCTGTCAAAAACGCCCATCTCCCTCCTCACCCGGTTGCAAATAGGGATTTATTCCCAAATGCCACCTGGGGGCAATCGATGTAGGGGCAAATGAGATTACTCCCAATTTTGTGATACAGAACCCCCGATAACGGTCTCTAAAAATCGGCCCGTGAGATCAAAACTAAAAAAATAAGTTCATTTGTAGGCCTTTATTTAGGTGCTCTAGTCGCCGGATAGTTTCACGGAACGTCGCGTGAACAAGCGGTACTTGCACATGTTACCTACATGGCCTGACAATAGGGATGACTCTAAAAAAATTGTCCAACAAATAGATTATTAAAAAATATTACAAGTATTTTTGAATTGTAGATTTAATAAAAGCTGGAATATAACGCACTTAAGTTTGGTGGTGTGACATGACGTCACACGTGCATCATTTCAGAGCAAGTGACGTAGCGCGTACCTAAAAACTTATGAGCATTATATCTGTCATTTTTAATATTATCCACAAAACAAAAAACACGTGTATCTAATATTTTTTTACCATTTAAATGACGGACTAATTAGATTTTAAGTTTTTAAAAATATTTTCCATCCCTATAATACCACTTTTGAGCTCGAGTGTACATTCCTTACGTTTCCTTCTGGGTAACATGGTACAATAGTTTTGTTGCACATTTGCGAGCAAGCTTTAGTCTAACTTACTTTACTTCTTACATAACACTTGAGACTAGATTGGCAAGAATTTACCATTTAAACATTTTTTTTTCAAGTTGTGTGTTTAAGTGTACCTATAGCATTAAAATGTTTTTAAGTGATGACATTTCATTACAAAATTAATTCTCATGGACTTTCTTTTGGAACTAGATGAAAAGTTCGTTCAAATCATACATTAAAAAAACACGATAAGGCCAAGCGCGCACTACGACAAAACAGTTGCGAAAAAATATCTAAGTGTATAAAGACACTAAAAATAGCGCACTGCGCAAATAAATCGTTTTATATTTTTGATTTAAATCGCAACCATCAAATTTCGGAGTGCACACTTAGCCTTATAGGCTAACACCACTTGATGCGAAATGTCAAATTCTCAAACAAAACAATGCCAATATTTGAGATTTTGACACTACGCGCGAACATTTGCTGCAAATGGAGCGTCGTTACATCTCCACAATAAAATTTCTATCGAAAAAAAAAGTTACTTTTTCTTCAAGTCCATTTTGGCGTCACACGTTAACGCATTAGCCAACTTAAAACTTTTAACATGTTCAGTGTGGCGTCGCACATCATTGCATTAACCAAGTTAACAATTTTACATGTACAATTTGGTGTCGCACGTGAGTGCATTATCCAAGTAAACATTTTTACACATTGAGGTTGGCGTCGCACGTGAGTGCATCAGCCAAGGGAACATTAGAGTAAGTAAGCAGTGAATGTAAGAAGTAGTGTGAGCGTGTAGCGCGGCAGGAGGCGGCAGTTTATGCGGAGGCGAGCGCGGGCTCCGAGTCGCGCGCGCTTTTGTTCTGCCGCACCAGCTCCGCGCGCCGCTCCTGGAATAAACTCTACGTTAGTTATGCTGCCCTGGTACTTGGCACTACGAGTATTCAATAACTTTAAGAGCGTAATATAATGTTGACGCTCTCTCGCTCGCACTATTTGACTAATTTTGAAATATAGATTTGAAATATAGGAATTTTCAATAAATTTATTCATAGAATAAATTTATTGAAAATTCCTCAAGATCAGCTTTGCATAATATTATTGCACACATTTTAAAAGTGTTATCAGTTTTATATATTAAAAAAATGCAACATCTTTGTTAGTTTGCTGCCCTGGTAATAGGGAGTAGTGAGTAGGTATTCACTGTCAATTATTTGTTGGTTAATAATAATAAAGTCGCAGAAGGGTCGTCTGTTAATCGGTTTTCTAGGATTCATTTCGGAACATTACATTTTGCAGGAATTACAATAATTCCTGAGCCCGTTCTATCCACGGATGTCACGGCAGACGGCAATGCGGCATCCATACTTGGTGGCGCTATTAATTGCCCAAGCTTTTTGCTTAAATTTTTTTAATGAGAACTGGTCGCATGTGGAACAAATTGCCGTCATCCGTCATCCGAGCGATACAACTTAGGTTTTCAAGGCACGAGTGAATAGGTAGGTTCTAGGCATCTTACATTATCTATCGTCGACCGCATTTGCACTTTCCATCGAATGAGATGTGGTCAGTGGTCAAACGTAAACCTATCAAGTATAAAAACTAAAGTAAGGTGGTTTAATACCTCTTTCTTAACAAAGTCCAATTTTTTCTGTATTTCCTTTTCTCTATTCAGTTCGGCGGTGGTCAGCTTGGTCTCAATGTTGTTGGTGATCTCCTCGACCTTGGCGGTGACGGCCGAGCGGACCTCAGCTAACTTATTGTTCTAATGTTCAACAAAACATAACGATGGTAAACAAAATATGATCAAATAAAAGTATGAGCATGAGATGAGAATCGTAATAATAATAGTAGGGGGAAACTGCCTTTGAGTCCAATTTCTATAGATACGAGTACTCGTAGGTGGACTCACAGATTCAGTGTACTTAGCCCGTGTTTAAGTATGTTTTATAACGTCAATTTGTTAACCTTGTCAACATTCTTATTGCAAGAGCTGTTGACAAAGAGAAGTGAAAAAAATTTCAGAGCCAGTCGCTCCAATAGTTGTGAGCAAAGTCTTCAGAAGGAAGATCTAATTCATCAATGGGCTGTACTCCTCTAAGATTCTAAGGATATTAAGTCTCATAAAGCCCAGTAATTTCCCTGAAAACCTTAATCATTCCACTGTAGAAATTCACTGGAGAATTCTGACCAAGGTCGTGGTAACTATCCCAGTGATGGGTTATATTGCATTGTAAAACCTACAAAGTATTATGAAAATAGTGACAAGCTCGATAAATAAAAGTTTAACATGAATAATGATATAATCTAGCAGTTGATAGAAGTGGCATTGATCTAGTCACATTAGATGCAGGATTAGGAGACCGCGTCGGCAAACGTAGCGTATCCTTCATACTCCTGGATGATGAAGTGACTATGAAGAAAGACGGGTGACTGACTGCGATGGCGTGTCATAGAAGAAGCCTATATGTGAAGTAGTTGAAGATCAACTTCAAATTCTGGATGTGACCTGGATATAGGCGGCTCGGGTTGTCCTGGATGTGGTCTCCTGGTGCGAGTGTGGTGCAGGTGTGGTGCAGTGCATACATACATGGTTGCGCAGCTTCTCCCGCTGCTCGGCCTCGCGCAGCAGCCGACGCTCGGCGGCGTGGTGCAGCTTGTCCTGGATGTGGTCTCCTGGTGCGAGTGTGGTGCAGGTGTGGTGCAGTGCATACATACATGGTTGCGCAGCTTCTCCCGCTGCTCGGCCTCGCGCAGCAGCCGACGCTCGGCGGCGTGGTGCAGCTTGTCCTGGATGTGGTCTCCTGGTGCGAGTGTGGTGCAGGTGTGGTGCAGTGCATACATACATGGTTGCGCAGCTTCTCCCGCTGCTCGGCCTCGCGCAGCAGCCGACGCTCGGCGGCGTGGTGCAGCTTGTCCTGGATGTGGTCTCCTGGTGCGAGTGTGGTGCAGGTGTGGTGCAGTGCATACATACATGGTTGCGCAGCTTCTCCCGCTGCTCGGCCTCGCGCAGCAGCCGACGCTCGGCGGCGTGGTGCAGCTTGTCCTGGATGTGGTCTCCTGGTGCGAGTGTGGTGCAGGTGTGGTGCAGTGCATACATACATGGTTGCGCAGCTTCTCCCGCTGCTCGGCCTCGCGCAGCAGCCGACGCTCGGCGGCGTGGTGCAGCTTGTCCTGGATGTGGTCTCCTGGTGCGAGTGTGGTGCAGGTGTGGTGCAGTGCATACATACATGGTTGCGCAGCTTCTCCCGCTGCTCGGCCTCGCGCAGCAGCCGACGCTCGGCGGCGTGGTGCAGCTTGTCCTGGATGGCGCTCTCGAGCTGCTGGAACTTCTCCTGGTTGCCCAGCCGCACCTTGCGCACCTGCTCCTCCTGAGGAGATACAAGTCTCATGGTTAACTATGAAACTGTAATGGAAGACAGTCTCCTAGAATGCCCCTCACTGGCCCAAAATTTTACGAAGACCCCTATTACAACAGGACAGCTTTCACAGAAAATAACATCAGCAGTATCAGCAGGGATATTCACATATCTGTTAAGGACTCGAAGACCGTAAATCAAAAATGTACGTAATACATCATTTCATACATTTTTGACAATTCGGTCTTCGAATCGGTTCCCTAACGGATAAGTGAATATACCCGCTGAAATGTATAGCCATTAGAGTCAAGAAGAAGCCCTTGTTTCTGAACAAATATGACCTTGATGCCATTATGTAAGCATGAGGTTAACAGAACAGTAAGGTAAATGTTGCAGCTGCAAGTAGTTCCACTAATAAGCAGCAAAACTTACATGTTCACGCAGACGTTCGAGCATCTTCTTAATGTTCTCGTCGCGCTTGTCGGCCGCTGTGGTCATCTTGTCCTCTATGGCCTTGTACACCTCCGCCGTCTGCTGCTCCAGGGTCAACCTGGAACCAGAACATTATTGGGGTTTATGCCCGAATTGAATAGGATACCTTACCAACAGTATCAGAGTCCAAATTACAATAAATTACGTGTGGCTATTGGCTATACGTTGCAGTTTCAGGTTACTACAGAGAATGTTGGGACTTGGGACTGGTTGGAGAAAGATGAAGAACTATGGCGTGCCATGCCTAGCAGCTGGTTTTCATCCTTTGCGGTTGGAGCAAATTGAGGCAGAATATTGATTTTTGACCCAGGTCGTTTCATGTCAAGTATCTATTATAATTAATTATACATATCCGCAAAAATTCTGGGGGAACAAGATCCTTACCTGGTCTTCTCGACTCCCTCAAGATGATCCTTGAGCCTGGCTTTGAGCTCGCTGATGTAGGCTTCTCGCTTCTCCTCGTGAGTCTCCATCTTGGCGTCGAGCGCCTCCTTGGTGGCGGATATGAAGCTGCTTGTCTGTTCGCTGCGGATCTTCGACGCTTCCTCGATCTTGGCCATCTTCTGAGCGATCGCCGCCATCTTGCTCGCTTCTAGACTCTGTAAGGTAAAGCAGTTTGTGGAGAACTCGCTGGTTTGGGCTGAATTCTGAGTAAAAATTGCCTGAGTAAATTCGTAATATTGGGATTTACGAATTTCTTTCTCTACAACCTTTGGCTTTAATGTTAAGTTTAAGTTCCAGGGTCAATCAAGGTTAATTTAATTATAATTACTTGGAAGTAACTTGGTAAAACTCGATTATATTATTATTATTTATTTATTTATATATTTATTTATAAAAGTTACAACAATGAACTTACAGTTACCCAAAACGTTCACAGTGTTAGATTAAATGAAAACATATACATTTATATATTCGACCAATATGGTCAACATGTATGTCGACATCTTGGACCTTATCAAGAAAGTAATTTATACACTCGATCGCTCTTGCCGTTGGGGCGTTGTGTGCATACTGAGTGCGCATTCTGTCCGTGTGAGCCAGCAGGCGATGCCGACGACGCTCACCCACGCGAGTGTAGTTTTGCGGAACGTAATAATTCAGCCTAAAGAGCACAGAAGGATTGTCTACTTGGTTCCGCAACAGCATACAATAGTGCATGATAAGCAACAGTTTGCGCCTAAGTTCAAGAGTCACTAGTCCTACCATACCAGAAACAAATAATGATGGGAAAAGGTAAGGATAATAGCCGTACTTCTTCTTGTACAAATACCTGGCGAATTTACGCTGGACCCTTTCTATTAAGAGAGTGTATTTCTTCTCCTTCGGGTCCCAGACTACTGCACCGAATTCGAGCACACTACGAACATACGCATTGTATAGCAAGGTCGGTATACTTACATCTCTGAACTGAGCAGAGGTTCTAGATATAAACCCGAGAGTCTTATATAAGAGATCCCGAGAATCTTATAACCAGCCATGGTAGCGCTCTATCACAAGACTAAGGTGGGAAAGGTGGGAGACCTTCCACATCGTCCTAGGCAATTTCAATGATAGAGATATCACTTACGCGTCTCCTCTCCTCAGCAGCCTTCAGTTTCTCCTGAATCTCCTCGACGGAGGGCGTCTTTTCAGGCGAGTCGGCGCGTCGTGGCACCGGTACGCCGACAGGCTCTGCCAGGATCACTTCATACGCCAGACCTCCCTTCGACATCTCTTGGCACCTGATTTCGGTGGCTGGAAGAAAAGCAGATCCGTTAGTTACGATTAAGGACTAATCAAAAGAGGAATGTCTTCCGACAAAGTCTGGGCATACGTTTTTTAAACGGTTTTATTTAGCTTACTCTGTTTGTTTTATTCATTTTTCTTGGGTCAAATTTAGTAATTGAAATTTCACCCTCTTCCTGTCAACCGATTGATCTGAAATTTGGAATACGCCTTTGGTTCTGATGACAATACAATTATGTATATTCAATATTATTGTAAGTCCAAGATGGCCGCCGCTACAAAATGGCGGATAACGTTTTTTTTTTTCAATCATATCAATATGGGTATCAAATGAAAGGGCTTGATAAGTAGAATACAGTGCACTATACAAAATCAGAATCCAAGATGGCCGCCGCTACAAAATGGTGGATAACCTATTTTTTTTTCAATCTCATCAATATGGGTATCAAATGAAAGGACAAGTAGAATACAGTGTACTAAAAAGCCTAAAAATAAAAAAGGTAAAAAAATGTTTTTAGGTTAAACGGTTTTATTTTAAACATGTACTAAAAGCTAAAAAATAAAATCGTGAGGCACGTCAAATATCTAAATCTCTAATGAACATTTTCCCTGACAATTGTAGATATTTGACGTGCCTCACGATTTTATTTTTTAGCTTTTAGTACATGTTTAAAATAAAACCGTTTAACCTAAAAACATTTTTTTACCTTTTTTATATTATGGGACTATAGCGTTTATTAGTGGTCACACTCCTAATCCTTTTTTAACTATTAATGTGTTTAAGATTAAGAACATAATTGGAATATCTTTGGACAAAAGTCTGAACGTACTCGTATATTAGTGGTCAGACTTCTAATCCTTTTAATCCAAATGTTACCTATTAATATGATCATACAAATACTAGTAGCAGTAATGGCATACAATATGAGCAGTTCAGTATAAAATTATGTAAATGACAAAATAATCATTCCAAAATTTAGGAAGTCTATTTGGGCGGTTTAGCTATGATGACCACCAGTGACAAAGCCGTAGTTTAATCATGGCTTTTGGCTGGTTATCGACCTAAGTATGGTAAATGCGTGTAACGCGTATGACACTCAAGTGCAATCAAGTGGCATCACCATTTAATGGAGAATTTGCTAGAGGACTCGCACATAGGAAACTTTGACAGTCTTCGATTTAAATATTAAAAGATTATGGTGACAAAGTCTGTTTTTAAAGGCGTATTACAGCGGTTCTGTATGACGTAAAATTAACATCGTGCAATATTATTATCTAACACAGTTTTGTGTTTCAGGATTAGTTAAGATGTTTTACTAATAAATGAATCTGCTAAAAAACCTTGGAGACATCAGATCACGTCGATTAGTCTCTAGAAATACAACCCTTAAACTAAAGGAACTGAATTTGAGTAAGCGAGGATCTTGAAGAGCTTTCGGTCAAACAGTGTTATCTCAAAAATATAGACTTTTTTGTTCACGCCGAGAAAAAAAGTCCTCCGCGTACCCTCCCATTGGGGGTATAGGGTTACGTGGGACTCTTTCGTGCAGGACGACTGCATGGTATACCGTATACCCACTTTAAAAACTCGGCGGCCCTCTCGCATCGTCTTTGTGACGGAGAACTGGGAATCGGCAGAGCCTTAGCATCCAGTCCCCCATAAAAATACTGACATTCATTTTAGTTGCAGGACTAAAGCTTTCAGACAAAGCGGTTCTCTTTTTAGCCAAATGTAGTTTTAATTTACTCCTGAGAGTAATAATATTTACCATAATAACAGAGTAATGACCGGTGAGCGGTGATTCAACAGGCGTTACACAAAGCGTTTGTCACGCCTTAGAGTCTCGTCCAATTATTCAAATTGGCGCGAGGGTCCTCCGCCTTAATTCCTAATCATGCCGCCGAGTATATTTATGAAGGGGTTCTCTTTGCTTACTTCTTTAATGTTATTAAGGGTTGTTTAAGGAGTAACAATTATGTTCTTTCGGTAATATAATCCTCCCATGGATTAATAGTTTTTTTTTTCCAAGATATAAAACACTGTCTACCCAAGAACCCAGCCAGTCGGAACCCATTTTTACCTAACTTTCGTAATAGTTAATTAAAGCTGTTTCGCTCCAGTAATTACTAATTAAACAAACTCTGACGTATGCTCTTTATGGCCTTGAACTTCAAACAAAATGATATGAGCTATATTAGCTAGCATTCCTTTCATACAAGCATGTTCTAGTTTATTAGTATTAAGTATAATATTATAGTGTACTCGTATGTATGTCAAATTTGCTAGTACATAGTTTAGTAATTATTATTGTACCGAAACTCACTTTTTTAGTATTTAGTTTTTTCCGCTCGTCGAATATCTAAGATCGAGCATAGGCATATGCTGAAAATCAGCGCTACGCATCCTTGCCAGCATAAAGAATAGAATAGAATAGAAATATTTATTGCATAAAATGTGGTGTATACAATAATAAGGTCTTAAAAATAAATAAATGTGCGCACATTTTGCCAAATTAACTTGACATGCAATGTTAAATTAATTCAGTACAATATTAAGTCAAAATTATATTAAACATAGCAAAAATAAAATAAAATGTTGTCGGTTACAATTATTAAAATGTCAATAATTATCTCAATGGTATTCGATTAAATTTCAAAATAATATAAAATACAAAAATATATCTGTCAAAATTCAATATTATTATTATTATAGTTTATATATGAGAAATTCATTGATTGAATAATAGTTCTTTTTATGTAACCAGCTTATCAGCTCCCTTTTAAACGGTTTAAGTTTTAGGTCTTTAATGTGCTTCGGGAGAGAATTAAATACCTTGATACACATAGCATGGCATTGCTTAGAATATAAAGCGGTTCTGACAACAGTTCCATGGACCAGCCTATTCGAGTTTCGCGTATTTCTTGGAAAAGTATCCGAAGCTTTTGTAAATAAGTCACTATATATTTTAGCGAAGGTAGCGAGTTCGTAAATGTACATACATGGTAATGGCAGTATGTTGAGTTTATTAAATAATGGCTTACACGACGCAAATGGAGGCACACCACACATTGCACGGATACACTTTTTCTGGACTATGAAAGCTCTGTTAATGTCCGGAGAATTTCCCCACAATAATAGACCGTATTTGAGCACTGAGGCTACATAGCCGTGATACGCTGCTAGCATTGTGCTCCGGGCAGAGGTTTGTCTCAATCTATTTAGCACATGTACATATCTATTTAGTTTACCACATACAGTATTGATATGTGTTTTCCAATTTAAATTTTTGTCCAAATGTAAACCTAAGAACTTTGTTTCATTTACTTCGTTGATGATAATATTATTATAGTTTATGTTCAATTTAGATTGTTTAGTTTTATAATTACGAAATTGTATATAGTTAGTTTTAGTTAAGTTTACATTCAGATTGTTGCTGTTTAACCATTTAGTCACGTCTTTTATTGTTTTGTTGATTTCATTTTCATAACTTATGATGTCATTGTCATTGCATGAAATAATTATCGAAATATCGTCGGCAAATAATGTACATTTATGCGTAATAATATCCGGCAGATCATTAATGTAGTACAAAAACAGCAAAGGCCCCAAAACACTAAAGCTGAGCATAATATATGCCTTTAGCCAAATTTAACATTATCACATTTCTTTTAATACTATTCCATAATTTTGTTGTATAAGCTTAATGTAGATGTAAATTGATTTTATTTTTGGCAATAAAACAATTTTTTATTTTATTATTTATTTTTATATGTGTTTTATATCATCACCAGAATCAGTTCAGCCTGCGATATAAATTAGTTAATGAAAACTTTAAAGCTATCCTCTGATTTACCTTTTTAGGGTTTCGTACCTATTAAGGGGAAAAACTAAACCTTTATAGGTTTACTTGTTTGACCGTATGTCAAAACTGTTTTACTCGAGAATGCGTAGAGTTATAGAACTATACTACGTTTCAAAAACAAAGATAATTTTTTAGCTAATTTGCAGGGTTTAAAGGATCAATATCTTAATAAATTGGATATATATCGGATATTTTTCATAATATATCTGATATATATCATAAGATATATCGAATATAACAGTTTTTGTGAATATATCTATGATATTTTCATAGATATACCTTCGAACCCCGCAAAAATTATCTTTGTTTTTGAAACGAAGTATAGGTATTCAATACAAAGTCCTATGCAACTGCCGCATTGCGCTTGCAAGCTAAATTCTAGACCTAAGAAACAAATTTTTTATCTCTCATTCTGTCTTGTAATGTTCCTGGTCATTGTAGCCTTCTAACTGGAGAGAGAAAACACGAGAGAATCGCGGTAAAATAATGTACAAAGTATTAACCATAAAAAAGAACATCTCATAAATAAATTAAAAGTTCATCGGTTAATTAACTAGCTGAATAATCTGAAGACACATTTCAAAACTCATTTAATTAAGGCGCCCCGTCTCTTCATTAGGGGCGGAATTTTTAAAGGGAGGAGAATTTTTAGCGTGAAATACCGACCGAGATCATAATGGCAGTGGCGTAAAACTGAAGTAGTTTTTTTAAAGAATATAAAAACTACATAGTTTCATTTCCTGTTCATTTTTGATGGAGATGGAAGCAGCCATTATGACCATGTTCCGGCAAGATGTTCAGTGAAGCCAGGGAGAAGTTTTCCCCACCTACTTGACTGACAATACGTTGGCCATGACCAACACCGCGTCGACAACACCATTGGTGTTTCAGAAATCTATAGGTGACGGTAACCGCTCATCATCAGGATGGCGCTTGTGAACCGGTGTCTTACATAAATTCAATCTCTTTTGATTTGATAGCTTTTTCCTTTAGTTTAAAAAAAAATCTGTTCATCTTGGTTATACCTAGTCAGGTCATAAGTATTGTCACACAGTAAAAACTTTTCTTTTAGAATGCTGGCCACAAAAAAGTTTATTGAATTCGAATTTCGAATTGTTCATGAAAATAAAAATGTATACTTTTTAGAATTTTACTCATTTTTAAATATGGAGTGGACGCTTAAAGAAGACCGTGTTGCAGTTATTGCGTTGCATCGTTGCGGTTACGCGCCAATTCAAATTTTTGACATACTGAAAAATTTGAATATAACCAAAAGATTCGTTTATCGTACCATCAAACGATACAATGAAGACTCTAGTGTAGATGACAGGTCAAGAAGTGGTCGCCCTCGGTCTGTTAGGACTCCAGCAGTGATAAAAGCTGTGAAGGCGCGAATTCAAAGAAATCCCAAACGTAAGCAGAAACTGTTGGCCCTTCAGATGGGGTTAAGCAGAACCACGGTGAAAAGGGTGTTAAATGAAGACTTAGGGCTTCGGGCATATCGAAGAAAAACAGGACATCGTTTAAATGCTCGTCTAATGGACCTGAGACTGAAGAGATGCCGCGCTTTGTTGAAGCGGTACGCGAGAAAAAAATATCGAGAAATTCTTTTTTCGGATGAAAAAATTTTTACCGTAGAAGAGAGCTACAACAAACAAAATGATAAGGTGTACGCACACAGTAGTGAAGAAGCGAGCAACCGTATTCCGCGTGTCCAACGAGGTCATTTTCCATCCTCGCTCATGGTATGGTTGGGAGTTTCTTATTGGGGCTTAACAGAGGTACATTTTTGTGAGAAAGGTGTAAAAACGAATGCAGTTGTGTATCAAAATACAGTCCTGACGAACCTTGTGGAACCTGTTTCTCATACCATGTTCAATAACAGGCACTGGGTATTCCAACAAGATTCGGCGCCAGCTCATAGAGCGAAGAGCACACAAGACTGGCTGGCGGCGCGTGAAATCGACTTCATCCGGCACGAAGACTGGCCCTCCTCCAGTCCAGATTTGAGTCCGTTAGATTACAAGATATGGCAACACTTGGAGGAAAAGGCGTGCTCAAAGCCTCATCCCAATTTGGAGTCACTCAAGACATCCTTGATTAAGGCAGCAGCCGATATTGACATGGACCTCGTTCGTGCTGCGATAGACGACTGGCCGCGCAGATTGAAGGCCTGTATTCAAAATCACGGAGGTCATTTTGAATAAACTTTATTGTCATAAGAATCTATGTTTTGTTAAGTTCATTTTGGTATATAAATGGTTACATAATAAATAAACTTGTTCCAATAATTTTATATTAAACATGTGACAGAATTTATGACCTGACTAGGTATAATTCGTCAAGGCACGAGCCGAATCTGTCAGCGGTTCTTAAGCACCGGGGGGTGCACCGGGGGGTTCTTAAGTTTTTACCGGGGGTAGACTTCCTTTGCAGGAGGTCGTCTAGGTGGGTACCCCAACAGTGCCAGTTATTCTACCGCCTGAGCAGTGATGTGCAAACATTACTGTGCTCCGGTAGGAGGGCACTGTAGCTAGTGAAATTACTGGGCTAAAGAGTCTTAACATCTTATGACTCTTGAGTAAGAAGCGTTGGTGCAGTGCTCCTAGAATTTCACATAATTGTGAAATCCTAGGTAACACTGTACTGATTATGGGCAGCCGTTATCTCTTAGCATCAGGAGAGCGTCTTGCTCGTCTTCTACTTCATCACATAAAAAAAAAAAGGTAGCACTCCGGGAGTGCCGGCAGAAGTGAAAACTTCAATATTAACGTTGTGTTTAATTATAAGTATAAAAGTACTATCATTTATGAGGTAGAATACAATGTTTATTTATTGCGCTATCGTACACAAATATGACAATTTATATGTTGTTATTTATAATATTATATCGTTATTTATATATTACATTAAATTTTATCTCTCAGAAAAATCAACTTCCATCCATAATTTCGACGACTTTTACACCATCAACAGAGCAGCACACTCAGGCACGGTAGAAAGAGTGGGAGATACTAGTTCCTCTCCCTTCCCCTCGATCTTACGCTTTTTCGATCAGCATCACGTGACCCTGACGCGAGTTTTAAAGTTTTTACCCATACAAAAAAGTGCTCAGCGCCGCTAAAGAAGTTTTCACTTCAAAAACCTGTGGCCGTTCCATCCACAATACATATTCTCATTATTATTATTATATGTACAATATAGATTACATATTTATTTCATTTATAATATTATATTAAACACGCATAATATTATTATTATTAGTATATAATATTTAATATTCATCATACATAAACATAATATATTTAATATTATTACATAACTCTAATATAATACATAAATATTATAACAATATCATTTATACATACATTCATTCATCACACACATGCAATAAATACACAAAATACATAAACATCAATAATAATCTAAATATTACTTCGAACGCGTAAACAATAGCCACACCGCGTGGACGGTAGCGGAGAGGTGAGCGGGTAGCGGGGCGACCAACTGGTCGCGCCACCCTACGTCACCGCTCCGGAATGCAGGCCGGCCGAGCGGCCGGCCAAGGTCATGCACCGAGTCTCCGCAGTCAGCCAGCCAGTGCATTATTCGCTATCGCACACACCGCACGCCGCTCGTGGCTTTGCGCGTACGCTTTCCATCGATTGTTTCGCCGCTTTGTTTATATTTATATGTACTGTTCTTCGTTCTTCCTTTTCTATATGTGCTGTAACTTTCTATCCTGCTGTGTTGTGTAATAAACTGTGTGCCCGTTATTCGTGCCTTCTTTATTTTTGTGGAGTGAAATACCACCGGATAGTTAACGGTGAGCATTGGCCATACACCACCTACATACTGGTGCCCACTACATTCCCCATACTGGTGACCCCTGCTGAGCACGATGAGTAGCAGCGACGCTTCGTCCCACACCGTGCAGGAGCAATCCGCGAACGTGGCAACTCGTCCTAAGAAGATGCGTAGGTCAATGGACTCATCGGACGATAATTCCGCCATCCGACGTCGTAACGTTAAAGTCCCGCCATTCTCAGCGGAGGACCCGGAGATCTGGTTTGCTGTTTTAGAAAGCCAATTTGACAACTACGGCATTACTGCAGACCAGGTCAAGTACAACCACGTAATCGCTAACCTGGATGTCCCCAACGCGAAGAACGTGAAGGATATTATTACCAATCCGCCGGCGCAGAACAGGTACCTGAAGATCAAGGCGGAGCTGATTCGTCGTCTGTCCGACTCCCACGAGCTGAAGACAAAGCAGCTTTTGACGCATGAGGTACTTGGCGACAGACGTCCCTCACAATTTTTACGCCATCTTCAGGACTTAGCGGGCCCGTCCGTACCAGAAGACTTCTTGCGCTCCATCTGGCATAGCCGTCTGCCTAGCAACATCCAGACCGTTCTGGCCTCGCAAGACACAGGCCTGGAGAAGCAAGCTGAGCTCGCGGACCGCGTCTACGAAATTACTACGCCAAGCGTCTCGTCTGCATCCCAGCCCAGCAGCGAGATCGCCGAGCTAAAGGCCATGGTAGCTTCCCTAGCCTTAAAACTCGACGAGCACACGCGCGGCGCCTCCTGCTGCGAAACGAGCCGATCCAGACCGCAGCACCGCCGCCCGTCTACCTCAACCCAGCGCCCGCGTTCCCGATCTGCATCCAGCTACAAAAAGTATCCCGTGTGCTGGTACCACGCCAAGTTCGGCGCCAGCGCCACGAGATGCCAGCAGCCGTGTGACTTCGGGAAGTCGGGAAACGGGCAAGGCAGTCGGTAATGGCGACATCCGATTGCCCCCTCACCAATGGTCGCCTCTTCGTTTACGATGCCAGCCTGCGGACCGAGTTCCTGGTCGACACTGGGAGTGACCTGTGCGTCTTCCCGCGTTCTGCACTTCGAGAGCACCGCGAGAAGACCAACTACGTGCTATCCGCTGCAAATGGCAGCGCCATTGATACGTTTGGTCACATCCAACTAAATTTAAACATAGGTCTAAGGCGCTCTTTTCCGTGGCGATTCGTCGTAGCTGACGTGACCAAACCTATCATTGGCGTTGACTTCTTGAACCATTATAACCTAGTTGTAGATATTCGCAATCATCGCCTTATAGATAATACTACCTCTCTGTTCACAGTTGCTAGCCTAAGTAGATCGTTAGATGTGCAATCTGTAAGGGTGCTGACTGGGGATACTCGTTTTCACGCGGTTCTCAATAAATACCCGGAAATTACACGCCCGGCAGGTACACCACGTGTCACTACACACAACACCAAACACTATATCCGTACCACACCCGGCCCCCCCGTTTCTTCACCCCCTCGCAGGTTAGCGCCTGACAAGCTGAAGGTCGCCCGAGCAGAGTTCCAGCTGATGTTGGACAATGGTACTGCCCGTCCATCGGAAAGCCCCTGGTCGTCTCTCCTACATCTCGCGCCCAAAAAGGACAATGGTTGGCGCCCTTGTGGAGACTACCGCATGCTCAACTCCAGGACCATTCCCGATAAGTATCCCATCAGGCACATCCATGACTTTGCCCACAGCATCTCCGGTTGCTCGATCTTCTCGACCATCGACCTGGTTAAGGCATATCACCAGATCCCAGTCCACGAGGAAGATATCCAGAAGACAGCCATTACGACCCCGTTCGGTATGTATGAATTCCCGTACATGACCTTCGGGCTCCGTAACGCGGGTCAGACATTTCAAAGGTTCGTCGATGAAATGACTCGTGGGCTGGACTTCTGTTACGCCTACCTGGACGACTTCTTGGTCTTCTCGAGAAACGCTGACGAACATGAGGAGCACCTCCAACAGCTGTTCGAGAGGATGAAGCAGTATGGCATCCTAGTGAACACTTCTAAGTGCGTCTTCGGCGCGCCTGAGGTCACGTTCCTAGGATACCATATTTCAGCTGTAGGCACCAAGCCAACCGATGCCAAAGTTCAGGCAATTAGGGCCTTCCCCCCACCGAAAACCGTCAGGGAGCTCAGGAGATTCTTGGGTATGATAAATTTCTACCGCCGATTTCTTCCCAAGGCAGCTCAAACCCAAGCACCGCTGAACGCTCTTTTGGCGGGGTCGGTCAAAGCTTCGCATCCCGTAGACCTGACTGGACCAGCTCTGACCGCCTTCGAGGAGTGTAAGGAAGCCCTCAGTAATGCTGCACTACTAGCGCATCCCGACTGCGAGGCCAAGCTTGCCCTCGTTACGGATGCCTCGGACACAGCAATGGGTGCCGTCCTGCAGCAATACAAGGACAAGGTATGGGAACCTCTAGCATTCTTTTCTAGGAAGTTCAGCCCTTCACAGCAAAAGTATTCGCCATATGACCGCGAATTGCTCGCCATATACGAGGGTATAAAATACTTCCGCCACATGCTGGAGGCCCGACACTTTGTCGTCTATACTGACCACAAGCCGTTAATTTACGCCTTCCAAGAACGGAAAAATAACTGCTCACCGCGTCAGTATAGACACCTCGACCTGATTTCGCAATTCACCACGGACATACGCCATATTTCAGGCCAGGACAACGTCGTGGCTGACACGCTGTCCCGTATCAGTGAATTGCAAACTCCGGTCGATTACAAAGTGTTGGCAAAATCCCAGGCCTCAGACCCAGAATTGGCCCAACTTCTTAGTGAAGAATCCTCACTTCGCCTTGAGAAGAGGGTAATAGATGGCAGCAGCATCTACTGCGATGTGAGTACCCCCAACGTAAGACCATTCGTGACCAAACCTCTGCGCAAGCAGGTTTTCGAATGCCTGCACTCTTTAAGCCATCCTGGTGCCAACGCAACTACTTTGCTAGTGGCGCAAAGATTTGTTTGGCCAGGTGTTCGAAAAGACTGCCGCGCATGGTCACGAGCATGCCTTGCATGTCAGAGGGCGAAGGTGAACCGTCACGTGTCCGCGCCATTAGGCACGTTTAATTTACCACGCGCGAGGTTCACACATGTCCATATCGACCTCATTGGGCCACTCCCTCCATCGCATGGCTTCCGTTACTGCCTCACTGCCATCGACAGATTCACACGATGGCCAGAAGTCATGCCGATCTCTGACATGACTGCCGAAACTGTGGGACAGGCATTGCTGTCTGGCTGGATAGCCAGGTTTGGCTGCCCCACTGATATCGTCACAGACCGTGGCCGACAATTTGAATCCTCACTATTCCAGTATTTATCCAAAATAGCAGGATTCAAACATCGTCGAACCACAGCCTATCACCCAGCGTGCAACGGTCTCGTGGAAAGATTCCACCGCCACTTGAAGACCGCCATCATGTGCCACGCTGACTCCAACTGGAGCGAAGCTTTGCCCCTGGTTTTACTCGGCATCCGTTCGGCATACAAAGAAGATTTAAAAGCTTCTTCTGCGGAACTGGTGTATGGTGAGCCCTTAAGGCTCCCAGGCGAGTTCTTTGATGCCAGCACCAGCGGAACTACGGACATCACCGACTTTTCCGCCAGATTACGCCAATTGGCCCATAAGCTGAAACCTGCTCCAGCATCACGCCACACTAAAGGTAAAACCTTTGTTTACAAAGACCTTAGTACCACGAGCCACGTATTCCTTAGGGAAGACGCGCTCCGTGGAGCACTTTGTCCCGCTTACACAGGCCCGTACGAGGTCATTGAACGGGACGACAAAGTCTTTAAGCTCTTGGTAAAAGGTAAACAGGTCACGGTATCCATAGACCGCTTAAAGCCAGCCTATATACTTGCTGACCCACCATCACCAACAGCCGTCCCAGATGTACCCCCGCCTGTGGACCCACCATCATCAGCTACACCTCCGCCAGTAAAAACCACTCGCTCCGGAAGACAGGTTCGTTTCCCGAATTTCTATCGTCCGTAGTGACGGCCTCTGGAGGGGGGTGATGTGGCCGTTCCATCCACAATACATATTCTCATTATTATTATTATATGTACAATATAGATTACATATTTATTTCATTTATAATATTATATTAAACACGCATAATATTATTATTATTAGTATATAATATTTAATATTCATCATACATAAACATAATATATTTAATATTATTACATAACTCTAATATAATACATAAATATTATAACAATATCATTTATACATACATTCATTCATCACACACATGCAATAAATACACAAAATACATAAACATCAATAATAATCTAAATATTACTTCGAACGAATTACGTTAGCTGCAGTCGAGGAACTTAAAAAAAACCAAAATTAATTATACTAATTTATTAAAATATAAAAATTACATTAATTATTACAGCTAAAGTTATGTATCTAAGTGGTCGAAGTAGGACCAAGAATATCGGGGCTTCCGTGAATGCATGGCGGTGTCGGATGCGCGGCAACTGCTGACTCGGCTCCGCGTGGTCGGTGCCGTGTGCAAAGTTATTTTACAGCTTTGCGGAATCCATATGGTTGCATATCGTAATTCCTCCCCCCTTAGAACAGCGACTATTTTCCAACTTTTAGTGAAAATGTTGCTGGATAGGTCTTCGGGACCTCAGGATCTTCATATGTATGCTTTCCAGGTGCTGGGGGTTGTTTTCCTTGCTGCTGTGGGTTACTGCATCTCCATAGATTGTAACGTCGGCATAGTATTACAATGGCAGCTGTTATAAGTGTGCCTATTATAATAATGTAGATAGGTATAGTTGTGTGGTACAGACTACTGGTTGCTATGGTGTCTCGTACTATCGTTGGCTCTTTCATGACTTGATTGTAGGCTTCGTGTATTTTTCTAAGGTCAATGGATTGAAGTGAGAGTTTGTGCTGAGTCACATCTTCATCTTTAAAGTTGTATGAGATATCGGTGATTATTAGTGGTTGTCCGGATACTTCGTTGTTCTCGTTCGCTATCTTAAATTCTGACGTCATAATGGTACAATTTATAGGTATTGTAACAAGATAGCTGCCTTGAAGTTGCTTGTACTCCTCTCTTCCGCATTGTAGATGGATTTTGGTGATGCGGGGGAATGTGACAACGTAGTTCGCGGCGTCCAGCTGCTCCATGGCTTCTCTATCCAGTGTCAGCGCGGTCAGGTTGCAGGTGTCTCCCAGGGCATGGTTGGTGACGAGTTCCCGGGTACAGTCGTGATGTGTCTTGACTCGGTTGATGGTGTCATCAACGCAGAGGTACTGCTTGTCTACCTTCGGGCATTCAGCCTCCATGTACGCATACGCTTCCCTATTGGTTGCCAGGAATGGGAAGGGTGGAATAAGGATCTGATTGTACCTATTCGGGGCTATTGTAAGTCTATATAGATCAAATATTTCTGCGCTAACTATTGGAATTTTAAACACTATAACTATCTGTTTCCCTGCGTAATATGAGCCGGGCTTTATTATACTATAGTAATCGCGTAAATCTAAACTTAACACTCTATCGTCTCCATATATTAATCTAAGTTTTTCTATCATTAATCTTAAAGTATCTATATCTACCATAGAATGGTGCGTGCTTAAGGCTCGCACAAGGGCAAGAATATTTTCTATTCTAACTAATTCTCCTAGTAGGTCATCCACATTTTCTGCAATAATAGTCAATAGCTGAGCAAAGTGAGCATATTTAACTAGGCTTGTTTCTCTGAAAGCCGTGCTATTCAAAATTAGTGTTAACGTTGCATTAATAGATTGCTGATTTCTAACTAACTGATCTATGACCTCGTTATGTTGCGACATCCATTCTTTGCTGAGACTAATGTGCGAATTAAATTCAGATATAATTTTAACCTGGTTATTTTCAATATTTTTTATTGCGTCATCAAATCTAATAGCATCTTGATAATCTAAATTTCCTGTAAGACTTTTAATAACGGATCCAAGGCCATCGATTAAACCTCTCTTCGCTCTGCTAGGCTCTAATCCTTTTAAATGATTAAGGACTCTATCAATTTTATGCGACAAGTAGTTAATTTGCAATGAATAAAGTGCAAACGTGTCATTATTTAACTTCGACTCGAATTCAGTTAGCTGTTGTCTAACCGCGAGAGTCTTATCTTCAATATAGTCAATGCGAACATACTGCAAGAAACTATGGTAATGTGACACTAAGCGAGTTCGACCTAATTTATAAGGGAGTATACCGGGTCCATCGTTAAGGCTTTCAAGTTTTATCTCCTGCGTTTGAGCAAGATGCGCCATCACCGTCAGCAGAATTCTGAAACAATTTATTAGCGCTGTTAGGGACTCGCTTGATGCGAGCTTTGGCCACGGGGCCACGCTTTCGTGACGTATAAATGTGTATAGGAAGGTTAGCCAAAACGGTGTCCTTTGTATAGCGTGGTGCCAATTTTTGTCGACTAGCTAGAGGGTTTTTTATGAAAACCTGCTGTTCTGGCTCGAATTGGGGTTCCGGTTCCCTATCTTTGTTCCTGTTCTCTATTAATGTTGTCCTATCGTGCAATGTGGATTGGTTTATTATTTCATAGACTAGATTCATCCTGTCTTTATGATCGATAGTATACTGTTGGAGTAACTGCTGGGTAAGATCAATTCCTACTGGGTCCCGAGGGTCAAAGTGACCCGTTATAATATCGAAAGGTCTGCACTTTGTAAAACTGTGGATTGAGCTGTTGTACGCGATGATCGCATAGGGTACCAAGTTTACAGCTGGTTCGTCTTTACGCTGAAGCTTCAAGAGTCTAAGATGTTCGAGTAAAGTCGAGTGAAATCGTTCTACGTTTCCGTTAGAGTTCGGAGAATGGGGTAAGATCTTATGATGTATAATACTGTGTGTTCTTAAAAATTCAGAGAACAGCTGATTGGTGAATTCAGTGCCGTTGTCGGTGACTATAGTTAATGGCATACCGTGGTGTGTGCAATATCTCAGTAAAGCCTGAAGGACGCTGATGGCGGTACCGTCTCGTAGATGGTAGGCTTGTCCGTATTTAGAGAATGCGTCAACGAATGTTACGTATTTTTCGCTGTCTACCGTAAAAAGATCTATATGAACGGTCTCTAAAGGCTTGCTCGGCGGTGGAACGATATTGAACCTAGGCTGCACGGGATTACGATCGTATTTCCCTTGACCGCACACAGTGCATTCGTTAATGAACTTTGTTATTTGCTCTTTCATCTTAGGCCAATAGTACTTCCTAGAGAGAGACAGATAGCATTCGTTAATGCCTCTGTGATTCGTTTTTCCGTCGTGATAGTGCTTGATGATCTCTTGTTGCCTGAGATAAGGTTTCACATTCTCGAGTTCACTTTTGGCAAGGACAAGGTTCATCGCGGAATTTTTGAAATTATTTTGTATGATAGGGATAATTGAATAAAGTCCTAAAGGTGGGTCAATTAAAATTCCGGTCTTTACTTTCGGGTTTACGAATTCTTTTATAGCGTTTATCACGTCGGTCTCTAAGTTCGATTCGGTAACTTGTACAGAAACGCGAGTATGTGTGTGAAAAGGCTTAGATACTGCGGGTCGTTTTTTAACGTCGGTGACGATGGTGAAAACGAGCTGACGATGGAATTTATTTAAAGGATCGTCAGTTATTGGGACCTCTAAAATGGGGTTTTCATGGCTCGTGTGAACGGTGGCGGTTGTCGAGCCGTGACTACCTTCTGGATTTTCCGTCGGGTTCGCTACGAGAGAACTTGCCTCTTCGTTGTGGATTTCAATGCGACTAAGAGCGTCGGCGTTCGTATTAGACTTCCCCTTCTTGTACACTACAGTGTAGTCGTACTCACTAAGCTTCAAGCGCCATCGAGTTAAGCGAGAGTTAGGCTCTTTTATGTTCATGATCCACTGTAGTGGCTTGTGGTCAGTGAGTATTTTAAATTTCCTGCCGAATAGGTAGGGTCTAAAATACTTAGTGGCCCATACAATTGCAAGAAGCTCTTTCTCAATGGTGCTGTAGTTTAGCTCACTGTCATTAAGTGTGCGTGACGCATAAGAGACAGGTTTATCAGAACCTATCGGCCCTTGCGATAGAACCGCACCTACAGCGACATTCGACGCGTCAGTGGTAAGGACGAATTCCTTACTGAAGTCGGGGTACATAAGTATGGGGTCGTTCATTAATACCTTTTTGCATTTTTCAAAACTATTAACATATTCAGGGTCATAGGTGATCTTTTTACCCTTTTTTAAACATTGTGTTAATGGTTTTGTTAAGCGTGCAAAATCCGGGATAAATTTCCGGTAGTACCCTAGCAAACCTAAAAACTGCTTGATCTCTTTAGTAGTTTTTGGAATGGGGTATTTTTCGATCGCCGCTATCTTGTCGGGGTTAGGCTTCACGCCTTCGCTGGTAATGACATGACCTAAATAGGCTGTTTCTAGTTTAAGGAACTCTGATTTGTCCATCTGGACTTTGAAATTAGAGTCTCTTAATCTCTGGAACACCTTTTCAAGGTTGGTCATATGCTCTTGCAGCGAGGTGCTGAAGACAATAATGTCGTCGAGGTATACCAAACAGATCTGGTTTTGGAGACCTCGGAGGATGTTATCCATTACTCTCTGGAATGTCGAGGGTGAGTTCTTCAGTCCCATCCGCATTCGAAGAAATTCAAAGTGGCCATGTTCCACATTGAATGCTGTCTTCGGAACGTCGGCGGGGTCCATCTCTACCTGATAGAAACCGCTTGCGAGGTCCAGAGTAGTAAAGTATTGGCATTTCCCTAGCTTATCCAGAACATCCGAGATGTTAGGGATGGGGTACTTGTCGTCTATAGTTTTTTCGTTGATCTTACGAAAATCTACTACTAGACGCCACTTCTGTTTGCCTGAGGCGTCCGCCTTTTTGGAAACGATCCAAATTGGTGAGGACCATGCGGACTGGGATGGACGTATAATGCCTTGGTTTAACATCTTATTGATTTGATCGTGTACCTCTTGTCGATGAACAAAAGGGTAACGATAGCTCTTTGTGTATACCGGGATTTCGTCGGTAGTACGGATACGATGTTTTATTTGATTTGTGAAAGTTAAATTTTCGCCTTCCAAGTAAAACACGTCATGATATTTCGCACAAAGAGTCATCAAGTTAGCCTTTTCTTCCTCGTTTAAGTGATCGGTGCGCAAGCGCGATAGAACATGTTTAGCTCGGCCCGTCACTGATTCAGGGCGCATGCACTCGATATTAAAGAGCTCCGCGTGCGCCGGTCGGTCGAGGGAGAACACGATATCGTTATCGCTCGGATTCTCTACCTCGATTATACCTCTATTCTTATATACCTTAGTAACACATTCGTGGATGGTACAATTGCATAATACTTGCTCTGGAATGTGCACATCTCCGTCTTTACTATCAATCGGAATCCTAACTAACTTTGAACTGCGCGCGGGGATAATATCCTCGTAAAGGTTCACGTTACGCGAGTTGTATAGCAATATCGGGTTCACGGCCGATTTCGTAGTTAGGTTCAACGATTTTAAATCTATCTTAGCTTCCCATTTAGTTAGCAAATCTAGACCAATAAGCCCATCAAAATGATTGTGAAATTTATAGATGAAGAATTTTATCGGTTCGTTACCGTTGATCTCTGAAAAACATGGTACCGTAACAGAATAGTTATTTCGACTGACGGCATGTACGTTAGTGACCTCGAAAGGATCATAATCGAGTTGATAGTGAGGGTAAAAATTTTCAACTGCGTTTGGGCTTAAGAACGATTGGTTTGCGCCTGTATCGATCAGTAGTTTAAGCGGGGGATCTAAGATTTGAACATACGGTAACTGACGCTGCGTTTGCAGGTTGACCTCTATCTTGGCTTGTCTGAAGGACGGCCCTTCTGAAAATTTTCCTGTGCGCTAGTAGAGGGCTGCGGCTCTACTTCTACATTGGTGACGTCACTCGAACAGATCGCGGGAGTGATTTCAGGGTCGTAGCTCTCTACGTTATCTCCGTAATAATCGCACTCGTAAGAAGGACATTCGTAGTAATCGTAATAATAGCTCTCGGGTTCATAGTAATCGTAAGCGTCATACGTATCATTGAAATTCATTTCGCGGCTCTTAAAATAATTCGTGGGTGGTGGATTACCGTGTTTGCTCCAATCATGACCTGTAAATCGCGGTGTAGGGGGTAACACTTTAGGGGTGAAATGTTGTACACCACTCATAGGTTTAGGGGTAGTGTTCTGGTTCTGAGACTGTTGGAACCGAGGCTGTGTACGGAATAAATTGCTACGCGCATTATAATTCGGTGGAGGTGCACTGAACATCTGTTGGGTGCGCGTTGGCATTCGATACTGAGACTGATGTTGAGAGCCAGCATTAAATTTAAATTGATTTTGAGGTGGTGTAAATTTAAATGGCTGAGGTTGGGGTGGCATCAACATTGGTCTCTGAGTAGCTGGTGCTAACGTCATATGTGGTGAATTAAAAGATTGTTTAAATGGAGGAGGCATTGAAATTTGCGTTTGTGCTCTTTGAGCCTGATGCGAACCTCTGGGGTTAACTTCATTATTACGCTGTTGCAAATATAATGTATTTAATTCCTCTTGTACGAATTTTAATGCCTGCTCTATTGTAGGTGGACGCATGCATCTTATTCTAGACCCTAAGGGCTCATGTAGCCCACGCACAAAAGCTTGCATAGCTAATTTCTTATACAGTGTTCGCTTTGACTCTATAGTGGTAGCGACGGTTTCGTGAAGCGAAATATACGTCATTATAGTGCTAAAAAGAGTCTGGCAATGATCGTAAAACTCTTGAGGACTTTTTTGTCCTTGCGTGGCTAAAGAGAGGTCATTATATAGCGCCGTTTCGTCTCTCTGATCTGCGAAGTTATTAATGAGAGATTCGCGAATACCTAGCCAGTTGTCTGGGATGCCATTAGAATTGATTATGGTAGCTGCCTGCCCTGTTATCTTGTTTAAGATGCCGTTTAAAAGACAAAGGTTTCCTAATTCACTTCCGGGCTCGGCGCTCATGTAGCTTGCTACCAGCTGGTCACATATTCTTATAAACCGTGTTAGTATGTTAGGATTTCCGTCGAAATCCGGCACGGCACGCAATGCTTTGTAAATGGCATCTGGTTGGTGCGTCATTTTTGGGCTTAATATATTATAATCTAAATCAAAATCTAATTCTTCTTCTATCGCCCTAAGACTATCTATACCTACGTTGCGGCGAGACTGACGTGAAGCAGCCTCGCTGGACCCCTTACGATTAGGGTGAAAAATTTTGGACACTTAGGATAGACTTATAGGATAAAGGAAAGCAACACAAAAAAGAAAGTTTTGCGCACTTACAGAATCATTTGGTCCTCTGCGTATCGATTGCTGGATACTCGTCCTCGATACTGCTGCCACGTGGTTCGGATACCCGGTGAAGACTCGATAGCCAAATCAGCGATTTTCGGCGTCGGACAGAGATTTACCGAATTTTTGGCAATAATCGCGACGCGCACTGACTCTAGGTATCCTACCGACTGCGCCAATTACGTTAGCTGCAGTCGAGGAACTTAAAAAAAACCAAAATTAATTATACTAATTTATTAAAATATAAAAATTACATTAATTATTACAGCTAAAGTTATGTATCTAAGTGGTCGAAGTAGGACCAAGAATATCGGGGCTTCCGTGAATGCATGGCGGTGTCGGATGCGCGGCAACTGCTGACTCGGCTCCGCGTGGTCGGTGCCGTGTGCAAAGTTATTTTACAGCTTTGCGGAATCCATATGGTTGCATATCGTAATTAACGCGTAAACAATAGCCACACCGCGTGGACGGTAGCGGAGAGGTGAGCGGGTAGCGGGGCGACCAACTGGTCGCGCCACCCTACGTCACCGCTCCGGAATGCAGGCCGGCCGAGCGGCCGGCCAAGGTCATGCACCGAGTCTCCGCAGTCAGCCAGCCAGTGCATTATTCGCTATCGCACACACCGCACGCCGCTCGTGGCTTTGCGCGTACGCTTTCCATCGATTGTTTCGCCGCTTTGTTTATATTTATATGTACTGTTCTTCGTTCTTCCTTTTCTATATGTGCTGTAACTTTCTATCCTGCTGTGTTGTGTAATAAACTGTGTGCCCGTTATTCGTGCCTTCTTTATTTTTGTGGAGTGAAATACCACCGGATAGTTAACGGTGAGCATTGGCCATACACCACCTACATACTGGTGCCCACTACATTCCCCATAAACCTTACTGTTCTGTCAGTCTCATAGATGATGGCATCAAGGTTATTTGTTCAGAAACAAGTGCTTCTTCTTGACTCGAATGGCTATAAATTTCTGAGTATTGCTGATGTTATTTTCTGTAAAAGCTGTTCTGTGTTGTAAAAGGGGCCTTCTTTAATATTTTTAAGCTATTGAATAGCTTCTATCGCGGGCCTTGAGCGTGGGGACCAAATCCAGAAATTCCGTAACGAAAAAAACCTAACACCCCCCAAAAAAAAAAGCACCAGCAGCCTTAGTGCTTTGAAAGTATAAGAACAATTTAAACTATCTTAACTGAAAGATTGATTTAAACTCCAAACTATACGTAACCTTAAAACCACATAAATTAGGCTCAAAACACACAGAAACACCAACTGCGCCACCCATTCGTAAAAAGCATCTCAAGCCCCTCAAGGTCGGATAAATTCCGTAACCAAGAGGCGTGCTTGTTCCTTAATTATTCCGAGGGGTGGCAAGTACAGTAGGTACCTGAACCCCGTCTCACTCCCACCCTCCTGTATGACTCATATTTGTATTTCAGCGATGACTGTGCCTCGCTGCAAATAGTTCAGGATATTATTTCTTGGGTACACAGGTTTGTGACTAATCCTGGTATTTGTAGACTTGAATATACGAGTACGTAGGCACAGGCTTTTCTAATTATCTTCTTATTTTACGTTTTAGTTTAGGTTTGTGCTCATATTTGATTTAATTGATCATACAACCGCGTATGTGTGACTGTTACACCTTCACGCTTAAACCGACTTGGCTCCAATTTGATAGGCTTATAGGAAATTTAGGCCTCGGAGTAACATATAGGCTACTTTTCAGCAGGTAAACCAATAGGTTAAGTTCACTATATAAACCCTCTCTTACTACCCTTGAAAATGCAGAAATGGGAATACACAAAATGAATATCCCCAAAATAGATCACGAATCATTATAAAGCAACTTCCAATTAAGTAAGTTAAGCTACAGGCTGCAAGCTCTAACGAGGAACATTACCAAACAAGTTCAGTAGAGTGCAATAAAATTGACAGAACATGGCTTTAACGATGCCATTCTCAATTCATAATTGGATATCATTAGAGGTTTTCATAAACACAATAGATCCGCGAGATCAGAAACAATGCGGTACTTCCAGTAAACAACTGTAACTCTATATGGGGTGAAAGCACTTGACCTGACAAAAGAAACCTGCATGCCTGAGGCTTCTTTGTTACTCGCGACTTGCAGTTTTCGAAATGAGAAGATTCTCGTTAGTCATAACGTACAGGCGAGTCTTTGTTATTGACGTACGTGGATTTATGACGCCTTCCGTGTGGTTTTTGTTATTGAGAATTAAGGCAGAAAAGCACTGGTGTAACGTGATGCGTCAGAATCATTGGTTTCATACTTTCATACACTTCTTTGTATTGTAGCGACACCAATAATACGATATTGACGCGCCATAACATAATAGTGTGCCTTTAGATTATTTAAAAGCTTGTTTACTTGTTTTCAACAAACGCATTAAGTTTTTTGTTTTAGATCTAAGGCTTCTCCAAACCTAATGAAACCGCCAACAGGGTTGACATCTACAAGTAAATGAATTCACTTAAATATTCAAACGTAAGTTTTTCATCTTCAAAGGCTTGCTCCAAAAACCCCGTCCCCTTTGACGTTGTTATTTTTTGTAGGCGTCATATTTTTCTCACAAGGAATTGCCGGTTCCGAGACAAAGTGTAGGGAGTAATTGGATTCCAACTGCCTCTCGTTCGAATGTGAATATTATTCATATATTATGTATCTTTGGCAGTTGATTTATTTCTTCAAGGGATATAATATCTTTTTAAAAGTATATACCGATATATGGTTGGTATATTCAGTTTGTAGACCCTAAGGACATAATTTAGGCTGCTTTCTTAGGAGGCTACGTCGCAAAATGTCCCTTTCTCAAAATGTCCCTCGGTCGCAAATGGTCCCTTTCGCAAAATGTCCCTTTCGCAAATGGTCCCTTTCGCAAAATGTCCCTTTCGCAAACGGTCCCTTTCGCAAAATGTCCCTTTCGCAAATGGTCCCTTTCTCAAAATGTCCCTTTCGCAAATGGTCTCTTTCGCAAAATGTCCCTTTCGCAAATGATCCCTTTCGCAAAATGTCTCTTTCGCAAGTGGTCCCTTTCGCAAAATGTCCCTTTTGTCTGTTGTGCTCGCTGGATGCAAAAATGACCCTTATGCAAATTTTCCATTTCAGATAAAAATGTTTTATAAAAATATATAAATTAAAACCCAATAATAATAATAATATGAGCGAAATTGTGCTAAAAAATTATAATATAGTAAAACAATATACAAATTACCATTTTAATTACAATATAATAACTTTAACTTATCAATATTTAATCAGTTTCGATTAACCGAGTAACTCTATGGCAATTATGGTAGGTTTATTTTTTTATAACTAGGTACTAGGCATCCAGAAACTATAAGAGGTCTTTTCATATTATATAAATAAAATTTATTTATTCAATTCTTTCCAAAATTTTGAATTTAGCCTGCATTTAAATTATAATTTAATTTATATGATTTTTGAAATCTATACCCAATTTTAAATTTGAAAAGACCTCTTAAAATTTCTGAACGCCTAGTACATAGTATCTCATAAGTTATAAATAAAACCTACCTTGATTGCCGTAGAGTAACTTGGTTAATCGAAACTGATTAAATATCGATAAGTTAAATGTATTATATTGTAATTAAAATGGTAATTTGTATATTGTTTTACTATATTATAATTTAAGAGCACAATTTCGCTAATATTATTATTTTTGTCTTTTAATTTATATAGGTATTTTTATAAAACATTTTTTTATCTGAAATGGAAAATTTGCATAAGGGTCATTTTTGCATCCAGCGAGCTTACAAACAAAAGGGACATTTTGCGAAAGGGACCATTTGCGAAAGAGACATTTTGAGAAAGGGACCATTTGCGAAAGGGACATTTTGCGAAAGGGACCATTTGCGAAAGGGACATTTTGAGAAAGGGACCATTTGCGAAAGGGACATTTTGCGAAAGGGACCATTTGCGAAAGGGACATTTTGAGAAAGGGACCATTTGCGAAAGGGACATTTTGCGAAAGGGACCATTTGCGAACGAGGGACATTTTGAGAAAGGGACATTTTGCGACGTAGCCTCTTAGGACACCATGCTTAAATGTTATAGTGTAGATTTTTAAATTTGTTAAGAGTCGGCATGAACAAAAAATTTAGACATATTTCATTTACCTAACAAGTCTGAAAATATAGAGCTAAATAAAACCCAATTTCTCCAAGTAACTTACTGATGAATTTGACTTTCTTTGGCTGCTTAGTCCTGGGTTTTCCCAGGGGTTTCTTTACAGGTGGTTGCCGCCTGTGTGCTAGGAACAGAGATAAAACGTCAGCGGTCTTAATGTTCCGACCGGTCGCTTACCACTTCACTTACCAGGAGACCACCGCCATCGTGCCCACATAACATGACCATTTATCTAAAGATAGTATTGCTCGTGACATTTTCCATTTTCATCAATAAAGGTCATCTTAATTCTAAACATGGACATAGCCCTAAAAATATGTGCCAAATACATCTATGGCCAAACACCAAACGTAGGGTGAACATCAAACACACCCAACGTCGGTCTGGCCGAGGACAATCGGAAAACGATTACGCGCGGTCAATTCGGACGGACTAATGTTTATTTGAAGACTATTCCGAGAGTCGGACCCCATGTTAATGAATCTACATCAACCGCTTGCGTGACTCCCCGTATCGATCCACAATACACAGAATAAACACTGAAATCGGTAATGTCGCCATGTTCCATCCACGTCATGTCGATGCCGACGATAAACATAAAATTGATTATGATCTTAGTATAATAGGTGAACTGCATGCACTCTAGCCATCGAACCTATTTTTTACTAGTTTTTCAATCCATCTATAAATAATCAATTTTATTGGAATTCTACACGCTTTATTGCATAACTAGAGTCGAGGAGCTTTTAGCAACTGAAAGGCATTGCAAAATTAAATCCAAAATTATACGATATTATACTCGGTTAAACTTGTAATGAGCCCTTACACAAACATTGTGAAACATCTGGAGACAAAATATAATTATAATGAAACAAGCAAAGTAGGGATCTTGCATAGTCATTAGATATTTGGAGTTCGAGTCGTGTACGATCGTCTTTGGGGTAATAGTTGGGAGGTAATAACGCGACGGCACGACATCGCAAGATGAGAGGCCGATACGTGAGTGGAATAGCACGAACTCGACAGCGGGGACCCGGAGCCGGGGAAAATTCCCGCAAATACGGATAATCCCTCACGGCAGCGCTCAGCCTGCTCAGCCCGGTTTACACGAGGACACGGCAGACGATGTGGCGGCCGATGCCGATACCGGCTTTAAAACTTTACTTCCTCGCCGCAATGTGCTTAATCCCAAATGATGGCACTTTGAGACGCTCCATTTGAATTTATGATCAAAAAAATTGACGTCCGCAAAATGGGACATTAAGTAGGCGTTATCGCCGGATCAGGGAAGCGAGGGAGTTAATTAAATCATAGCAATATTTCAACATGAACCCGGTTGAGCCGGATTAAATATGCAAAATGAAAGCAAGTTGATTATCATAAAGCCCGATCACAAATCAAGCTCCTGTCTGAGGCGGGGTTCGAGTGATTGGCTCGTTAGTCAATGTTAACAGCATTAATCTACCCGTGTGCGACGCCATAATTCACGTTGGGATGACGGTCATTCCGAGCTGTTGATATGTGCTTGTGAACTGAATAGCGCAATTTGCCGACAAACCGGCATAATTTAGTCTCTCCCCTAACATAACGAAAGCAAATCACTGCGGTACCCTCGACATGGTATTGCTACGTTAAGTTTATGTAACCACAGACGCCGACAGAGCAAAGCTTTGAAACACTAATTTTGCATTTTCTTTTTAAAGAGTATTCGCTTTATAGGTACGAGTAACTTATGTTAAGATTGTTGAAACAACCAATAAACTAACTTATTGAAAAAATAATAAGTTAAAACGTAACATTAGCTAACAAGGTTCGCAGCGCTGAAATAATGTTTTAAGATTAGTGCGAATTTATGCGAGCTTACACAAAGTTTAATGAATTTAATAAAGTAAAACAATAACTGCGGGTAATCGAATACGAAACGGGCAGTTAGAACTGAAAGGTCGAGCGCCAGACCCCTTCGGCGCCACACGATACGACATGAAAAACTGATAAAATATTTAAAGCAAGGTTTAAACCAACGAGGGGAGCCCTGGAAAAGAATTTACTGCCTCTGGGAATACTTTCATACATTGACGTGAATGAGTACTCTCGAATGCGGTGGCGCAGCTATGCAGTAACAAGGGAGACATTCAATGCAAAGTTGAGAATATTTCAGAGTAGCGGAGTGAAGACGCCTTTGCCGTCCGCTTTACGAGCTACCCTCATTAGTAAATGGGTGTGACGCAGCATACAGAGACGCGTTCCGTTTAAAACCTTTCAAAGGAGTTATTTTTAAAATCACATTTACCGAGAGGTGGTTTTACCGTAAACGTTTGTGCTGCAGGCAGATATAACGAAGCAACAAAAACTAAAGTACCTAATAGTAAACTAAGTTAACGGGTATCGTGGAGCCGGCACGTACACGCAAACATTGTTCGAACCTGCAATGCATCATTGTGACAGTGCCGGAGACCCGACTTTTTGCACAAATCCGGTGTAGGACGAGCGACTTCATTCCATATGTATGAGAATTCGTAAAGGACTCCACCTGTCTTGGAACATTGAATAAACGACTTGGGAGGTAACAAAATTGATGTAACAACATAATAACTAAATAACATTATGTTGTCACGCAATACATGAAATGATAACGAGAATACAAGATGATCCTAATCTGCATATCGCTGTTCCCCTACGTCAAAAAGGGGTTCTAAACTTGTTGAGCCAATTAAATGCGGTGTCATAATCACCCCCTAAACAATTATGTGATCTCCAGTCCCCCGATGTCTCTTTACAAATGGTGTGTTGGGTAATCCAAACACACTTGAAAAGCAACTGACAACCATTACAATGCGACAACAATGGGGTAATATGATTAGTCATTTAACTAATGTATAACGTACTGATTTATTGTTTGCTCAATTTGGTGTAATTTGATAAACTCAAAATAACACTGATGAGCATTATATTATTATAGGAGCTTGGTATAAAGCAGATGGCATTACTTTATGGCACCACAACGAAGAGACTCATAAAATTTTTCAACAGAGAGCTGAATTCATTTCTAGGGTGATATGATGCATAAAAATGTAATTTATACGTACGTGATCTTTGGCAAAATTACAACAGTTATTACTGCGAAAATAAAACAAAAATGGAAATGCGGCTTCGTAGACACGCTCGGCGTATCTCAAGGCTGAATTTTACGATCTACGTCTGGAGTACCATCAAGTTTTATACGGATAACTGCGGCAAAAGGTTATTTCTATAACGTCTTTCCAATTTCGGAAATCTTTCTAATACCCCCAGACATTAGTCCCATAGCACCCTCTTAAGTTAATAATTATTATATTCTTGAACTCTTTCATCGTGACTGGAATTTAGAAAGAAAATAATTTAAATGATAGAACAACATTTTTGCTGCTGCTTCAGCCAACTTTCAATAGTTCCTTAAAACTATCTATGACTCCATGTTTCGATACAAAATGGTGGACTTCAGTCTCTCATGTTAAATCAATAGTTCTTCAAGGCTCAGGTCTAGTCTAGAATGGTAGACCTCTAGCGTGGTACCTAGAAATCTGCAATGCCTAGTTCATAAGACTTCATCATCAAGGAGTAAAGGATATCGTCTAAACTTATTGGGCGAACTTAAGGTTTATTTATACATAAATCGAAAATACGACAAATCAGCATATTTTGAAGATATCGATAAAAAAATGCTGGAAATGCGTCATACACTGACGGTTTAGTACGTCTCTGAGAGGAAACAGTGCAACCGCATTGGCGATGTATCACGTGCTTATGTCAGACGGCAATCGAACACAGACACCGGCCGGCACTCGGTATCCCGTCCCGTGGCGGCCGGCGTTTAGATCAGTAAATACCCAGATTCAAGCTTCTATGCTGCTTTAAATAGACTCGGAAGAGACTCAAATGATAAGCACAACATCAAGCATCCCTTCCCATAGACCAGTTTATAGTTGCAATTGGCACAACAGACAAGCATATTTTACGGATAAAATCAAATAATACTAAAGTTAGTAATGAGAATGCGGCAGGGGTTGAAGGTCTTCAACGTTTTCAAGCATATTCAAGTCATATATCACGATATTTGGGCGTGTGTCTCCAGGGTGAGTGGTAGTCGCCGGTCGGTATCAAGGAGTACGAAGCCGGTCTTGGTGTTTCTTGAACCTGCGGGCAGCACGGGCGCGCGGCATGAGTGGCAGAAGCACTGCATCACCGAATCCCGAACGAGTCCTATCAGCATGGTGATGACCGAATTGACTATCTATATCTAACGTGTGACGGAGTCGCGTCGCGGCGCCGGCGGACTGCGCGACTCTCGCCCGGAAACTGAGCCACGGCGGGGGAAGGGCGACGGTCGATACACGCACCCCGCACCCCTCTACCCCCGGCCTGCGGACCCACCCCGCGGCCACCCCTTGCGCGCTACCGTCCCTAACTTGATAACCCACACAAGAAAATAAGCCTACGAAATGGAAAAATAATGTTACCCGCGACATCTATTACCTTACGTCAAATTATCTTAAGAAGGGCTGATGTTGTGTAATAATAAAAGCTCATATGGTTTTGGATGACGTCCTTAATGAATGTCTTCTAAACTTCTAATATAGAGGTATATCAGAAGACATTGTAAATTCTTGAAGTTTAAGTAAAAAGCTATGACGATATAAATAAATGTTCTATTTTAGTTTTTAATTTGAAATTATATAAAAAAATGTTTTTTTAGAGCACCTAGCAACATCGAGATCTAGGTTCCGAAGAAGACAAACTAATTTAAGAGCCGGCCAGACTCGTGCCGGTCTCAGTGGACTTCTCGCTCATAAAAAGAGCTGTCGGAGGGTGAACAGCGAGCGGGAGGGTGTGTGGAGTGGGTTCATCAGGGAGGTACCATGCGGTGGTTCCGCCGCCGTCTCGGCGCCGCCACCCGCAGCCAATTAACAGCCGGCAATGCCACGCTGAATGTGTTTCGCCACTCGAATTGCTTCCGATTGATTTCTCCGTCTCCAAATCCATCATTTATGGATAGAGTAACATCACTCCAATAATTTAAATTTGCCAGGAACCCCAACAGAATACCAATGTCTTACCTCAAATTGCAAGTTTCAAACGCACAAGTTCAGGAGTTACGATATCTTGCGTCACACAAATGGGAATGAGCAAGTTCGGCCGTTGGCCTGTGAGTGGGTTTGCGAAAAGTCTAGCGGAAAAGAGATGAAATATTAGGACTGCAGTGGTGATGGTGTCGTAACCCCGTGCACCGGTAACACCGGCGGCCGTGGTGCGGCGGATCGATCCCGGCCAACAACCCCTAAGACCGTCCCCCTGCGGTAATAACTGGGAACACCAGGAGTGAGTTCGGTCTGACGGACGTGCTGGCAGACGCGGTGGAAATACCGCCAACGCCGGCGTCCGCCTTCCTGACTTTACTTTAACTAGTTTCTGGAATCGTTTATAAACTGCTATATCCGCAGTAATTCAACATAATAGTTTTTCTAATTTAAAAAGTGAATAACTGAAATAAACGAATTGAATTAAAAATTTAAACAAAAAAATAAATATTTTCTAAAGAAAACAAAAAACTCTCCAAACAAAATAGAAATGTTTCATTTGGGGGTGAATGCTTTGACGATTCGCGAACTCTCCATCAAAAAGACATGAATCTCCCGTGTTCTACCCCTCTTGTAGACAGAGGTGTAGATCATATCACGCTCCATGATAAATTAGTTTCCTCAATAAAAGTTTGTCTGTGATCCTTGACGGTTGACTAATATATAAACTTTGGAGACTTTATTAACAAACAAGGGGAGAAAAGTTGGCTACATTACTGTTTTAATATAAATAATAGAGATAGAACTTGTAAAATATGTTTCTAGATTGTAGTAGGTACTTAATTAACGAATACAGACGACGCACCCGCCAGAGTGGCGGCTGGCGCCCAACGTGGGGCTAAAAGATTAATGTTTTCTGTTCATGCGATTATTACTGAACTGCGCGGATGCAACGATTATAATAGCTATGAAACACTGAAGCAATATAATCTAAATATATAAAAGGAAAGAGTGACTGATTGACTGACTGGTTGATCTATCAACGCATAGCCCAAACCAATTAACGGATTACGAACCAATAACGGACGGAACGGACCAATGACGTAGACCTCCGCTAAGAAAGGATTTTGCCACGCGCAAAGGCGCGAGCATAAGCTAGAATTGTATAATTTGATAGTGGATTTCAACACATTAATCGATTCGTAATCGTACCTGATTAGTATTATTTTACGACAGACAGCATTTATTCATTTGAATTCTGAATATTTCTTAATGTGTAGGAGGGCTCTGATACTGTAGCGCTATTTCCACGTCCACGGCAACAAGTTGGGTCACGTGCCACTTGGATTTGGCTGGAGTAATTCGAACGCAGCGGCGCGCGTCAGCTACCGACGGCAAAAGTATCGATTTTGCCTTGTTTCAGACTCTAGCTCAGACTTCAGCAGCCTTTCGCTCTCGCTAATAACAGCTGAATCCCTAAACATATTTCGTTATTTTCCTTACAATGTACGAAGAAGTTTGATTGGTGTCACACAGACGTATGGAATAACGAAATGTGCGGGAGACGCAAGGCTGAGTACGTGAGTTAAATAACTTTAGAGCCGTATTGGGCGATGCGGATAAAGATGCTGTAGGGAATATTAAGGAACACGTGTAAACCTTATTCCTTTCGCATTATGCTATTGTTCTTCGATTTAATATAAGAAACTTCAACAAATATTAATATAATACAAAATGCTAAATAAATAGACGGTTTATTAATGAGTATATGTTATATTAATCTTATCACGTTCTCGAATAAGTCAGTAATCAGGGGTGAAAAGTTAAGTTAGAAATGAGACTGGGATTATAAATTATTCAAAAGCCTCGAAAGCATTACTTTTGGAATCACGAGTTACTTGTATAAAGAATGTCTGATAAGCAGAAAAATCAATAGCTATGTATGTACATTGCATGATTAGCATTATGGTTCTTAAGCAAAAGCGAAGATTTTTTTATGGAATATTTAATCCAGTTTATTGTAATAGAAAATTACTTTTTTACGAGGAAAATAATCACTTAACCCAATATGGCAATATTACGGTTTTCATAGCATATTTTATTATGTAGATTTTGGAGCGACCCAAGTGAATTCATCAAACAGAGACCCTTTCAGGAAACTTTCGATAAAATAAAGAGAAGGACGCGCGTCAGATTGCGACCATATGGCCATTACTTACTAACCGCGTTGTGGATGAGTTTCAACACATCTGGACCAACCAACTTCGGAACTTTCTCAACTGAAATTCCTTGTAGAATTATTAGGGGCATTACGACTTTAATCCAACTTGGGCAATGTTATTACATGGATATTTTATATTGGCCTTTTGTGAATTCTATTAAAATTTAGCAGTATTATTGTGACCTATTTCTCTCATATCTTATAAAATATCGCACGCACAAAATGTCCGTGAACGCGTGCGAAAGTTGCGTTAAATCATTTGTTGATTTGCATTGAAAATATCGTGTCGTGTCAAAACTTTCGTTCCAGCACAGCCCATTTGAATGAAAATGTTACTTGGAAACTGTTGTTTGTTATGTTGCTGACTTTTTGGCAACTGCTTCTACAGACATTAAAATAACCATAAACCCTGGGGTGTATCGCCCTTGGTAGACATCCGTGGGCGCACATCAATTCAACATGAGTTTCAATTTCAAGAGGGCTGGGTTCGAGGGTACATAATATTATAATGACCCGACCTTTGTATAATTTATAAACGTATTTGAACACACTATTTGTATTCGATTTATTTGATATACTAATTTTCTATGAGTACGTCCCCGAAGCTCGCTACAAATGGACGATTGTTCTGGAAATTGTTAGGATATTTTCTGCTCTAAACAATATTATATTGGTATATATGTAAGGGTCGTAACATGAATATCGTGCCATCGCATATACGTAATAAACTTGTTCGTAGCGACGCAGCAAGTAATGTTTCCCCGTGTCACCCCCTCACATAATAAAGAATAGTGGGTATCCCATCCGTCCTGAAACAGTTCCTTTAAAGATATAAAACGAGCTGAAAGCAAGTCCGTCGCCGACACAAGCTGTAAAAGGAATGACACACGCACTCGGATCGATCAAGGCCAGACCGAAGAAGGTCTGACGACTAAGCTAGCTCACATCTGTACATTGTAAGTAAAGGCGTTTCCTTTTACAATCCCAAATATTCATATTCAAAAATTCAAAGTACTTAAATTGGTCCAACCAAGGTCGTAATAAAATCACGTAAGCTTGAATACCTCGTTCAAGGATACACGAAAATCAATAGTGTAACAAAGAATTACTGAACAGGATCAAGATCAAAGGAAGCTAGCGAATAAAGATTGATCGAGGCCAGCGGTAAATTGGAGCGGCACAGTGAAGCCAAAAACCGCAATGTCTTGGGTCAACCAACGGATGAAACACGATAGCCGAAGCCGTACTCGATTCGCGGTTAATTGCGAAGGCTCTTCATTATCTAACTTTTGCAACAGCTTTGTTAATTTGTTATTGTTTGAACTGTGATCTTACTTGATCTATTTGAAAATCTTATATTTTTACTTATATAACTTTAACGGAGTCTTATTAGAAAAGTAAGGATGGCGGGACCAGTTACCGCCAACTGGGCAAAACTAAGCCGCCAAGCGGTCATTATTACGACAGTGTTCCGGCACGATGTTCAGTGAAGCTAGGGAAGGATTTATTCCACCTTCTAGGATTAGTCTGCTTCCATCTTTTCCCACATCGTCGTTTGAGATTAGTCGTGATCGTGGCCAATCCAAAGTTAATTATAAAATACTGCAATAATCAGTTATCATAAGGTCAGTGTAAATCGTATGAGATTGTGATTCATAATGTTGGTAAATATACAAATGCAGCAGACTTGCCTTTGTTCATCCACCGAGTTAAACGTTTGCTTATCGGACAAAGCCCTTTGAACTGACTTCATAATTACTCAATACTTTCCTCAAACAAAACTTAATTACCTCTAATGAAATTGTGTCAAATAAACAACAAAATAACTGCAGCAGTTCTAAGAACTGTATAATATTAGTTATATATAAGTTTGTAGGTATATTTGTAAATTCTTCTAGAATAAACATCTCACCAGACTGTTCTGAAATTTACTTTGTAGGCAGCTGGCTGCGACCGTAGAATATTTTTAATGCAAAATACACGAAACGAGCCCGAACAACTGATGTTTAAGCAATAACGTTTGCCTATAACATCCGTAGTACTGCTTAGGTATCCAATAGAAATGCAGTTTAGCTGTACTGGTGGTAGGCTTCGACCGTGGCTAGTTACCACCCACTGGACAAAACCGTGTCGCCAAGCGGTCACTGTGACCGTGTTCCGGCATGATGTTCAGTGAAGCCAGGGGGGGGGGGGGGGTTTAGCGCTATTCTAGGAAGTCTGCTAACATCTACGACCGCGTCGTCGCTTAAGATCAGGCGAGTTCGTGTTCAAAGGCTAACCTTATAACGAATAAAAAAATGTCCTACGCAACACTGCACTGCACTCATCATCCAGAGAGAAAATATTAAGTCACTTTAGCCCAGTAATTTATCTGGCCCTTACCTTCCAACCGGAGCGAATCGTGGCAGAATATTGGATAAACAAAATAACTATGTACTCGTATAATTATAATGTACCCATACGACTCTATAAGAAGAAGAATTGGATAAGGACGTGACAACCATCAACCAACACAGACAGGATCTCGTATTGTGAAACCCTCCCACCGTTAAACATCAACTTTCAGCTAAAACGTTGGGTGCAGTTAGTTTAAAATATTATTATAGGAACCGCGCTGCAAAAGCCATTTGCATATTCTTGAAATAATCTGCATAGTAAGATTTCCGCTGCAGATAGTGCTAACATCTGTCGGCCTGTCGGTCCTAAAATATGCCGAATGCGAGGATTTCATATAACCAGAGGGCTTGGGACTTATAATTTTAAAGTGTGTGTGTGGGTGGTACAATTTTGTAAGTTTTCTAAGCTGCTAGAAGTGCCTTTTACTATAAAATCTTGAATATTGAGCAAATTTATCTATTTTTTTCAGATGTTATAAGCTTTTATTTTCTTCCACCTGTACGTTATCTGTCTCAACGATCACATATAATATAGTGTAGTGATCGTTAGTCTGTCTGTCTATAATCAACAACTCTTGCGAGTTTAATTTGGTCTACTTCCCGGTTTCCGATTGAGCTGTAATTTTGCTTGCGTGTATAAATCGGATTTTTTAAAATTGACAATGCAATATTATTATGACACGCAGCTGATCTGATGATGAAGCTGAAAAGGGCCATAGGAACTCCGTAATTAAAAGACGCAACCCCATCGAGTTTGTGCTAATTTGATTCGTCTTGACGAGTACTTTGGTGCTAGATGGTGTCAATAAAAGCTTGTTTTTAATAAGGTTTTTTTATTTCCCTTGTTCCTTAATCTTTTACTTTTACAGCAAAAAGTAATACTTAATACTTACAAGTTTTTATTAAGTATAACTTTTTGCTGTATACAAATTATGTTAATATAAAATGAAGAACATCAAAAATGAAGAAAATCAAAAACCACTCAACCCTTCTGGAAAAACTCGAAGCTTACGGTGTAAGAGGTAATGCGCTACAATTAATTAAGTCATACTTAGAAAACAGAAAGCAAATTACACACCTTACTAAAATAAACCCTACTACTAAAATAGAAGAAACCTACGTCTCCGACGAGCGTACACCGCAGTACGGGGTACCTCAAGGGAGTGTTTTAGGACCTCTATTATTTCTAGTATACATTAACGATCTTCCTAAAGCCACCAAACAACCCATTGCCCTGTTTGCAGATGACAGTGCAATCACTATAGAATATAAAAATATGACCTCTTATCAAAACGAAATTAATACATCTTTAACACATGTTATCTCCTGGCTAAATGACAATAACTTAAGAATAAATTTGACCAAAACTAAAATAATTCATTTCAGACAACGCGATACTGCTGCTCAAAATTTACCTGACATTAAATTTAATAATATTAGAATAGAAAATGTTGACTCTACGAAGTTTTTAGGCCTTACCATTGACAGAAAACTTAACTGGAAAGAACATATTGAAACACTTTGTAAGAAAATAAATAGCCAGATTTATGCTCTCTACAAACTCTCATCCATTGTTAATTTGCAAGGTCTACTTACGGCATATCACGGCCTTATAAGCGCTAACATTAGGTACGGCATTATATTTTGGGGAAACTCGACAGATGTATTAAAAATATTACGATATCAAAAGAGAGCAGTAGGAGCAATGTTCAATTTAAAAATAACAGATACCTGCGTACCATTTTTCAAAAAACACAATATTTTAACTGTACCGTCACTATACATTTTTGAAACTTCAATGTTTGTTAAAAATAACCCTAGTCTCTTTCCACGCCTCGGTGAGGACCGACTCTACAGACGAGACCAACATAAAGTCTGCAACAGAAGGGCCAAAACCACTATGATGAACAAAAGTGTCTACTGCATGGCTTCTAGAATATACAATAAACTTCCTCAAAATCTAAGACAGTTACCAGTAAATAAATTCAAACAAAAATTAAAACAGTTGCTAGCTATGAAGTGTTATTATTCGGTAAAAGATTTTTTAGAAGATAGACAAATTAATTTAGATTACAATGTATTACAATCTAATATTAACTCTTGACATTTCTTAATCCTTGCTTACTGATTTTGACATTTTAATTGTTAGATTTTTTTTTGACAGTGATTATTATTGACATTATTTTAAATTATTTTTCTTGATTTATTTTCAGTATTTTATTTTGTTTAGTGTTTATATCTTTTTTTTTTTTTTAAATAATATGGCAACATGTGCATTTTGCCAGTGTCGAGTAAAATTCGTGAATGTTCACGGGATATTTAAATTATGGTCTCCACTTTCGTGTTTTGCCAGTGTCAAGTTAAATGTTATTTTTTAAGTAATAAGTTAGTCAGGTCAGAGTCAGAGTGAGCTTAATAGCTCGTCTAGTCACGTGAGTCTTCCAGTAAAATGGGTGGAATTTTACTAAAAGTTCGGAGGAGTTTTGGAGGGGGCACCAAAATTCATATTTCAGCACCATATCACTTGCCTACATCTGTGCACATTCAAAAACACTTAACACGCAATATTCCACCATTATTACACGCTAACAATCAAATTCTACACGATTATTAAGCAAAAGACGTGGAGCTAATGATATGATCAAGGCTTGCCGCCAAAACTCCCTCTAAAAATCGTGTTTATATCTTTTTTTTCTTTTTTTTTTTTTTTTCTTTTTAATAATATGGCAACATGTGCATTTTGCCAGTGTCGAGTAAAATTCGTGAATGTTCACGGGATATTAAATTATGGTCTCCACTTTCGTGTTTTGCTAGTGTCAAGTTAAATGTTATTTTTTAAGTAATAAGTTAGTTAGTCAGGTCAGAGTCAGAGTGAGCTTAATAGCTCGTCTAGTCACGTGAGTCTTCCAGTAAAATGGGTGGAATTTTACTGAAAGTTCGGAGGAGTTTTGGAGGGGGCACCAAAATTCATATTTCAGCACCATATCACTTGCCTACATCTGTGCACATTCAAAAACACTTAACACGCAATATTCCACCATTATTACACGCTAACAATCAAATTCTACACGATTATTAAGCAAAAGACGTGGAGCTAATGATATGATCAAGGCTTGCCGCCAAAACTCGTGTTTATATCTATTATTTATACTTTGACATTTTATCTTTTTAATTTTGTATTGTGTATTTTTTTTTTTTTTTTTTCTTTTTAATAATATGGCAACATGTGCATTTTGCCAGTGTCGAGTAAAATTCGTAAATGTTCACGGGATATTAAATTATGGTCTCCACTTTCATGTTTTGCCAGTGTCAAGTTAAATGTTATTTTTTAAGTAATAAGTTAGTTAGTCAGGTCAGAGTCAGAGTGAGCTTAATAGCTCGTCTAGTCACGTGAGTCTTCCAGTAAAATGGGTGGAATTTTACTGAAAGTTCGGAGGAGTTTTGGAGGGGGCACCAAAATTCATATTTCAGCACCATATCACTTGCCTACATCTGTGCACATTCAAAAACACTTAACACGCAATATTCCACCATTATTACACGCTAACAATCAAATTCTACACGATTATTAAGCAAAAGACGTGGAGCTAATGATATGATCAAGGCTTGCCGCCAAAACTCCCTCTAAAAATCGTGTTTATATCTTTTTTTTTTTTTTTTTTTTTCTTTTTAATAATATGGCAACATGTGCATTTTGCCAGTGTCGAGTAAAATTCGTGAATGTTCACGGGATATTAAATTATGGTCTCCACTTTCGTGTTTTGCTAGTGTCAAGTTAAATGTTATTTTTTAAGTAATAAGTTAGTCAGGTCAGAGTCAGAGTGAGCTTAATAGCTCGTCTAGTCACGTGAGTCTTCCAGTAAAATGGGTGGAATTTTACTGAAAGTTCGGAGGAGTTTTGGAGGGGGCACCAAAATTCATATTTCAGCACCATATCACTTGCCTACATCTGTGCACATTCAAAAACACTTAACACGCAATATTCCACCATTATTACACGCTAACAATCAAATTCTACACGATTATTAAGCAAAAGACGTGGAGCTAATGATATGATCAAGGCTTGCCGCCAAAACTCGTGTTTATATCTATTATTTATACTTTGACATTTTATCTTTTTAATTTTGTATTGTGTATAATAATCTATTTTTTGACATTTTGTATATTTTGACATTTTGTTTTGACATTCTGATTTTTTTTTTCATTTTATCTTTTGTGTTTTTCATTTTATATTGTATATTAATCAATAATGAATTAAAATTGTAAATATAAAAATTGCATGCTCTATATGGCAGAGATATGTTGAGCCAATCATATTACAGTAAACATCTAATTATGTACACATATTTCTTGCAATAAATAAATGAATTGAATTGAATTCAATGAGAATTTGCTTTAAAGTAAGGTTTTCATTGTTAATTTAATAAATATGATTCATGAAGACATAACACAAAGAATAATCATTTAGCAGATGACCTCATTAGATTTTAAAATTTTGACTCATAATATTATCGGCTGCCTAAAACCCGACAAAGAAAAGAAGTATCCACGTAATCCCTCTAAACAAAAATTACGCAAGCACTGCGCCAAGTCTCTTCAATTTAGGTAGACTTCCTTACTTGACTTCCTTTGCAGGAGGTCGTCTAGGTGGGTACCCCAACAGTGCCAGTTATTCTACCGCCTGAGCAGTATTGTGCAAACATTACTGTGCTTCGGTAGGAGGGCACTGTAGCTAGTGAAATTACTGGGCTAAAGAGTCTTAACATCTTATGACTCTTAAGTAAGAAGCGTTGGTGTAGTGCACCTAGAATTGCACATCATTGTGAAATTCTGGGTAGCACTGTACTGATTATGGGCAGCGTTATCTCTTAACATCAGGAGAGCGTCTTGCTCGTCTTCTTACTTCTCCACATAAAAAAAAAAAAAAAAAAAAAAAAAAAAAATTATAGGTAACTCGTGTAGCTTAGTTCAGACTTCAAGCAAAATGAATCTGCAAATCGAATTTTCTCGGTGGCAGAAGCAGTGTTCCTTTTGCAAAAAGTTTAAGATATTATCGGGAATCTAATGGAATAGGTCGATATTCGATTTGGAAGTAAATTATCTATTCATTTTTAATCGACCTAAAAGAAAATGAAAAACTAATTACAATAATTAATTCACAAAAATATCGCAATCATTTTATGCACAGATTTCTTAAATTCTGTTTTCTTCCCTGGTGATGACTGATGATCCTAATTAAATTTTACCGAAATCAGTGGAACGGTTTTCCAGTTATAAATTAAACGTACTATGTATAATAATAGTTGAGACTTTTTACCACTACATAAATTAAGTTCAAAGTTTACATTTGAAATCCATTAAAAGTGAATCATTCTACTGTAGGTGTCGTCAATACGGTCATAGACATTGCAGCTCTCTATTTGAGTTTTTTGTACGAGTTCAAGTTATAGCTCAGAATCTGTGCGTGTACCGTTATTTTAGACACGCTCTAGGCTCTAGGCATCAGACTCTTATAGGCTTAGTCAGACAACGTTCCGTGGACTTGCATGATCGCGCTAGTGTCTTTGTGTTAAAGCGATCAAGAGGGACTTAGGGGAATATATGTAGGGGTATATGTAGTTCCATTTTTACCCACGTTCTTTTAGAATGTAGGTAGACTGTGTTCTGTATAGATTATTCACCTCTCCGTTAGGTCATGCGCAATGAACCTTATTAAACGTTTTGGGTTCCATCCAAATTTTCTGGTCGGCTGAATGGGAAACACCATTGTGAAATCTCGATAATGGCTCCGAATAATCACTTCCTTGGTTTTTTAAATCAGAATTGAGAGCCTTTTTAGAGACCTTTGATTTTTCCAGTAGATGGCGTATTTTATTCGTAAAGTTTCGTTATCATTCCAAGAAAGAGACATGGTGATAAATAACATAAGCACTACATTTCAGAATCAACATGAAGAAATATTGCGTAGGTACGGTAGATACTTTAGTTCAGTACTCCCGAGGTCACATCGAGACCCTAAAGGAGGACCGTAAAATGCTACTAAAACCGCCGGTAGGTAGGGATTTATAACGGTAATAAAGTTCAAATTAATGATGAACTTCTTTCTGTATCAGACAAGTTAAGTGCGCCATTAAAGTGTAATGAGAAGGTATGCTTATAAAATATATACATACTGTGTACCACACACAATAATAATTTTTAAGGAGATTAACATCAATATCCGCCTGAAACTGGTAAGGGTTATTAGTCACTGATAACGTGATACCTAGTGAATACAGAAAACAAAGGAATTGTCGAACAAAAAGTTATCTCCAAAAACATTATTACTCGTGACTTAATTTACTTTATCCTCAGAACGCGGGGTGTCGTAATCAAGTTACGGCTACAGACGACGAAACTAAAAGAAGACAAACATAGCTGGAAGTTCCACGACTCACGTCCCCAACTTTATATTATTAGTCCTTCAGTTAGAAGGCCATCGGCCGTTTGTTGTAATTATAGAGAACATGTGTTGCGGCGCATATCTGCAAATCGTGGAGCGAATCGACCGCACAGCGATATGTAGGTTTGACGACCTGGCGCATTGTCTCAACTCTCAACTCTGGTGTTACTCATCTTTCAATTTTTTAACCGCAATACGCAACGGGGCCATCAGTTCATAGCATATCTGCAAGTTGCATGCTATATAATATGTTGAACATGAAATACGAGTTTATTGTAATGTGTTAGTTACTTACTGTTTCAACAGACAACAGACTGTTGTCTTCAGACAATGGTTGTCCTGCAATTTTTTATTGGAGTAACGTCGATGTGGGCGAAGCATGCCTCACCCACGTCTTTACCTTTTGTGTACAACGCACGCCGGGCAGCTTTCATTGCATTAAGACCACAAGTAACCAGGTTGCAAGCGGGATAGAAAGCGGTGTGGGAGGACATTAATAATTATTTTCGCGAATTTCACTAACACTCATGAATCATGGATCAATCTCATTAACGGTGACAGATGCGATGAAAGTTAGAATTATAGACCCATGTAGGTAGTATATGGGGTCATTAGTCGATAAATACAGTGGCTCAAATTACTAGACCGGGTAAAAAGGTTATTGTTGGAACTGTAAACGTTCCGTGAAATGGAAAAATTGCGAGTGGCGACAGTGAAATTAGATTGAGTGGGGTGCCAGAAGATATGAGTCCATACCTACATATTTCCAGTCTGGAACAAATTGCAATTGGGGCTAGACTCATAAAACAAAGCGAGAGATGTAATCATGCTTTACGGAGAAGTTAAGTTATGGACTATGATTAATCGACCGGACTAATATATAATTAATTATTGGAAAGTCTTTCGAAGCTTAATTTTTCGAACATGAATACAGGCTGAATTTTATGTGACACTAACTGAAATTACAATGAAAGAACTTTGTACCTACATACTTTTATGTATTGTGTGTACAAGTTCCTGATGTCTAAGGTTTCTTTTGCCTCTTAGCTCAAATCATACTGAATTTGTTTCTTCAAGATCTACCTAATATTAAAAATCTCAGCGGATTACACTCAAGCTATTTTTTATACTACTGCTCTACTACTTGATTCATTTTGGTAACGTATTCTCTGCTCTCATAAAAATTCAGTACATACTTGATTACTTTTTAAATGAATATGTTACAAATTCTTTACCCAGCGCCCAGCATACGTGTACACACGTTGATTAGGCAGCTGAAAGGCAGCGTTTTATGCCCCTACGTCTTACACGAAAATTTAGATCGAGTTGGGGTGTATCCTTTGATAAAATCCCTCAGAAAATACCGAGACCCGAGAAAATATTTGGTATTATGTCTTCATTTATGTGTTTATAGTGGAACAATGTCATTGTTTACGCTGGCGCATGGACAACGGTCAATATTTGCCGTGAGGGTGGCTCGCTATTGTGATGATAATGAGGAAATAGTCTGTGCGGAATACGCAGGATTATTCAGGGCATCACTTCGAATGAATAAAGTTACGTAACGGCCCATTAGACGTCGCGGTTCAGAGAATTACAAAGCCTCCCGTATTGTATTGGAATTTACCTCCAGCACTTAAGGGCGATTGCTCTTCCACTCTCAGCCGAGCTTTTAATCAATCCGGAGTCGGCCGGGGACCTCTTAGCGTCAATTTAATAACGTTTTAGATTGGACGCTAAATTTAAAGTTCGCTGGAGACCGCTGGGATTTACTGTTCCGCCGTTTATTGGCATTCGTGACACGTCTGTTATTGTTTCAGCAATTTTAATTAAGCCGATGTTTTGTGTCGGCCGTTTCATGCGTTGTTTTGCGAGTATGTCTAGTGATTTGGACGGACAATGGAAGACAGTAAATGGAAAATATTACATTTGAACGCTCGATTAATCAAAAACAAAGGGAATGTATGTTATGCTACTCTAGTCTAGGGTGCGTCATTATGAATGCATCCTTCTTCATAATTATAAGGATGCACTATGCAGATACGAGTACCAATACTGCGCATAACTTTAATATTTAGTAGATAATAATATCTTACACGTTTTACAGTAGGTAGGTAATACTAATTCTCAAAGTGCGCATAACGCGATACAAAAAAAACAAAATAGAATACGTTATGTACGTTACTCAACATAATTAAACCCACCCGGAAAGGACCACACCGCGCATATCAAATGTAAACAAAGGCATTTACATAAAACCCTTGCGAAGAACGAGTTCCATAATTCCTGCAAGATTCCCAAAATGGTAAGGCATTTTGTAGTTCAAAATACGGAATAAAACCGTCTGAGTCATAGCGACCGTTGCGGGTTTCGTCCTTGTAACGTTCTTAACATTGAGGATGACACACGCCCTCGCAAAAACAAATAGAGAGGTAGGTACCTACTTTCTTATTGGCCCGCCGCTGCTAATTTAAAACCCGTTTAACGGTCGTTTTGGTAAATAGGATATTGTTTACGAGTTGTGACCTTTTAACGGATTTTTCTGACATTGAACAGAGCTTACCTGACGGCCCTATTGACCGCAAATCCAAAACACATGGGAGTTGGGAGATTGATTTTAATGATTGCACTTAATTCAAAGACCCTCAAGTGAATGGATAAGAAGGTAGAATGATGCTACCTATATGGGTGACTGTAAGAGATTACTATTAGCGATAAGACCGCCAATTGGTGTAGTTTAGCGAAAATCTTCCAATCCACAAGGGCTAGTTAAGCAAAAATTTCCTACGTCGTATTGTAGCACTTAGCTTTGTATTGTTTTAGTTTTTAAGTTCTTTTTTGTATATTTTTGTGTTCCAAAAAAAAGTGTTTAATATTTATCTATATAATAATAGCAATTAGTTAAGGTATTGTAAATAGGTATATTTTAACTGTAGATGTTTTAACCTACCTATAGAATAAATAATCGGTATAAGTCGGTAATAAGTATTATCATCATCATGATAATACTTTATAGTACCTACATACAGGGCCGGTTTTAACATTACCAGCGCCCTGGGCGAGATTTCTACGGCGCCCCCTAAAAAGCAATTCAAACCCATACTAAAAACGAAAAAGGAAAAAATTCCAGGATTTTTTTCTGGGCCGAATCCGATTGGCAAAATCATGGGCGTATCTAGAAAAAAATACACCTTTCCAGCTAGCTGCGAGCTCCGAGAAAATTTTGAATTTTTCAGCACGAAGCACGAGCTGTGTTTAGCTTGCTCCGAGTGGCAAAGAAACTAAATAAGTATTCTTATTTATAAAAGCGCGAGCAGCTCGCTGCGAGCTGAGAAAATTTAGATTTTTTTTACACGAAGGATGTGCGTTTAGCTTGCTTCGAGTGGCAAAGAAACTAAATGTCCTTATTCATAAAAGCGCGAGCGCCGAGAAAATTTTGAATTTTTCAGCACAAATGTTGTGCGTTTAGCTTGCTCCGAGCGGCAAAGAAACTAAATAAGAATTCTTATTTATAACAGCGCGAGCAGCTCGCTGCGAGCGCCGAGAAAATTTAGATTTTTTTCAGATAGATAGATAGATAGATAACCCTTTATTGGAACACAAGAGACAAAGTACAAAATCAACTTATAAACTAAAACAATACAAAAGCTATGCACGAATGACGCACGAATGATGTGCGTTTAGCTTGCTTTGAGTGGCAAAGAATCTAAATGTCCTTATTTATAAAAGCGCGAGTAACTCGCTGCGAGCGCCGAGAAACTTTTGAATTTTTCAGCACGAATGATGTGCGTTAAGCTTGCTTCGAGTCGCAAAGAAAGTAAATGTTCTCATTTATAAAAGCGCGAGCAGCTCGCTGCGAGCGCCGAGAAAATTTTGAATTTTTCAGCACAAATGATATGCGTTTATCTTCCTTCGAGTGGCAAAGAAACTAAATGTTCTTATAAAAGCGCGAGCAGCTCGCTACGAGCACCGAGAAATATTAAATTTTTCAGAACGAATGATGTGCGTTTATCTTCCTTCGAGTGGCAAATAAACTAAATGTTCTTATAAAAGCGCGAGCAGCTCGCTACGTTCACCGAGAAATATTGAATTTTTCGGGCGCCCCATTATAGAGCCTGTGGCGCCCCTTTTATCCGGCGCCCTGGGCGGTCGCCCAACCGCGCCCTACCCTAACGCCGGCACTGCCTACATACCTGATAATTTTTGTGTTCCAATAAATAACACTTCATTGGAACACAAAAAAAGATGGGTTATCTTGAAATCTAATCTATCTCAAAGACTTAATAAATATAAGTAGACTTAAATTGTCTACTTATATTTATGATGAAAATAACAATTATTGTTATAGTTATATTAACTTAATGTTAATTACGTTATGTTAATTTACTTTATATGTGGATCAATAAAGAGTTTCTTATCTTATCTAAATATAAATAGCCAATTTCCCAAAATTTTAGTAGAATTTGTTTTTAAAATTTGTTTGGTCCCCAATCACTAGCGAGTATTATTTTTTGTTTATAAAAAACAGGGACATTCCAAACCAAAAGAAAATTACTAATAATACAAAAAAATTATAAATAATAGGAAGAACACAATTCTTAATAACTTGGAACAAAGTCACATCTGAAAAATCCGTGGGGTTTTTTTTTTAGTTTTTGTAGTTACTTGTCACACATATAAAAAATAAATGTCTTAGTCCATTGTACTATAAATTTAATTTTAACTCTAATTAAGCAACAAAAATTGTAGTAGAATAATAAACCAGGGGAGCACTGACTCTTGGGCCACAGCTCACACTACTCCAGGAGTCAGGGCGCCAACTATATTTAAGTGGTAAATTTTTGTAATGCTTGAATAAATACAATTTGAATTGTCAAAAAAGTATGGAAAAAATTCAAATCAAGTTTTAAATTGCTCTACTTTAATGTAAGGATTTATCAGATAATTTAATGTTGTTGTATGGTTAGGTCAATCTTTTCATAATGAAAATAATTGAAATGTGGATGTTTTTTTTTATGTGGAGAAGTAAGAAGATGAGCAAGACGCTCTCCTGACGTTAAGAGATAACGCTGCCCATAATCAGTACAGTGCTACCCAGAATTTCACAATGATGCGCAATTCTAGGTGCACTACACCAAAGCTTCTTACTCAAGTGTCATAAGATGTTAAGACTCTTAAGCCCAGTAATTTCACTAGCTACAGTGCCCTCCTACCGAAGCACAGTAATGTTTGCACATCACTGCTCAGGCGGTAGAATAACTGGCATGGACTGGCGGTAGAATATATGGATGTTATCTCAATTAAAGGGGGCTTTGTCACATATAAGACTTAAGACCATGCCACCCTGCTTCATACACAGATAATAACTAATACAACAGAGACAATTAAAAATTTCATGTAATTAATTAAAAGTTTGCTTTCTTCACATCTAAATGGCTAAACCAATTGAGATGAAATTAGGTATAAGTAGTGTATAGGTAACCTGGACCCTGGAATAATACATAGGCTAGGTATATTTTTGTAACTGTACTAGTCTGTTCATAAATCCTATGATATTCTATGGTTCCATTAAATTCTCATTCTTAAATGCTAAATTACTTCTTCCAATTTTTTTAGAGAAATACTGAAGTAGGTAGGTAGGTTATTAGGGAGTTTCAGTGAGGGCGGTCTAACTGATCCAATTATAATTTTTTTTAATATTCTAACAATTTTTTTAAAAATTATTACCAACAAAATGTTTTATTACATAATTGCAAGGAATTTTCAGCAAATAAGTATGTTATTTTTTATGATGTAGGTAGGAATATAATTTTATTGCAAGAGAAATAACGGTTTCCCCGTCCCCCCAAAATAAGCAGAATTCTCGACAAATACGCTACTCTAAAAAATTGTATTTGGTAGGTGGATGAAAGGATTGGAAAAAAAACTGATAAAAAAAATACACAAGGAATGGAATATGTACGTAAAAACGAGGAACTCTACATGCGCTTTTAACAAAGACCATTACTTTTTAACCAGCACTGAATATTATAAAACTAAGAGGCATTAGTAGCTGAATAATTTTCAAGAAAGTTTTAAAAACTTACATTTAGTTCCAACTTCCATGGTTTGAAGACTAAAGACAAAGGATTGTAGATCCTGAAGCTGCGCTGGAGCAGACGACCGATTCTCGCTGCAGATTAACTCTTTATAAAACAATTCTGAATCTTCACAATAACTTCTGATTTCGTTAGCCGTTTAAACAGTTATTTTAAAATTATTTCGAACAAAATACTGGATTTATTCAGCGAAGGCCGTTTTGTTTGTGAATATTTTTTGATTTGCCAGTTTGTTTGACAGCAGAAATGAATGCACTTTTCCGATTGGCCGAATTTAAATTTGCCGCCGACGAGTTTCGATAAATCGATCATAGATTACTTAGCTGCAATATAATTAAAAACAAAGAAAATTCACGATCACGATTGTTAAAATACTTGAGACAATGATTTTTTAATAGATAAATAATATAACTTTATATTACATACATATTTTATTATTTACTTTGAGTTAAATAGGTAAAAATTCATAGCGACATCTACCCAGTTATTGGCAAACTACTACGGTCGAAACTCATCCAAAACATAGGTATATTTTGTGTTAAGACTGCCATCTGTCGAGAAACTTAGAAATTTTTTGAGAACAAGATTCAAATCTGAAAATGGTGCAGTTTATATCTGATCTGTGGCAGATAATTTCTGTATAATAAAATTACAAAATGGTCTTAAACAGGTTTAATAAATTATTAAAACTATTACATATATCATTTATAAATTACAATAACGAATAAATTGTCACAATTATCTACATCATTTAGTAAGTTCTAAACATTACAAAATTGTAATCGTATGGCCGTAATATTCTTGAATATAAAATTTATATTACCATAGAAAATGTACTTTGTTAGGTAGTTAGTGCATAATATCTAATTTGGTTACATTTTATGTGATTAAATACATAAATATGTTGTAAAACACCTAAAGCTTCATTCACAAAAATGTTCTAAGATTCTAATCATTCAGTTGGTGTTCCACAAGGTACAAAGACTAAATACACTACATTATGCCGTATTGGAGTATACATAAGATCTTAAAAATAAAAAAAAATTGGCCACTTGGACTTTCGTTGCACGGACGAATTATACAAAAACCCTACATAAAAAAATAAGGTGTGATGAACAGTTCATAGCAGCTGATAACATAAACTATTAGCCAATACAAAAAGAAAACTTATTTGGTGTATAAAATTGAGATTAAGTACAAGCGATAATAGACATTGCCCCAATAGTTTTAGGGCTTAATTTGCAAACGACTTACCGTTACGTTTACATTTACGTAAACTTCATGGTCGCGAGTCGCGGCCTAACTAAGAATTTCGCAATTTTATCTTTTAGGATTAAAATAGAACGTTATCGGATGAAGAGAGCGATGAGAGAGAGTTATCAGACATAAAATTATATACAAAAATATAGCTATTTTTGCAAATGTACAACTATTGGTGCTAAGTTACAATTTTAGCCACACGCCATAACATCCTTGTCAGGCTGCATTACTTTAGAAAATTAAAAATTATAATAATATTATATGTATTTTCATGTAGACACATACAATAGACAGTAAATTAATCAAAATTACGGCGGCAAAATTAGTCATTATTAATCAGACATGACCATGTAAATTTATGGTACATGACTAATGCATACCATGGTTTCTATTAAAATACTTATGCCAAATTAAAGTGCGTTTAAGCAAGTCGTTAAATACAAAATGTCATTGCATGACTCTATAAAATAATACACTAAACAATAGACCTACATACAGTTATGGAAAATGTTTGAGTATTACAATAAATTAATAACATTATATTAACATTAATTGAAATTAGGTACTTTATCGCCAGGAAAATACCCATATTACTGGGGCCTAAATAGTCATGATTCATAGTAATGTTGATTTTAGTCTCTCTTATCTGGAAAACATAAGGTCGCTGTGATCATTCACCAGAAAATGATGAACAAACTGAGACTTCTTTTTGTCTATGACTTGCTTGTTAGTCCGAGACTGGGGCTCTTGCGTTACATTGGGGTTGTCTCTAAGGAAAATAGCTCCAAAAAGTGTGGACAGAGTGTTTGCATCAAGGCCATTATCCACACTGTGTTGCAATGCCTCTTGCAGAAACTCACATAAATAGAGGAAGACATTTTTTCTAAACTCTGGCAGTTCCATTACAATTTGCTTGCATTGCAAATAGTTTGCTGCATTCTTTAGACAAACTGATTGCAGGTTATATGGAATGATGGGGTCTACTGTACTTTCTAGCAACAGAAGTAATGCTTCAGCCACAGAGTGGATGCTCCCAGGAATAGGCTCCAGAGATCCACTGTCCAACCAGTCTCTTAACTGCAGTATTTCAGAGTGAAAACCTGGCTGCTCAAACAGATTTGGTTCCTTCAAACCATGCAGATAAATATGATCAACTAAAAACCAAATTTCCTTCGGTATGGAGTATGTTTTCTGATTAGACACACACTGATCTCTCATGCTTTCCATTTCAATCAATTTGCCAACAGGCACATCCTTAATAGGCTGGTTTAGATTTACTAACACTTCAATTGAACAACCGAAGCAACTTCTTTGATACGTGCCATTAATTGTGATGAATATGTCCTTCCCGCCGAATAAGTGCAAGACTAAAATGTCATATAACTTATCAGTTCCAGCATTCATTTTACAAGCTGAGTTCTTATTGATGAGGACTTTAAGTTGAATTTCGCATTCCTCATCGGCACAAATACATTTCTTATATGGTTCAACTATTAACCAATCCTTGCAAAAGCTTGTTTCGTCTAATTTCTTTATGAATTCAAATTCAACGGGCAACTTGCCTGTGTTTTTTATTGTGATTGTTCTCACTTGTAGCTCCAAGTATCGGACTGTTCCAAAATCTATTTCTGTTACGTCTACCTTCACTTGGGGTATTGATTCGTTTTCTAGTTTATCCAATTGTTTGATTACTTCCTCGTATACTTTTCGGTACTTTTCCTCATTGATGACTTTTATAGATGACGTAAATAGGGCAGAGACTGGTTTGTGGTCACTGATGTTTAAAGCAGGATGGCTTCGATATCCTAATTGTTTTATATTCTCCCCTTTCCAGAATATTCTATCACACCAAGCAGGAGCACGGTTCTTCTCACTTGAATCCCAATTATCTGTCCCTGGGTCATATTTATATGTAGGCTTAAAAGTTATAGGCCCTTCTATGTACCCAGCAAACACATTATTTAGCTTGTGCTGCTGTTTCAATTGATCCCATTCTAAGACTGGATCAAAATTGTTATCAACTATCATTTTCTTAACTGTATTAGGGTCCAATTCTGTGATGCGGTAGTTAAGGTCTCCAAGCCAGTAAATATGATCATGATCCTTTATTCCTTTGGGTAATTGGTTTGGTTGGATGAACCTGGTTCTATTGCAGATGTCTCTGAAGTCTTGGTTCCTCCTCTCATATTCCTCAACATGTGCTGCTAAATGGGAGTTCACAAAGCACAATGAAGTATTGTGAAGGTCAAATCTTATTGAGACTCCACCTTTATTACCCATTTTGCCCATTATACCGGTGCCCACTGTGTTCACCATGATGTTCCTCACGTGAGAAGCATGTTTAGCTTTTAAAAGGATGATTAGCATCATACCAACAAGCCTCACTCTCTCCACCTTCACATATTTAGCCCGTGTGTCCACACTACTCACTACTGCATTATACCACTCATCTTCCCTGAAGGTCTGGTCAAAGAGGAAGGTTTCCTTGGACAGGTCCAGCTCCTGGAATCCCACTGCATATATATCCGGTGGTTCTTGGTCCACATTTAACCAACCTTTTAGAGGAATCACAGGCGATTTGTCATTAACATTCCATGTGCCACAAAATACTGTAAAAGTTTTGTTGAATGTGTACTCCAGCTCCTTGTCAGCCATCTTGTGTTTGATGAGACTCTCTCGGATGGCGACGGGCGCGGTCGGCTGCGTGACGCCAATCCTCGGCACAATCATACTTTGCGTAAAACCCTCCTCCTGAGTCTTCCCATGGTATTTCTTCAACCATACAAATTCCGGTTGAGTCGCCACTTTACTAACAGCTTCGATTCCCCTGAACAGTTCGTCGACAAAGTTGTCTACACGTGAAGTCATTTGTATTTCGAATTTAAACTTATTATTACGAGATTGCAGATTCAGGTACAAAACGGCTTCGGGGTCCGACGGCTTGTTGTCTATTTCGCATTTGAACGAGTTGTCGATGGGAAGCACTATCTCTATGGAGAGATCGGTAAAGGACTTCGGTGGGTAACATGATGTGAACAAACAGAAAACGGCCTTTTCGTCTCCAAACTCGACGATCGCCAGCAGCCTGTCCTTCTTCACCCATTCGGGATGTAGCACTTTGGCGTCCCAGAGGAACGCCGTGACGCGTTCGCTCGACAGGAACTTCTCTTGGACGACCGACTTGATGTCATCGTGGTTCATTTTAATTTATTAGCCTTCCATTTAATACAAATTAGCACAAAATATTCAAGTTTCCAACATCGCTCACGTAAATTGATTTGACAGCAGTCAAATGAGAAATTGATTTTGACTTTTGACATCAAATATTTCGTTCGAAAATTAAAATACACGTTTATGACAGCTGCATGCTTTATGAAATGTTTATGAACGCTCAGCAAAATGTCAATGTCAGGAGTATTTTCTATTTTTCGCGTTTTGTATTTTGTTTTGGAAAAGTTCTATGTTTTCTCAAAATAATTTTGTGACTAATATTACCATTTGTGTAACGCTGTGGTGTAACGACCGTACTGGGGTAACGTATTATATAAAAGTTGTGTAATGTCGGGCGTGCCGAGCGACTGGCAGCTGCAATGTGTGGAGGTGAAGCAGAGAGGAGCATATTTGCTGCAATCGGGGCAATGGTCGGACTGCCAGTTCTTGGTGGGCACGGAGCCCAACCAAGTGGTGATTGCTGGGCACAAGCTGTTGCTGGCCATGGCCTCACCGGTGTTCGAGGCGATGTTCTACGGAGGGATGGCGGAGAGGAACGATCCTATTCCTATACTGGATGTACAACCTGACGCCTTCCGGGCTCTTTTGGAGTAAGTACCTCGAAACCTTGATGTAATTTTCCTATATGAATTGCTTGGTATTAATATAATCTTAACCTGGTATTAACTTAGTAAAGGACTATGTCATAAAATCTATCTGTATAAAAAAATTCAGCTCAATCTGTCTAACCAAATCACTAGGTCAGCTTGCGTTTATAGATCAGTCAGAAAGCCTGAAGTAGGAATAGCCCTTCTAATAACCAAAGGTTCAATATGATTTGCAACTCACTATTTAAGTATTCTAGAATTATTTTTCTTATAACATTTAACTAATTTTCATTCCAGATACATATACACAGACAATATAAACATAAGTTCATTTGACAAGGCGTGTGAGCTATGTTACGGAGCCAAGAAATACATGCTGCCACATCTAGTTAAGGAATGCACCAGGTATCTGTGGTCGGACTTGTACCCGAGGAATGCTTGCAGAGCTTACGAGTTTGCCAAGCTGTTTGATGAGAGTGTACTTATGGATAAGTGTATACAGGTAATAGATAGATAGATAACACTTTATTGGAACACAAAAAAAAATACAAAAAAGAACTTAAGAACTGAAACAATATAAAAAAACCTAAGTGTTACAATTGGCCATCTTATCGCTAATAGCAAGCTCTTCCGGACAACCATGCAGGGAGAGGAGAAAATAAATTCACAAGGGTTGGGTTGGTTTGGTAATAATAATATTTAAGCTGGTAACAGACACTGCTTAATTGTCTAATACAAGCCTTTGATGATGATGATAATGGTAATATCCTATTAACATTGTAAATGTGAAGCCACCTGCTTTGCCTTCTGGAAATCCTATGTGTTGTAGGGCTTAACCTGCATAAGTTCTAAATTTCAGCTCAATCAATTCAGCCATTTAGGCATAAATAAGTAATAAACATTATTACACTATTAGTATTATATATTTTAATTAAAGAGAAAGGTCTCTTAAGAGACCTTGCCCTGCTTCATTCACAGATGATTCTTGTGATAATTTACAATTTTTGTGATTAATAGGATATGCAGTAATAATTTGTAATTTTCATGTCATATTAATGTTAGCATAATTATTAATTTTACTTATCATTTCAATTATTTTATAACGATATATTTTTATTACTATCTACTTTATCTTTGTGGATCAATAATAGTAATTGCAAATAAATTGATTTCTTATTCCTTAAAAATTATTGTTAACTTTTTTAATTTGATCCGTTTTTAATATTATTTAGCTACTTAATTTTCCTTTATATTTATTTTATTATCTTTGTATGTATCACTGACATGCCATTGTAACAATTATGTTTATGGTCAATAAAGTATCTGAATCTGCAGTGATGCAGGTTGTTTTTTGTTATGTGATTCATTGCAGCCCATTTTATTTTTGTGCGCTTTTAGTCATTAAAGACTTGTTTTTCAACAGATAATAAGTACAAACACCAAAGAAATCCTGAATGACAGCAGCTTTGAAGACGTAGAACTGAACACACTAATCACAGTGTTCTCACTGGACAACCTCAATGTGGACAGTGAGCTAGACCTGTTTGACGCAGCGGAGAGGTACGCCAAGGCTCAGGACAAAAGGGGCACGGAGAGGAGTGTTAGTCCACCGGCAGAGAACGGGCCACCTATTGAGAAGAGGTCTAAGAGTCCTGTGGCGTCTACATCAAAGGTAATTCTTTTAATTTACCTTTTTTTACTTCCATCTGCAATATGTCTCTTGACTATGATCAGTATTATTGATGGGCAAATTTTGCCAAAAGCTCTTTTGTATACATTTTCACTTTATCTTTATTTGAAACTGATACGTCGGCAATGAACGACACCGGGTCGATAACACCGTTGTGTTGCAGATGTCTACAGACGATAATAGCCGCTCACTATGAGCACCAACAAAATCAAACTAAATGGGCCCAGTGTAACAAGAGTAGGCTATGTATTGTTTCAGAACCTAAGCTATAGTTTTTTATAGCTCTACTTGGCGTGAATAGGTAACAATCACACATTACCTCTCTCTATGGTTAAACTTATTGCCCGTTGCCCAAGCTTTTGGTCAACTGTAGTTACCATTGGATGCCTCAAGAAATAAATGAGTATTTCTGTTGTCCAGATGACGCCTCAAGTGGTGAACATAGAGAGCAGCGCAGAGAACAGCCCGGCGGTCCCGGAGCGCAAGCCAGACGAGCCCGGAGACGAAACTATCACTGACACGCCACCCTCGCACCCTAGTCAAAAACCTGGTAAGTTATAATATAGTTATTTAAATTACTATTTATCTAAAAACATATGTATATGTATTATATCATCAATCACGTTATCTGTATGCATCCCGACTGCTGGGCAAAGGTTGGCACAAAACAGGCGCCTGAAGATGGACGGCGTTGCCCGGAAACGATGACGTGACGACTTGATCACGTATCAAGGCGGCTGGCAAGAGGCGGCGCTAGATCGAAAGGAATGGAGGAATTTCAGGGAGCCTTTTGCATTTGCTGAGCAGTGAGACAGCATAGACTTAATAAAACATTATTATTTAGCTCATTATCTCATATCATTCCACTGCAATGGTCTCCCTTCTCTCCCTCCACTCATTTCCGACTATCGCAATTTGACCATCGCATTCTGGATCTGCCACGGCGTCGGTGTGACTCACGCGTCCACTTAAGGATGGCAGCTTTCTGACCTACAACTGCTATAATTTGAGTTTTGGAGCGCAGTGTTGCGTTTTTAGCCTTTTTTAATTTGAATAAATGAATGTTGAGTTCGAATAATTCTATTTCAGAAACCAAAGACAAGCCATCGATCCGACCAGCAATAGAGAAGATTCGGTTCCTAACCCTAACGCCCCAGCAGTTCGCGGAAGGGCCAGCTCGGTCCTCCCTCCTCACCGAGTCGGAATCCTTCGCCGTATTGATGCACATCCTCTCGAGCAGCTCGGACGTGCCCATGCCGAGGGGGTTCTCCACCTGCAGGGTGCCGAGGAAGCAGCTCATCGGCAGCCGACCCTCCTCCGGGGTTAGAGATGTAAGGACTTTTGTACTACGTTTTATTTTATACAAAACTGGTGGATCCGCGCGCACTTCGTACCGCGTAACAGAAAATTATCAATGTTGCCTTACTGTATAATGCAAAGGATTTTGATTGGTTTATTAAGACTAATAGTGTGATTCAATAGGAATGTTGTGTTGTATAATATGTATAACTAGCTGCGCCTAGCGGTTTTATCCGAAGTACTTATGTAGCCTATGTGTTATTCCAGGGTCTAAGCTATCTCTATACAAAATTTCTACTCAATCGGTCCACTCGTTTAGGCGTGAAAGAGTAACAAACATCCTGACATCCAGACAACCATTCTTACAAACTTTCACGTTTATAATATTAGTAAGATACATGCATAATATAGTAGAGAAACGGTGATAATTTTGTGTTAGGTGCTACTCGACGAAGAAGAATGCGAGAGCGTACCTCCGCCGTCCCCGTCGAAAAGCGGCTGGAAGGACCCCGGGGTTTTAGTGGGTATATCCGCCGGTTTCTCCGGCGGGGAGTCCCACATAACCACCCTGAAACTAGCGTTACACTGCTTAGGGTGGTATGCGTAATGCATTTCCCCGGAAAAAAAAAGTGCTACGAAGTGCACGCGGATCCAATAGGCCGTTACCATTTATTACACTAATGATTAATATGAACAAACTAAACATATACAATTAATATTATTGTAGATGGCGACATTCACAGTGGACACGCCAAGCCCGGTGTTGGAGCAAGTGTTCGGAGCGCATCCACTGCCCGCGCCGCAGCATCAGCATCACAGACCTTCCAGACCTGGTCAGTTATTCTTTGTTTTGTACCATGTGGAAGTGCTTTCACAAACACAACATCACAAACAATTTTTAATGACTACTAATGGCACGATAAACCACCAAATGGAAGGGATTTATCCTGCCTTCAAGTTTTAGTCTGCAACCATCATCGTCGCTTTACATCACGCGAGATCGTGGTCAAAGGCTAACCTATAAATGTAAAAAAAAAATACTGAATTTGAGAGTTACCAAATCGGTATGTTTAGCAGTTATCTAATTTTGAATAATCTCGCTGTGTTCAGCTTGTCCTCTTATTAGAAGGAAACTCGAAGTTTATTTTTAAATTTTATACCTACTAACACAACCATGGACCTTAATATAATTAGTCTGAAATAAGTGATTTTTATTCATTTATTGTATAATTCCAGACGGCCACATGGCAGCAGCACCCCTGGTCCGCAACCCTTGCGTGGGTCCCTCCGTAGAAGTACTAGAACGAGTGACAGACTACAACAAGATCTACTGCCAGCGAGCCATTATACAGCACACGGACTGCCTCAACACCAGTGTTCTAGACTGTTCTGTTACCTTCATGGTCGATAAGAACATTTGCCTGCTCGGTGTACAGGTAAATTGGAATTATTTACATCTGTTCCCCTGATCTGACTCCCCAGGAGACAAATAGGCAAGAAAACCTGACCTCCTATTTCTTTAGTAAATATTAAATGTTAGTCAACCTGGGGGCATTATATATTGTCTCAGAATGAGTGCAGTTATATAAAGAGGATAAGAACATTTGCCTGCTTGGTGTACAGGTAAATGACCAGGCCATCATGTTGCATAGTTGCTTTGTGAGCAATCAAAAATAATGTTTCAAAGGATGCAATAGAAATGTTTTGTGAGTGAGCAATAAAAATGTTTGTGAATGAGTACCAAAATGTATTGTCAGCAACCACATATAGCAAGCATCTTCCCTCTTTTTTAAAATCTCAAGCGATGACGCCGTTCATGACCGTCACAGTATTTTCCAAGTATATTAAGATTTATTTGAATTAAACTCATATAATTTATAGGTACCGACCCAAGCTCCCAGCGAAGAAAGCGCAATGTGTTCCCTCAGTAACAGCGCCCTCGCCGGGGGGTACTCAGAGCTTCTATATGCACATTTACTGGACGGAGACGGAGCCAGGCTCACTTATACACACTACACCTGCCGCGTGCCTTACAGACATCTGCTCGACGTCACCTTCAACAGGCCCGTCTATATACAGCGGAACAAGGTAACTATTGTAACATATAACGACTATTGTAACATTTACTGGACGGAGACGGAGCCAGACTCACTTATACACACTACACCGGCCGCGTGCCTTACAGACATCTGCTCGACGTCACCTTCAACAGGCCCGTCTATATACAGCGGAACAAGGTAACTATTGTAACATATAACGAACTATTGTAACATTTACTGGACGGAGACGGAGCCAGGCTCACTTATACACACTACACCTGCCGCGTGCCTTACAGACATCTGCTCGACGTCACCTTCAACAGGCCCGTCTATATACAGCGGAACAAGGTAACTATTGTAACATATAACTAACTCTTGTAACATTTACTAACGAACTGTTGTAAATTATCACATTTCCTAAGAGAATATTGTAACATTTCCCAAGGAACTGTTGTAATATTTACAAAGAAACTATTGTAATATTTCCAACTATTGTAAGATTTCCTAACGAACTATTGTAACATCTACAAAGGAACTATTGTAACATTTCCTTAGGAACTATTGTGATATTTCCTAAGAAACTATTGTTAAATTTCCTAAGAAACTATTCTTATATTTCCTAAGAAACTGTTGTAAATTATAACGTTTCCTAAGGAATTTTTGTAACATTTACAAAGGAACTATTGTAACATTTCCTATAACAATTCCTTCTGGACGTTAGAGCCTTAGGGTCTGCAAGGCTATTCACTTATCCGTCAGGGAACCAATTCTTGTGAGAGAAAATAAACGCTTTTATTATTATTATTAAATATTAAAGGGAACTGAACCGAGGACCGAATTGTCAAAAATGTATGAAATGACGTATTATTAAATCGATACGACGTAATACGTCATTCCATACATTTTTGACAATTCGGTCTTTGGTTCGGTTCCCTAACAGATAAGTGAATAGCCCTGCTCATGTCTGATTTTTTCGGTTATCGATCAAATATTAAGTCCAATGTCTATTGGTGTAACGTAACAACGTCGAGTATTGTAATATAGCCTAATGAACCACTGGACCTATAATTACTAAGGAACTATATTTTTTTTAACCACTGGAACCACTGGACCTATAATTACTAAGGAACTATATTTTTTTTCTAAATGAGATACTTTTTCCCAGGTGTACAAAGTGGGCATAGTGTTCAACAAGGTGGGCTGGTACCCGATGGGCACCTGTTCCCGGCAGGTGGCAGCTGACTCCGTGTTCTTCAACTTCTGTGTCGGACAGAGCTCGGACTCTGTGAGGGACGGACTCATACGATCCATCATCTTCACTTATAACCACTCCTAGAAGTAATGAAGCTGTGGTGGCCAAGGGTTTAAGTGGTGCGGATGTAATTCTGGATCACCAAATTCGAATCCAGGCCCCGCCAATGACTATAATTAGAGTTGCTTTTCACGAAAGAGGTCCTGCATAATTTAGCGGAACTAAATTTTATCCATTATTAGTAATAATTATTTAGGATATGAAGTACAGTAATAATTTATTACTGTACTTCATATCCAAAATATTTTTTATTTGTCAGTCGTCAGATAAAATAAATTCCTATTTAATTAAGAAATTAAATATGAGAAATTATGAGGAGTTAAAATGTTAAAGATATTTTAACTGTAATATGCGCGGTTGTGGTGCCCCGCAAAAAGGGCTACTTTCGTGAAAAGCACTCTATGTGCGGTTTTCCACTCACTATAATACTAGTGGCAGGCTTCGGCCGTGCCTTGTTACCACCGTTTCGCCAAGCGGTCATTATGACTGGTTCCAGCCTGATATTTAGACAAGGCAAGGAGGGATTTATCCCACCTTCTAGGTTTAGTCTGCAACCATCTGCGGCCGCATCGTTGCTAAAATAATAAAAAAGATAAATTATATAGATAATATTGTATTGTCAAGAATCATAAAATAATATGTAACTACCCAGTTAAGTGTTAAAAACATTTTTGTACTAATACTAGGGTGGCATTTGGGAACCACCGTTTTGTTATACTTGTAAATGTATCAAGAGAATATTGTATTTTGTTGCGAATTATTGTTTAAAATGTGTGTAATTTATATGAAATTAAACTATATTTTCATAGCAAAGTTTTTAATTTTCTAAGTCCACCTATATGTGTAAATTTAGAAATTACAATGGATCGGTAATGCTTGGTTTGATACTCAAAGTGGGTAAAGGATTGAAAGCTACGTGTGGTTTGTGATTGTGTGATCGATTGATTGATCCTGAGCAGTTTTTGTAATTTTATTTCAATTTGTAGGTTGGCAAATATACTGAAAACAAAAGTAATTCATTGAATAAAGTGGTAAATAAAAAAATATAACCACACGTGACATATGTCAGTACTGTCAAATGCCAATATTGACTTTTGTCATGTTGGAAGTTATCAAAAATCGAGTAATTTTTGTTTCTGAGGAATTCTGGTTAATTTATCCATATTTTACAAGTTTTTCATGAATTTGTGTATAAAAACGGACTCATGTGGCTAGCGTTGGCACCTAGATAGTTGTAGAAAGTGATACAGTGCGTGTGAATCTAGTGAAATTAATGCTCTGAGCCAAGATGTCTCGCAATAGATGCGATGGATTACTGGCCAGGGTGGATTTTCCTCTATACACGCTTCAGACCCTCACAAACAGGCATGTCCTCGTCGCCGGCGGCGGTGGGGCGTCCAACACGGGCGTCGCTAATGGATTTGTAAGTACCAACCATCAATAATTCACCACAAACATGAGTGTGAAAAATCGAAGTGGCATACGTGTCAGCTGGTATTTATCGACTGGAAGCTGATTGCTACACGCATATTTTAGTCACGGATGTAGAACACGTAGAAATTATAAATATTAATGTATCCTTGCAGGAGATATTCGAGTTATCACACAATGGGACTAGATTTGTCGCTGAAGAGGTGATGAGGCATGAAACGGGTCCTAATGTGGTGATGACATGTTCCGTGAGGAGCATACAGAACAGGATGTACCTGACGGCGGGGCAGGAGAGCCACTGTCAGCTGTACAAAGTTAATATAAGGATGGTGGATGCGGCAGAGATGCGTAGAGGAAGCTTTAGGGCTGAGAATGGACTAGTAAGGAGGAGACGACGCACAGTGTCTGAAAATGACAACATATCAAAGAAAGACAGCAACAGTAACACCACAGAGAAGAGAATATCATTTGAAATCAGACCAAGTGATAGTGTACAAACAGATTTTGGGTAAGAAATTTATTCATGTATTCTAGTAAATATTATGAAACTATTTCTGTGTTACAATGATGCAAGTGTTTGCTAAAGGTTAAAGTTTGATCTTCATGGTCAAGATGATCTGAAGTGTAGCTTAACTAATTTTAATGTAGCACATCCTTATTTGTTACACAGTTTACATTTAAATCAACTAATTGCAAAACATGTTCTACAAAATTTAAGGATACTAATGTACACAAGTGAATCATGTCACATTCACTATTATTATAAAAGCAAAACTTTGTATCAGTGGCGGATTTACAGTCTAGGCCGCCCTAGGCCCCAGTTCATGTAATACCTGCACCTACGTCGTATATAACATGTCTACTCCTACTTACTCCTTAAACAGTGGCGATCCAGAATTTTTTTTCTTGTGAACAAGGTAGGTTTGTACATTTCAACGTTTACCTACAATTTGAATTTCTAAAATAGGAAATGTTATATCTCTGACGTGAACGTGTCTCGTCTGAACGTGTGCGTTAAACTCGTTCTGAATAGAATAAAATTTTAAAAACCTTGTAATGCGCGAGCAGCTTGCTGCGAGCGCCGAGAAAATTTTACATTTCAGACTACAAAAGATGTGCAATCAGAGCCGGTTTTAACATTACCAGCGCCCTGGGCGAGATTTCTACGGCGCCCCATAAAAAGCAATTCAAAACCATACTAAAAAGGAAAAAATTCCAGGATTTTTTTTTGGGCCGATTCCGATGGGCAAAATCATGGGCGTATCTAGAAAAAAATCCACCTTTCCAGCTTGCTGCGAATTCCGAGAAAATTTAGATATTTTACAGCACGAATGATGTGCGTTTAGCTAGCTTCAAGTGGCAAAGAAACTAAATGTCCTTATTTATAAAAGCGCGAGTAACTGGCTGCGAGCGCCGAAAAAAATTTGAATTTTTCAGCACGAATGACGTGCGTTTATCTTGCTTCGAATGGCAAAAAAAGTAAATTTTCTCATTTATAAAAGCGCGAGCAGCTCGCTGCGAGCGCCGAGAAAATCTTGAATTTTTCAGCACGAATGATGTGCGTTTATCTTCCTTCGAGTGGCAAAGAAACTAAATGTTCTTATAAAAGCGCGAGCAGCTTGCTACGAGCACCGAGAATATTGAATTTTTCAGAACGAATGGGGCGCCACGGGCGCCCCATTATAGAGCCTGTGGCGCCCCTTTTATCCGCCGCTCTGGGCGGTCGCCCAACCGCGCCCCACCCTAACGCCGGTACTGTGTGCAATGAGCTCGTTCTGAGTGGTGAGCAAAATACATAATATTCTATTTATAATTGCGCGAGCAGCTAGCTGCGAGTGCCGAAAAAAAATTATATTTCAGGCTACAAAAGATGTGTTCTGAGCGGTGAGAAAATAAATATTCTTATTATAGAGCAGAGCCGCCGAGAAAAACCCATGGCCCCTTGAGGCCTTTAAAATATTTACGTACTTTTAGTTATTTCTTGTCATCAGTGATTTTTTTGTCACGATTGGCCGCCCCTAATATCTGGCCGCCCTAGGCCCGGGCCTACTGGGCCTTAGGGCAAATCCGCCACTACTTTGTATGTATGTTTGTTACTTCTTCACACTCAAATCATTGACCCAATTGAGTTGAAATTTGGTCAGAATAGTCCTATAAGCAAATTTAATACAATAAGCTGCTTAAATATCCTCATAGCAGTTATAAGTCATCATAAGCTTAACAAATATAATAAAAACGTGTCCTTTTATGAATGGCTGAGAATAAACAAAGAATAACATTGGTGTTAGATATATTTGAGGTCACTGTGTCAATGTGTTTGATAATGGTTGCTACATTATTGTTATTATCTAGTTTTGTCTTAAATTATATCCACTCATCCAGAGGCATGTAATTTTAAGTTGATGATGGATGATTTAGAGAAATGCAAATCTTCACACTTCACACCTAAATAGGGTGGCTTGTGGTTACCTAGCAAATTTTTGATTCCTGGGGTCACTATGTTTTTGATGTGTTTATTTAGTAGGTTAATAGGTTGTAAAGTATTTTTCAACAGTGGCAGATTAAGTTTTATTTTATTAATTTATTTGGGAAAACAAACAGTTTGCTTATGTACTATATTATATCCATATCTTTATACTACATTATTTTAATAAGCATACCAATAACATATTCCACATATTATTTAATGAAATATGGTTTCTAGTAGTAGTCAGCTACTACTGGTATATTAATTTAGTAAAATATTTTAATCAAAGAAAAGTGTTTAATCATGATGATAAACATAGTGACTGGTACATCTGTGTTTTATAATGATGTAAATAATCCCTTATTAGCAAAATACTGCTTGTGAGATAAGGAAAATTAGCAATAAATTGCACAAGCATTGCTATGCACATAGTTTGTCATGGTCAACACAACACATATCACATGTGTGTGATATGTGTTGAAGGAGAAAAACAGATCCATGCACACATGGATCTGTTTTTCTCCTTATTTTGGTTAGAGATAGACACACAAGCAAAGGGCCAACAATATGATGAGCGGCTATCATCGCCTATAGAGAACCCCTGGCTTCTCTGAACATTGTACTGGTACACAGAGGTGTACTGGTACACAGAGGTGTACTGGCCATAATGACTGCTTGTGTCTATCATTACTAACCGACAAAAATAAAATGTTCATAAAGTCGTAGAGAGGTAAACTGAAAAAGGCATTACTCAATTTCTCATGTAGTCTTAACATGTGACACAACAATTTTAAGAAATGTCTTCTTACATTAACTCTATATTAATCTTAGAGCATTTTATTTTTGTAGGTTACTAGTTACTAGTGATAGCCAATAGGCACTCTGGTTACAATTTCAAAAAAGCATGCACACAGTTTATTTTTCAATGAGTGATTAAATTATGACTAATAAAAACAACATAATTTCAGCAACGATCCCCTGCAGCGAGTGGTCCGCATCAGCCCCAACGGGAAGCTGATGGCGACCGGTGGCATCGACACCAAGGTGCGCGTCTGGAGCTTCCCCAAGATGGAACTGCTATTTGTTCTCGAGGGACATACTAAAGAGGTAACTATAGTCTATGTAGAGCTGGAAAATAATATTAACTTTTATTGTTTGACCTTGGTAGTAAACTAGTTTTAGTTACAACCATGTGATGGAAGCATTTAAAATAGATTTCTAATTATACCTAAAATGGGTTAAAAGCATTTTGCTAAAATGTTTACATTCATATTGGTATGGTATCCTGTTAAATTTGTGACATTGAGAAATAAAATACCAATTTGACCATCGACAGCTGGATGACCTAGACTTCAGTCCGTGCAGCAGCCGGTTGGTGAGCATAGCGAAGGATGGCATCGCCAACATCTGGTCCTCCGCCAGCAAGCAGCCCCCCCTGCTGCAGGTCACCGCGCCGCCCAACGGGGACAAGTACCTGTTCCGCCGGTGCAGGTTGGTACACATCACTGCATAGTATAAAATAAAGTTGCTTCCCGCGTCTGTCCTTAGTCCTTATGTATGCTTATATATTTAAAACTATGCAACGGATTTTAATGCGGTTTTCATTCGTAGATAGAATGATTCAAGAGGAAGGTTTATAAGGATTTAAACATGCGTAACATTGTAGAAGAACACTGATAAATTTATTTCTATTAGGCGCGACGAAGTGCGCAAGGGTCCACTAGTTGAAACTATGTTATAATATCTTATATTATTCATTTTCATAATAATAGGAAAACTTGATGACATAAATTGATCGAAAAACACATCTTGTCTGATTTTCGCAGTTGAAGTGTTACTGGTGCCATTTAAATTACCAAACAAAAATCTAAATTACACTAAATTACTTGGCCCCCCCCAGAACCAAATCCTGGATCCGCCCTTGTTGTTAATCCTCGATTTTCGTCGTTTTCTTTTACCATATATTTTTTATTAGCTTACATTTAGTTCAACTTGGGCACAGTATAAGTTTCATCAAAATTTTTTTGACTTTTTTTAAGCTAAAAAAACCTTATTGAAGTAAAACTTCTTTAGGCGCGACTAGGGAGTAACTCAGATTTTTTTCTGACGGAAGTAACGCTTACTTTTTTTTTTCTGACGGAAGTAACGCTTACTATAGTCTGTGTAGTTTCCGCCATTTAAAAATAATAATTCTGATTGGTTGTAAGTATATGTCATATACTATGGTCTGTCAAATTTCTTTTTTTTTTTGAAGTAAAACTTCTTTAGGCGCGACTAGGGAGTAACTCAGATTTTTTTTCTGACGGAAGTAACGCTTACTTTTTTTTTTTTCTGACGGAAGTAACGCTTACTATAGTCTGTGTAGTTTCCGCCATTTAAAAATAATAATTCTGATTGGTTGTAAGTATATGTCATATACTATGGTCTGTCTAATTTCTTTTTTTTTTTTAATAATATGGCAACATGTGCATTTTGCCAGTGTCGAGTAAAATTCGTGAATGTTCACGGGATATTAAATTGAAGTTTTACTTCAATCGCGCGTAAAGGTTACACGCACACACTTTTTTTTTTATTTCCAGGTTCGGCACAATAGAGGACAAAAAGGACGCCTACCGCATGTTCACGATATCCAACCCTCTCTCACGCTCCGGCAAACAGAAGGGTCGCCTGCAACACTGGGACCCACTGACGGGAGCCCTCGTCAACACCGTGGTAGTCAACGAGTCCCTCTCAGCCCTGGCTGTCCGGGACGATGGCAGATATGTGGGGGTTGGCACCATGTTTAGTGGATCCGTTGATATTTATATTGCGTTCAGTTTGCAGGTGAGTTCAATATTTATTATGATGTATTTAATTTATTTAACCCAATCTATTTATTTAGCCCTGTTCTAGGTATAGACCTTTTGATATATTAGCCACGTCTTCCAGCGCAACGAGTAATTCTTCAGACATTTGAAATTATAGTCTGGCAATCCAGTTGTTGATTTGAGATCTTAGTAAATATCTCAAGGAAGGATCTTAGTAGTTTTAAGACTAGGGTTCTGAGTTCTGTTCAATCGTGTTGTATTGTTTGTTCACAATCAGTTATTATCCCATCTTGCTAAATGGCTAATCTTTACCTGGGTGTTATTTAGACGTCCAGATTCTAGAAAGTCATAGATCAAATGTCTAAATACCATTGTCTGCATAATATGTACACTGTAAAAATATTGCATTTTTAACCATTTCGTTTTTTATTACGAGGAAAAAATATAAGAGTAAATTGTACAAATTTATATTTGAAAATTTATCGTGCGATCGAGACAGTCGCCCAGCGTATATTAAGTATTAAGCCTTTAACCCCCGAGCGGCTCGATCGGGCCGCAACCACCCCATTTGAATTTAGGCGTTAATTTAAGAATGCTAGAAACTAATTCAATCCCGCCCGCTAAAAAACAATTGAAGCGCTAGTAGCCGAGGAATTAAAGGTATCCGGAGGGGAACATTCTGTTATTTTACTGTGACATGATGGCATATTGTTCCAGCGAGTGCTTCACGTGAAGAACGCCCACATGATGTTCGTGACGGGACTAGAGTTCGTGCCGGTGCGTGGGTTCGGTCCGGCGGTGACGGCGCGCAGTGACGCGGCGCTGCTCTCCATCTCCGTCGACAACTGTCTCACCGTGCACAGCCTGCCGCCACACAGTCAGTATTACATACTCACCTACTCTCTTACTCGATACATCTCTTTTTAAAATTCATTTTAATGACCAAGGCCCCCCAGAAGCATTGTAGAGATACGAATTTTGCACATATTTCATGGTCAAGATTATAATTTTATTCTCGGCGCTCGCAGCAAGCTGCTCGCGCACTTTTTATTAAGAATATTTGAACTTTCTAACTATTCAGAGCGAGCCAAACACACACTTTTCGTAGTAAAAATTATAATTTTTTTGCCCGTCTGCACCTTGAGTAGTTATGTCCATCATCATTAGCCTCGTACTCGTCCACTGCTGGACGTGGGCTTCTCCCAATATGTGCCACTGAGCCCGGTCCTCAGTTCCCCTCATCCTTTCTGCCTGCCAACTTCTTCAGGTCGTCACTCCACCTAGTCGCAGGGCACAATAGGACCCATAAAATTAAAATCTTTACAAACGAAAATTTAACTTATTTCTACCACATTCTTGTAGTGACCTGACGCTATATAGATATGTATAGATTTTACATAGTTTAGTTTATTACATATTATTTTCTTATTTTCAGGTACTATACCCGCATGGGTGGCCGTCATTCTGATAGTTTTCGTCCTATTCTGTACCTTCACACTATGTTCATATCTAGGCATTTAATTGTAATGTTATAATTGAATTGTAACTTAATTCTTATTATTACGGTAAACGAATATTATTTCTTATAAGAGTCTGGGCTATTGTATAATGTATAGTTATATATTATAGGCAAATCACGACAGTATGTCGTCATATTATATTATTATGTGTAAAATAGATATGATTCGATTAAATGAAGTGCAATGTTGCAATTACATTGTTGTTTCTTTTCCTTGCACTTTTTAACCCTGTTATGGGGATGTTAGTTAAATTTTTTTTTGTAGATTATTATAAAATATTGAAATGTATTTTTTTATTTATAAATTTGTATAGTACCGACTACATTTTTAAACCTAAACCAGTATCTTAAATTTTTGGTAATCAAGTGTAATTAAACACACTAATATTATAAAGGCGAATGTTTGTGGATGTGTATGTTTGTTAATGAACTAACAAACATACACACGCCTAAACGGGTGGACCGATTGAGCTGAAATTTGGTAGGTATAGAAATATGGAATAACACATAAGCTACGGCTACGGTACAGCAGGGAAAACCGCTGGGGGTAGCTAGTTTGTTTAATTTTAATGTTTTGTCTGATGTTATAAAAGTGTCCCTGTATTTGATACTGGTAATTTTGATGCTTACCATCGAGTACCTCATTTGCTCGTCTTCTCACTCATTGTTATAAAAAGACTTCTTATAGGTAGGAAATAAATAAAAAATATATTTTCAATAACATTTAATGAATTACATCAAAACAATTAACATACAGTGATCATTGCGACCGCACGGCAAGTTGCATTCTATATTATATTAGACCGACTAGAGATCTATACTATATAATAGTACATACATATTATAATACATTTTCAATGGAAAACGGACTTGTACGGGAAGACGAAGTCACTTAACTGCGCGTCCCTTACAACTAACTCGAGTCACTTGAAAATCCGATCTAAATCTATAGAAAATTCTAAAATTCATTGACCGAGACGATCTTGCACAACAATAAATAAAAACAATCTTTCCATAATAAAATCTTAGGTTCAAAAAATGGAAGACTAAACAAACATAATTAGGTATATTCAAAACTCTAACGGTGTGATGTGCATATTATAAAATTTTTACACAGTTTTGGCCTCTTAAAAATAACTACCATTTTTTGCTGAAAAAGCTTTACACTCTTCAAGACTCAATATAAGAGATTCAGCGACATTTTAATATAAACATTCATATATTTATATGTAAAATACTTCGTTATGATACAAAAATGGTACAAATGCAACGTGCTTGACAGAACATATATAAATATATTGGTGTATATATTATGGTCCCTGATATATGTACCTACTCGTAATATATATTGTATATATTTTATTTCTACTTGCTCTGTCGTTCTGAGCCAAAAAGCTAACAGTAAATATATCAAAAATTGACATTTCTGCACACCTTTGGTCATTTATATAGTAAATAAATTCTATTATATATATTTCTCTACTAAAGTTATGATCAATATTTTTTGTAAATTAATTTGTAATATAGGTTCAGGAAGATAATATACAAAGTATTATAAAAAGGTATAGAATACACAAAAGGGGTTATTCTTCCCGTCAAACCAACATAGGTATCCAAATTTATATATCAGCTGATCCGTTTTATATGGACAAAGATTTAAAAAAAGGGAGCAATATTTATCATCCCAAACATGGCCAAAAGCTTCTATTATATAGACAACTGATATTCTTATATACAGACATAGGCGGATTTAGGGGGGGGGGGGGGGGGGGCAGGGGCCAAAGCCCCCCCCAGAATCATTGTAGAGTTACGAATTTTGCACAAATTTCACGGTAAAGATTATATTTTTTTTCTCGGCACTCGCAGCTAGCTGCTCGCGCACATGTTATTGTGTGGTGTTTAGAGTCCGACCGAAACTGCTTTTACGGCCGAAACCGAAACCGAATGTTCGGCCGAGGCTTTAGTTTCGGCCGAAACCGAAACCGAAACTCACGTGGTCAAGTAAAAAAAAATCTTTAAAATACTGAAATTTGATGCATTTTACCCATTATTCTGCATTAATTAGGACATGAAATGGAAGCACAGCATAATAGGTATAAAGTTTGTTATCATTACGTTTGTTGTATCAGTTGTACGTAATATAAAAAAAATATCAATATTTTTTTTATTACTTTTGGGCTTCCGTGGTCAACAAGGAAGCCTTATAGTTTCGCTTTGTCTGTCCGTCCGTCTGTCCACGGCTTTACGGAGAAACTATAAGTCCTAGAAAACTGTAATTTTGCACAGAGGAGGGCAATGATTAGGGTAAGAGAACGGTTACAAAAATAAATAAATTTAAATCAATTAATTTAAGGTACTTCCCAAAGTTGTAAAATGGGGATGATAATATTTTTTCTGGCTGATCCCATCATTTGGGGTATTGTTAAATAGGTATTTTAATGAAGGACATAATTCTAAGGAAATTTTCGATTTAATGATCCATTTGAAAGATATTCAAGTTTAAATTTTTTTTTTTGGGCGTCCCCCGCCCTCCAAAATCTGAACTACTGGCTTTCAAACACTGTTAAAAATCACGAATATAGTTTCAACCATAAACTTCCAGGAAAAACATAGCGGTTTTAAGATAGTTTTATAAGTTTTTAAGATATCGTTGATGAAAATTAAGGCAGTAGATATACGATTTGCCAGTTCTACGGAAGCCTAAATTGCGCGTAGTCTGAATAGCGCTTGGCTTAAATTAAGTTATTATAGCAAAATGTTTATCAATTATAATCAAATCACTAATTATTACTATTTCATTAACCTCTTGATCCAGGAAAAACTTCCAGTTCAAATCAAAATTGATCTATTATTCTAGCTTCTTTAAAATAAGGTTCAAATTCGCATGCGCAGGTGCGCCTCGATTGAGCCGTTCGGGGACATACGGGTAAAATACTAAGTATTAGTATTTTGAAATCTTAATACTTAATACTTTGGTTTTTACCTATTTGTACTTAGAAGAATCATCAATCTCTTTTAGGTACCTCTATATAAAAATAATAATTACTAAAATTGCTATTACACGCTTAGTTGCGGTCTCAACAAAGATAATATCAAATCACACATTTAAAATTAACAAACCTCTATATGTATTACAATTATTAGTCGTCAACCAAAGCGTTGTCGCGAGAAATGAAGCTAGGCGAGCGTGCACGACAACTGACGAAAGGAGTTTCGGTTTCGGCAAAAGTTTCGGCCAATTTTGGCCGAAACCGAAACTTTCGCCGAAACTTGATTTTTGGCCGAAACTCGGCCGAAACCGAAACCGAAATTTCGGTCGGACACTAGTGGTGTTTAAACTTTTTAACTGCTCAGTGCGAGCTAAACACACACTTTTCATAGTAAAAAAATATAATATTTTTGCCCGTCTGCACCTTGGCCCCCCCCCCCAGAACCAAATCCTGGATCCGCCTATGTATACAGACACATCTTTCAAACATGATCATACACACATGTTTGAATCGGCCCCGAATCGGATTCGGGTCTAAGTGCTCAGAAATAAACAGCAGGGCCTACTAGGCGGCCAAATTCTGTCCCATTTTGTATAATTTGACGGGTATACTATATCAATTTAATAACCCCATCTCATCTAATAAATGGTAGAGGTGCATTTTAAATTTGTACAAACTTTACCTTTTAATAAAACATCGTATATGAAATATAGTATATTGAATTGTGACACCAAGGCACGTGTCCGGCCAGACAACAACACCTATATTATTATATATACGTACGATATGCACCACATATACCTACTCTAAGATTACATATAAATGGCACATTTAATATGTAGCATTCGATTCGTATGACATCTCATATAACACATATTATGTTCAAAACATTATATCTTTGCTCTATCACATCAGTACAGGTTTACTTATTAACTATTTACTACGATTATTATATATTATAGTTATATATCACAATTATATTACAACATACAATGTGCAAACAAAAATATATGAGTAATATTTTTAAGGGGGCACATATTCTGCAGTCAATAATTCAAAAGAAACAATTATCATTGCATTAAAAAATGCTTTAACAGTAATAGCTATTTTATAAGAAGAGACTAAAGTTTCTTCCCGCCCTTTGAACTTATTTCTTTGTCAAAACGTTAAGTGCACCTTTTACATATTACTTACACTTTTATGTGACACATTGTAAAATACATATTTTACAATATGTGAACCATAACAATATATTATTCTAAATAACTAAATTATAACTTATATAAGTCCATAAAAAAGTAATATACATCGACTATTTTAAACATTATTGTTTATATTCATATATTGTAAAATATGTACATATTTATATAGTATCTGAGGCGTAATACGCACAGTTGTTTTTTAGACACCAAAATATTGACCAAAAATTTAAATTTATAGATATATTATGATGTATATAGGCGTACCTGTATGAGGTAATAAAAATTTGATAGCATTACATTTTTTGTATAATACAGTATATTTTTTAAAGAAATTTATAAATGTTACATATACTGAATTAGAATATAATGATTTATGATTGTTTTTGTAAAAAATGTATTTAAAAAATATGTAACTTTGGTAAATATTTTGGTTTTTAGAAAAGAATGGTCTACGTTCTCTACTCTTCTCCACCTACCCTCAAAAATGACAGAAAATATATTATCTGAAATATAAAAACATAGGCAAAGAAGAGATTTTGTTGAATTTCCTTACTTATAAATATTGATCTATGATTTAAAGAACAATTTCCCTTTAAATAATATATTAAGATAAAAATGTTCATATAAAAATCACAATTTAAATAAATAAAAAATTTCATGAGACCATAATAATTTCTTCAGACAACTCTGTTTTAAGGATATATGGGAAACGAATTTAAGAGTATTTTTGTTATATTCGGAGTCTGTCTTTTAATTTGGTACCAATCCGATAACTACATTCACTAAAATTAATATTTACAATATTCCAAGCATACCTTACTTTAGAAAATACATATATTTCATACATCAAAAATACATACATCTGATTCATATTATGTACAGATCTTTTGTTATTGTAGTTGAAAATCGACAAAAGTCTGAAAATTTTCATGTAGAAAAACATTATAAACTATTACGGCTAGCAGGGAAGGGGGATAGGTTTCAACTGTACATAATATTCGAATTTATTGGCCCTGTAATACTGACATATATGAATAATTGACACTCCATCGTCCATAAAATTAACTTGAGATTAAAAAAACTTAAACACTCACGCACTTAGGAGATTATATTGGTCTAAATAACTAACATATAGTCTATAAAGCCTAACTACGTATCGACGTTGAAGTGCGAATATCTTCTATCTAACATTTTAAGTGAAAATGAGTTTTGTATGGCATTGGATTTAAAGTTCAATTTTGCATGTACTGGCAAAACTCCTAAGTGATTGGAATAAAAATAACGTGTCAAAATGATTGTGGTAATACCTCCTAAATTATCACGAAAATTTAGTCGCAAATAATTGCTGCTAACTAATTCTAACTTACAGTTAGAAATATCTCCTAAGTTAAATATACATCGTTTTGTATTTTTTTTTGTGCGAATACTTCCTATCTACATTGAAACACGTTCTTACTTGATGAAAGCACTTGTTTGAATGAGACTGGAAAGAACGACGCGTCCTACGCGTGAAAGAGAAAGGAGATGTGTTTCCTTTGGTGCGCGTTGCGTGTGACTCCGTGCATAGCGCTGTTGAAAGAAAACTAGAAAAGAACGAAGTTGTGGACTCATATATCTATATGAGTCCACAACTTCGAGTACCGATCCTTCAACAGATATTGGGGTGGGTACAACATTGGCATTCGACATAAGCTTCGTCTTGTCCATGTTCATTTTTAAGTAACGGGTGGGCCGTTGTGAAGCTCGGTTGAGGTCATCGAGCATCATGCTGAGTTCCTCCATCGACTTTGCCATGACTACGATGTCGTCGGCAAACCGAAGGTGAGTGATGTATTCGCCGTTGATATTGATGCCAAGTCCTTGCCATTCCAGGAGCTTGAAGGTGTCTTCCATTACGGCAGTAAACAGTTTCGGAGAGATAACGTCTCCCTGTCTTACGCCTCTTCTCAATGGAATCGCCTTCGTGCTCTGCTCCTGTACTCGGACTGACATAGTGGCGTTCTTATACAAGCACTTCAACACTTCAATGTACCGATAGTCAATATGGCATCGCTGAAGTGACTCGAGCACCGCCCATGTTTCCACCGAATCAAAGGCTTTTTCATAGTCCACAAACGCTAAGCATAGTGGCATATTATACTCCTCGGTCTTCTGTATAACTTGCCGCAGCGTATGAATGTGGTCTATGGTACTAAAGCCTCTTCGGAAACCGGCTTGTTCGGGAGGCTGGAAGTCATCAAGTCTGTGTTCGAGACGGTTCGTGATGACCCTTGAAAACAGCTTATAAACATGGCTCAGAAGCGTAATGGGCCTATAGTTCTTCAATAGGCTGTTATCACCTTTTTTGAAGAACAGCACCACCTCGCCTCTGCTCCACGTCTCAGGCGTTTTGCCCTCGGACAAGACGGAATCAAAAAGTTTCTGGAGGACTTTAAGTACCGGTGTTCCACCCGCTCTCAGAAGCTCTGAAGTGATTCCGTCTTCGCCCGGCGCCTTGTTGTTCTTAAGCTGCTTCAGGGCCATCCTAATCTCGTAAAGACTGATGTCCGGGATATCTTCGGTATAGTGTCGGGACAGTTTGGCTCTTGGATCTCCTACCAAGTTGTCAACGGGCTTTGCGACCGAAGTATAAAGCTGTCCATAGAACCTCTCGATCTCCCCTAAAACCTCTGCTTTGGTCGACGCTATGCTGCCATCTTCCCGTTTCAGCTTCGTTAGCTGGCTTTGCCCAATAGACTTGTCCTTTGCGAACACTTTGGAGCCTTGGTTTCGCTCAATTGTCTCCTTAACACGGTTAGTGTTAAAGACACGCAGATCATGACGCAAGGACTTAGATTTACGTCTATTGAGCTGCCTATAAGACTCGGCGTCATCGGGAGATTGCAACTGTAACGAACGTCGTTCAGCCATGAGGTTTAAGGTTTGATCAGCCAATTTCTGAGGTCTATCTTTACGACGGGGTCTAAAAAACTTGGACCCTACCGTGCGTACAGCTTCCACTAGCCCGTCGTTGATCTCGTCCACTGATGCTAAGTTCTCAAGGCAAGCAAAGCGGTTTGTGAGCTCGAGTTGAAAGCTTTCGGGGTTTTGAATATGGGCACTGGTAGGTCGGAGCGTAGACTTCATCAGACTGGACCTTTCTAGCTTAACGTTAATATTTAGTGAGCCTCGTACAAGTCGGTGATCACTGCCGGTTTTAACCCTGTTGATCACAGAGACATCACTAAATATCCGATATACGATCATTTACAACAACTTAAATCAGTCATACCTAAAGATTGTCACTTATTTTATGATAATATACCAAAAAATACATGAATATTCTAACTGATTTAGAGTAAGTGATTGCTCAGTAATTTGCCCAATTGATAGTTCCTTATTTTTTCTGTCTATCATAATATAACATTAGAGTACGAAATAACTGCAGGTACTGCTAAGTCAAATAATTAAGATTGAGTCTATCTATTACATTTTTAAAGTTTTATTGATTAGTTTTGCCTATGTTCATCTTAAATAAAACAGTTGATTGTGATTAATAATTATAGCAAAGAATAACTAGATGATGCCATTAATAAACATTTTTTTCTTTACTTATTGTATGTCTTTTATTTATAAATACCTTCGAAGTACGAATCGCTAACTGTTGTATCTATAATATTGATACCAATAACTCCTAACTGACATTATTTCGAAAATAGCACATCATAGGCCAATGTGACTAACTTCATTGAAATTTGCATATAATTTTATACCAATTACAATAGTTAACATTTATTGATAATCAATATTAAAATCATGAATCATTTTTTTCACCTCCTGTAAAATTTTGTTTTTGTTGGATAGAAGTTATTCGCACTTCACCGTCGGTATATAAATAGGGTCATCCATTAAAAATTCACATAAAAACTGCATTAAATTTGAGCCCTCGACACCTAAAATGCATGATAGGCGTATTTTATATAAATATCTATATAGAGTCATATATCCGAGATCCGGCGAAGCAACGCGGCCCAAACTTACACTGTAACAAAGAAATATATATCATAATATATTGTTATGTTACCGAACCCACACATATATACATACTAATATATATATTATGAAAATGAACGAAATTTTCTTTTGATAATATTTTAAATGACCACTGCGCTGCGGTACATATGTAAATAGTTTTAAATTCTGTCCTATACAAAATTTTGAACACTCAAACATTTTAAATTCGTGATTTTATGCAGTTTTAAATAAATCAATCGTATCCCTACGAAAAACCGTCAAATTCGAAAGATCCGAGTCCGTCACGACCCCCCTCCAAAGATCTAATTCCACAGCGTCGAAGCGTCGCCGACCGCGATCCGGCAGTTAATATAGGAATGATTAATGGTTTCACGTATAATACACGTCCATGTACTCACCCTGGTCGAAGGTGCTCGGGTTGATGTAGGAGAGCAGATCCTGGTCGCTCATGTCCGTGAGCCTCTGCACCGGCGCCGTCATCTCCTGCGACACCGCCTGCGACACCGCCTGCGACACCGCCTGCGACACCGCCTGCGTCACCGCCTGCGACACCGCCTGCGACATCGCCACCAGCGGCGTGTCGCCGGCGGGCTCGGCCGGCGGCTGCGGGCCCATCTCCGACATGCCGCTGTCCGTCGTCAGGATGTTGGCCGTGTTGATAGCGGACGTGACGAGCGCGTTCATCGTCGAGTCCGACGTCAGGATCTCGGCCGCCGCGTTCAGGATCATCGACTTGACGGCCGCCGGCGGCGTCTTCACCGACGTCAGCTGCACCTGGTCCGGCAGCAGCATCAGGTCGCCGGAGCCGGCGGAGTCCTGCGGCGCGGCCGACAGGTGGTCGTCCACGCGCGAGTTGACCAGCTCGTCCAGTTTGGCCGCGTCGGCGGGCAGCATCGCCGCCGTCGCTTTCATCGCGTCCTCCACCAGCGCGTCCATGTGTGCCGACTGCCGCGCGAGCCGGTGCTCGATCTGCCGCGTGCCCATCTCCAGCTTGCTGATCGCGCTGAACGGGTTGAACGTGTCCTCCTGCGGCGTGAACGACATCAGCGCTCGGTTCTCCTGCGCATCGTTGATAGCGTTCGTCATCGTCGCCTGCATCGCGCTCTCCGTGATCATCATCTCCGGGTTGAGCGCCTTCATCTCGGGCTCCATGTCCATGTCGGTCTTGGCCGAGATGAGTTGTCCCATGGAGTCGACGGGCAGCGGCATCGGCATTATCGGCGGGTACATGGGCGCGGGCACGTCCGTGTTGAAGATGGCGGCGGTTACTGACTCCACCATCTTGTCGGTCTGCACCTGCGTCTGTATGGCCTGCAGCTGCTGCGTGAAGGAGGCGAGCGGGGACTGCGACTCGCCCGACCCGCTCGTCGACGGGGACAGCTTTATAGACTCGTACCCGCCGTAGTTCACCTGAATATGGTAACGTACATTATATTGGCGATCAGCTTCCCAAATAGTATCGCGTTGAAACAGAAATTCTAATAATCTACACCTGTAAACTATCAAGTGATCACAATATTTTACTCGATTATCCTACCGACTGCGCCAGTGAACCCGACGTACCTGTTGCTGGTTGCTGTTCTCTGACTTGAGCCGCAAGTCGACGACGGAGAGGTCGTCGCTCATCATGGAGTGTGAGGAGTGTCCGGGCGAGAGCTTCTCCGGTCCGTCCGCGCCGCACGACTCCGAGTGATCCGCTAGTGAATGCTGGCTTGTGTCATCTGCCACCTTAACACGAATATGGTTTTTACATTAGAGATACTCGTAGAAATTAAAATGCTAGTGAGATTTGAATAAATGTAACCGGTAAAGGGAGATAAACCAGTATTATAAAACAAAACTTACACTGAAACGTCTGGTTTAAAATTCATGTAAAAGAATGAACTGTGTAACGAGTTATTTCAGTCTGAAAATTTACGATAATTGTGAAATTCTAGGTGGCACTGTACTGATAACGGGCTGCATTATCACTTACCATCAGGAGAGCGTCTTGGTGGTATGTATTCCTAATTCTTTGTACAAATAAAAAGTCTTACCTCACTTTTCAGTCCGAGTGGCGAGTGCGGATCGGGGACGATAATGGAGGGGCGACGCACCGGCAAGGGTGGCGGCGGCATCATCCCGCCCCACATTAGAACCGGCCTCGCTTCCTCACCCGACCCTGCACATAACCACTGTTAGCCGGGAATCTCTCACCTGTGACTCTAGCCTAACTACCTGCGTGCCTTTCTGTGCGCCTGGTAACTGCCCGATTTAACTGCTCTTATTTTATATTATTTTATTTTATATTATTCTTATTTATTTATTTGTTTGTATCATTAAAATAAATCAATTCGCGTATTAATACTGCAAATATGATCGTGTAGTTTAAACATTTTTCTCATATAAAGAGTGAGACAAATGGTCCGCCTGATGTGGAGCGGTATATCTATAAGCGGTGTCACATCGCTATTGGTAAATTCTTTCATTAATCCAGTTTTAACTATCAATAAATAATCCTCGAACATTGCTTATTGGCGCAGTCGTGTAGGATCATGATTATTTAATAATTCCTAAAGTTTAATTTTCTTTCAGTCTTTTATTGTAAAATTTTTAATCTATACTACTATATAATATACTTTATTTGAGCAGTTAAAGTGCAAATAAATCCTACGTCCAGGGGGCAACATACACAGCTAATATAGATGTCTATTTATACAGGGCACGTATATATAGTCGATCTAGGTGATGTAAGGAGGGATTTGTGAAGTCTGTACCTAAAACAGTACTATGTAAGTGTCAGTGGAAAGTAAGTTTTGTGACAAGTGATTTAGAGTTCAAAATGCACAATTTTTCTGAAAATAAGTGTTCACTTGTTTTGTATAACAGCATCAGTGTATATTTTTGTATGTGTGTGTAGTGAATGGTCTCATCGACAATGCTAAAACTATTATTTTATAATACGAGAGTTTAATTAATATTGATCGAATCAAAAGCTTACGGTTTTGCTGATTCTAACTTCTTCCATATTTGAGCGTAGCCAAACCTTAAATTGTTCCAAAAGTTGGACTTAAATGTAGAATAAAAATTATACAAATTAAGATTACTTACAAATGTCTTATATTTTAAGTGCCAAATTTAAATTATACAATAATTAATTTATGGAAATTATGCTAACTCACAAAAAACTGAATTCAAAGAAAGAAATGATTCTAAATTTTGCATTAAATTTTTTGCTCATCAAAAAATAAATTTGAAAAATCTGTAAAATACTAAAAGAATTTAACCAAACAAAATTTAAAGCGAGCACTATGACAATACATAGAAAACAATGGATTTTTGTATGTTACAAAAATTTAAAACCAAAAATTTTCACTATATATTTATGTCATAATATCTGTGTACATGTAATGTGTAAGGAGTGTATGTGTGTGTGAGTCAGTACCGTGGTCAAGGTGAAGCAGCGCAGACTCGCGGCAGCCGTCGCTACCTACACAGACCTAGCTTGAACAAACGGGAAAAAAAGAAAGAGTACGCCATTTACGCATCAGTCATTTCTTCCAAATACCATTTGGTTCTATATAACTATATCTTATAACATGGAGCGTTGTTAGTGAGCATGCGTGCGCCTTTACTTTTAATATAATATACATCAAATTAATATAAATTACATATATTTAAACGGCACATATAAAATGTAACATGTTCATATTGTTACATATTATTAACTATTCTGTAATAAATTTTATATGATAATTTTGGACACCAAGTTAATTCGGATGATTGTACTAATTCATTAATTTTAATTAACTTTCACCAAACAAAGAATTGAATTGTTTTTCTATACCTATTTTTATTGATATAGTCGGCGTAAAAAGGCAAAATCCTGCCTGCACAAATAATGTAAACCGTACATACATTATTTTATTTTTTACAGAATAAACTTTAGTAATGAAAAGATTTTGTGCCTCTATAAAAAGGCAAGTAGTGTGATATAAAATTATATAATAATATATTCTATTTTAATAATTCGACAATATATCGGATTTTTTTTATGCAAAATCAATGTATTGTATTGAATGATTTTGCATATTATACTATGATAGCCGTAATCACAAAGATATTACTATTTTATCTTTAATAGGTGAGTTGACTGAAAGGGATACCTAACAATGACGAATACGACACGCCTGTGATCACGTATTAATTTGGTCAGATTATCTCAATTATATACCGGCTGAGGGCAAAAGGGTAGGTCCAAAAAAACAATACTTTCTTATGACATATACCTACTATGATTAATCAGTATAATAATTATGGTAGAATTTGATATAATTATGACTTTTTGATTTAAAATTAGACATTAGAGTAAATTTTTTTATATGAAATATTAATATTATATTGAAAGTAAAGGCGCAAAAACTATATAGGTCAGTATCCAAAGCGTAACATATGTTATTAAAGCAACATATAACTATATACCTATTTCATATTGAATATACACGAATATAAGCCCATTTAGAACAATCACAATATATATTTTTAACAACCATAAATAAAGCAATTCCTTAAAGAATAATTTTATTATTCTAGTTTTGTATACACATGAGGTATAACATATGAGGAACATACATTAAAAAAATATATAATTTAAAAGAATTTATGTTGAAAACAAAACATAAAGTGCATATTGTATTATGAAGTAAATTAAAAAAAAATCATAATAATATGAGAAAAAAATCTTAAATGATGTATATATCCCTGATATATTCCTCATATATTCATACATATACTCTCAAATATATAAGATACATTTATTTATGTATAATGATATGAATTCAGAACAGTGAGACCCTGAAAATATTAAAAAAATATTTTTTTTGCAACTTATATAGTTTCTAGCAAAAAAATAAATAAATTGGTGTTGCGTACATATTTATTGCATATTATCATCGCTAACAAAGAGTTACATTGACATAGATATTATATTGATATGATAAATGGGTCACACCGCTATTGCTCACTCAATACTGATCATATTATTGTGAAGTTACTGTATAGATAAATTATTATATACTATAAGCTATGCTACTTTGAATTGGATTCTTTTATTAATATTTCATTGATTTAATGTATTTTTAATCAATGAATTTATGATAAAATTGCTCACTCAATAATTCATATTACATATTTTTTGTAACCTTATAGATAATTTATATACTAAATGTATATTTTAAGCTACGCAGTGTCTAAAGCTAAATATACGAATATTGTATTATATTATGACTGTAATATATATATATATATATATATATATATATATATATATATATATATATATATATATATATATATATATATATATATATATATGTAACTTTTTTTTGCGGCAAATGCCTTTATTGAGAAAAAAAAAAACTAACGATACTACAGCTACTACAGCAGTAAAGAACACTTTTATTAACCACAGATCGGCCACAAGCCAATCTACAGAAAATCCAAGTGCTCCAAACCACTGTCAGATGGCAGAGTGCCCAGAATGCTGGCAGTATGTAACTGTATATTATAATAATATACATTTGATTCTCATTCGAACGATATGTATACTATATTAAATGCAAACGTAAAATATATTTAAAGAAAAGTGTTATGCAATATAAAAATATAATCTTATAACTACTTTTATCATTAAAATTAATTATTTACGTGCGAAAATTATCTGCATTGTTATTTAATTTAAGCTATATGTATTAAATCATTAATTATGCTGATAAATATTCATAATACATCGATATAATATGTATTACAGTATTATTATGAAAATATATATTTTTATCAATAGTGTTATGATCACAAAAAATAATCTATACTTTTTTACTGATATTGATTTTTCACGTGGCACAAAATAAGCCAAATAAGCGACTAGACTAATTTCGATGAAATTTCGTACAGAGTTAACTAAAGTATACATTATTTTTGACATTTTACTTTTACTGCGGTTTAGTCTCTGCACGACAGAACTGTACAACTAAAAAGAATAAAAAACATATTTTTTTCTAGTTCTTATAACCCCACAATTAACCCCCCCAAAATTAGCAAATAATGCATTCACATAAGCTGTTAGAACTAGCAAAGTAGAATAAAGCGAGTGACAGACGATCAAGCCACCGATATGATTAGTGTGACAATATTAGGCTCGTTATAGACGGACATACTTATCATGCGGGGCACTGGTTTGAACGTGGTGGGGGGTACTTTAATGGTAAAACCACTAAATTAGAAATAGAATAGAATAACTTCGTATGAAAAGTTAAGGAAAATAGTCATAAACCATAAATATTTGACACATTTTTTAAAAAGAAAAATTAAAAGTAAAAGAAATCATAGTAGGATTAAGTTTTAGGTCAATAAAACGTAGAGGTATAATAAAAATGTAAGCTATAAATTTAGCATTTGTCTTTACATATTTATTTGTATTTTTTTTTTTACATATTTATAAACAAATTATAAACATTAGAATAAACTAATTGAGAATCTTGGTTTATAATACAGAAAACTTTTTTTCCAATTTAAGAAATAGCGTTCAAAAACCCCACCACGTCAAAACAAACCAAGAAAAAAAAAAGATGAAACAAAAACATCACCACAAGCATATCATGTGCATCATCACCACCATCATCCAACACGTACCTTGCGAGTGATGAATAGTTGCGTGTAAAGGCTGCCTCGAGTTAGGCGTGTAATAGAACGCGTGCGGTTCGGACGCTTTGCCCCCCGACCGCACGAATATTTGCACGCAAACTGTCTCGGTGATGTCCGAGCGGTAATATGGGGGCACACCGCATACTAGGTGCGTCTGGAAATTATAAATACTGTGAGTTTCTTGCCAGCTCTTCCCATAGAGGTTGTTGGACTGACGCAAATTATACAAAGTAAAATTATTTTCGAATTGTAAAATTTTAGCTGAAAATGTCTTTGATACAGATACAGAGCTTTATTTACATAAAATGAGTCATTTACAACACAATTTTAAGTTGAAAATGCTTTGACTTATCTTCTATTTGGATTTTAGTTGGCAAGTCGTGAATAGTCCAGAGTGCAGAGGATTTAATTTGTCATTTTTTAGAGATCTACCTTATCCGCAGTGAAGAAGCACCTTGATTGCCTTGAGGAGAGTATAAATAGACCGACCATTCACAACTCATCTACCCTCATAAATTATTAAATCTCACCTGTTGCAAGAACTCTTTGTCGGGGACCACCTCCTCTTCCCAGGGTGTGTTCCCTTCTCTCCGCTGCGTGAAGACGACCCTGGTCTCCTTGAGGAAGTTCTTCCCTAACAGGTACAGCTCCAAGCCGCCGCTCGCTGGCGATGAGATCAGGGACTTGCGACATACTTCTGGCACGCCGGGGGGTTGCGCTGGAATTACAGGTGTCATTTAAGAAGAGGTATAACCAATTTGTCACTTAAAGCTTTTAGTTAAAGTGTAAACTTCTTCTACCCAGGATATTATAGAAGCATAGAACAACGAAGAAGCAGTTTTACTTTTCTGTGAAGTCATTTTCCGAACAAAATAAACATAAAAACTACTGATCGTTGCTGCATGATCGAAATAAAAGCATTTTGATTCTCCGAAACCTCCGAATACTTTTCATTTCTCACTCATCATGGCTATAAGAGTTTACTACTACTTTATAAGAGTTTAGTTCACCGTTGACCGTTACCTACATGAGCCTGAGAGACGTCACTACTGAACGTCATCACGTCGATATGGAGAGAAAATCGTCTGCAGAAGCCTTTCTTCCCTTCATTCATAAATTTTCTAGATGTCTAATATAACCAGGGGTAGGGGTACCCGGGGGTAGACTTCCTTTGCAGGAGGTCGTCTAGGTGGGCACCCCAACAGTTCCAGTTATTCTACCGCCTGAGCAGTAATGTGCAAACATTAATGTGCTTCGGTTTATTTCTCTAATTCGTTGGCTTCGGTAGAGCACAGCTAGTTCGGTACAGCTAGTATCATTACTGGACTAAAGATTCTTAACATCTTATGACTCTTGAGTAAGAAGCGTCGGTGCAGAGCACCTAGAACTGCACATCATTGTGGAATTCTAGGTAGCACTGTACCGATTACTGATTATGAGTACCGTTATCTCTTAACATCAGGAGAGCGTCTTACTCGTCTTCTACTTCTTCACATAAAAAAAATGGTCCGCAGAAGCCTTCCTTCTCTCGAATTCTTAAATGTTCTATATAATATAAGACTTACTGCATATAATCTGCGTGGAGCAGACTTGCAGCGTCTCCTGGTCGCCGGCCGCGTTGAGGATGTCGGTGCGGAACACCATGCGACAGCGCGTGGACTTCTTCTTGCCGCGCGACACGTGCGCCAGCCCCGCGCCACCGCCCCCGCCGCCCATAGACTCTCCGAACCGGTGCTCCACGTCCACGTTCCGCTCCTGAGTGCATAAAGATTTGACGGATGATAAAGTAGAATGGAGAATAAAAGCGTCTTGTGCCGACCCGACCCGACGTGTTGTACTTAGTGCGGGATATGAAACAAGAAGAATATGCAGCACTTAATAAATACTAATTGACTTCGTAAGGGGCTCAGCTTACTGTCCTTTATGGCAAAGTTTTGTGGGAAATTAGTAAATTCTCTACACTTTTAAATTTCTCGAATTATGCCAAGAGTTTTAAGAAATAAAGTGCTTAGTGTATAAAAAAATGTGTGCGTGTACTAGTGTACACACGTAAGAAGTGAAACTTCTTTAATTAAATTAAATTTAAATTTATAAATTTTTTAAATTCATGTTCATTGGAGAAAGTGAAAGTACTCTTCGTCTGAACCAACCTTGGTAGGGGCAAGAAACAAAAGATAACGCGTAACCGAAAAATGTGACGGTAAATTTTTTCCAACGCCGATAAAGAAGTTTCACTTCAATAAAGTGAGTTTCTCCCAAAGACTGAAAAATTCCAGGTACAATTTTCGTTATACAAAACCTATTGTAGATATAGGTTGGGAAATTCAATATCTGGGGCACTGTTCGTACATTCCTTGAACTTTTTTCTATCAGAAATATCAAGTGTAATCTATAAACATACCTTGAGTATACCGACACAGTCACAGGTGACCTGCCAGTTCTTGGTGGGTTCGAGATCGATCTCAATGACGACGGTGCCATCGTCCTTCCTCTCCTTGCACGGCGTCGAGTTCTTGCCGGCCACTCGGCACGCTTGGTAGAACATGTGGGGCGCCACTCGCCCGGCATCTGTGCCTATGTAAACCTACCACAAATATTATGCGATATAGTATGGTGTGGCAAATGCCTTTATTGAGACAAGCTAACAAAACTAAAGCTACAGCAGTAAAGAACACTTCTATTAACCATAAATTGGACATAAGCCGATCTACAGAAAATCCAAGTGCTCCAAACCACTGTCAGATGGTACGATAAAATAATATGTAAAATAATGACCCGAGCGTTGTCCAATACCCAGGGTCGAGTCTAGAACTTCGACTTTTATATCCGAGAGTTTAGTCGGTATTCGGTATGTATTATATTTGTACTTATGTATCTTTTTATGAATTTTAAATATCATATACCGACATTGCGTCAGGTCTAAGCCAGACGAACCAGATTCTTTTTGTTTTTTGGCATGAAAAATTAAGGGGACACGCTGTTTTTTTGGCATACCTACGAGTATGGATAATTTAGCTAGTCTTTTCTGCTATCAGACATATATTGTAACTTTAGCAAACAGCCATACAAACCATAGAATTCAAAAAGTGAAGATATTTTCTGAAGCTGAGGGAATTTACCCCGATGTGCTGAATGAAGCGCAGTTATTGAGGTCGAAATTCACGAGATAGTTGGACTTAACCCAACACGCTGTTAAATTTATTTATATGTGTTACATCAGGTGTAATTCCACTAGTCTCAAAGATATAAGGGATTTAGGTTCTCCAAGTACAATTTCCAATGTAATCGAATTCCTTCTTGTATTAAGCCATACCGTTAATCTTATGATCAGATATTCAGGATGTTGCCAACAAACTCATATGCACAGTAATTTCTCTAGAAACTTGTATCCATCTGACTAATGAGCAACGGCAGATAAATGGATGCAATCGTGGAAATCCCGATAACTTCCACTCCTTAAGAAATACTTTCTTAAAACAGTTTCAGTCTGAAACTTACCTGTAATACAGCTGGCTTATCATAACCAACTAATTTGACTATAGGGAATCCATTCCCAGAGTTATCTTTGACAGCACCACGGCTGCCTTCAGTCTGATATCTGGAAAGCATATTTTATAGGTTAGGGCTATAAAATGTATATTTTGATGTACCAATAAAATAGTTGCAAAATTGCTTTCAAAGTAATTGTGACGAAATTATTTACATGCTGTGAATGACGTGCCTTTAATGTTTTAAATAACAATACATTATGAAATAATGACGCATCCAAAATAGTGCATTTTCAACACTGAAATATATGTTAATTTTCAATTGTATAGTTCAGTCACACTTTCTAAAATGTAGTAAATCTAACTTTTTTATGGTTGTCAGTAAAGGGTTTAGTTAGGTTTATGAAAAGTTTTTAGGACATTCTTTACATTCCTCAAAGGAATTCCTCAATTAAAGGAATTATCAAAAGTCTCAATATTAAAAATGAAACGCACCTCGCTCTATGCTGCGTCTCAGGCTGGCAGAGGATCTGCAACTCCACCGTACCATCTCTGGAGCGACTGCCGAGCGGCGCAGCGAGGCCCGGCCTGCCCGACTGAGACATGAGGGCCCTCTTCCTCGCCATGGCCAGTTTGCCCCCATATTTCCCCGCTAACTTGCCCCCCAGCTTCCCCCCCGCCCCGAGCTTCCCCCCACTCGAGTACTTAGTAGCCAATTTACCCCCGCCGCCGAACTTCCCGCACGACCTGATCGCGTACGGGTCCTGGAACCTCTTCCCTGTTTCTCCGACATTTGGACTAGATATACTGCACCCTGCTCTGATTCTGCAAATAAATCAAACGCTGTTGAAACTTAGCGTATGGAAACACGAAATTACTTCTAAATTATTTACAAACATTGCGTACATCCATTATTTGCGATAATTGTCGTAGGTCATGCCATCAAAATTTTGCGCAAAAAATAAGGTTATTGGATTTAATAGGTTTGTTTACATTGTTGAAATAGTTAGTAAGGCACGAGGATGGCTGATGGTAATACATGAGTTCGGATAATAATGAGGTGTGGATTGTTATGGACAATTACGTGCGGTGAACATGCGATTCCTGAACATTAATGATCGTGATGCGACGCGTTCTATCCTCGTGTACTTGAAGATGTTATTACTGAGCGATGCCTTTGAGTCATGTGGTTCATCACAAGATATATTTTAAGAGTCTTAACATCGTATGACTCTTGAGTAAGAAGCTCTGGTGCAGTGCACCTAGAATTCTGGGTGGAACTGTACTGATTATGGGCAGCGTTATCTCTTGCCATCAGGAGAGTGTCTTGCCGATTATATTACTTCTTAGCATAAAATAGGCGAAGAAAATCTTATTCTTAGTATTCTATCAATGCTAAGCCCTAAACGGCCTTATCATGACAAGTAAGCGTTTTGTGACAGAATATATCCAGGTAAGGAGCAGCAAGCATTGTCGAAACATCGACGACTTAAGATGCTGTTTGTTTGTGATGCTATGATGTAGTGGGTAGGGTATAATATGTTCAACGTACACAGGGAGCGGCGCGGGCGCGGGCGCGGTCTGGAGTTCTGGCAGCGCAGGCGCGGGCGCGGGCAATATGGCTGCCCCCGGCGGTGGGAAAGGGTACGCATCATTAGCGTCGTCGCACTCTAATTTTACCGCCATCTCGCTCTCGCGCCGCTGCCTTTTGGTCTCGGGGTGCTCCCACTCGGACTCCAATGTGTCGGATAATCTGTGCACATCCGAATCTAGAATTAATTTTGATTTTTGATCGCCCAGAAGAATCACCAGTGCGATCCGCACTGGCGATGGAGAAATGAGTCGACAGATCTGTGAAACTTACGCAGCCTTGTGTACGTTTGACACAGCAGGAAATTAGGTGAATGAAAACGTCTAGACAGTAGATGAAATAGAGTTTTATAAAGAACAAAGAACTTTGAATCACGAGAAACCACTACGAACAGAAACGTAACATAAACAAATGTGACGTGTGAGTAAGGTTATGTCGTTTAAATATAGCGCAAAGTTGGTACATTTTGTAGGAAGAGAGTTGTATGCGACACAAATAAGAATTAGCACATGGCACTGCGCCGATCGTTTGCTAAGCGTACGCATAATTACTGTAGTTTACTCATCTTAATCGTTATGAGGGACGTAATGGCACGTCATCGGGATTCGACATGAGGATTACCAATGATGGATTAGACTTTGAAGACCGTTTATTGAGGAATGTTACATTTAACCAAATTATCTCTAAATTGTCTTAAAAAGACCTACCTCAAAGTCGAAAGGTCTGTTTGTCACACACCTGTGATGACGTAGATAATGAAGAAATAAAGTCCCTTGTTAGTAGAGCACAATGAAACAGTGGCGCCAGACACAGAAACTAGTGAATTGAATGAATGTGAGCGAAGTCCAAGGTGAGGTATCTGCTCTATATATTATATTTATATTGAAATTGGACAAAGAGGATCTTATATTAAACTTTTTATTATTATCTAACATCTTCGTACTTAATTGGATTTTGAGCAATGAATTGCCTTTATTGTTGAGGAAGTTAGAAATTAGAGGAAAAGAAGGAAAGGAAGGTGAAGGATTTTTAAGATGTCTAGAGATTAATAATATAGTACGGCAAGAATGCTAATGGACAACGGATTCAAAGACGTAGGACGACCCACTGCGGTAAATCGAGGACATAATAAAAACCGTTGCGTTTTATGCAAACTGAGTACCTACCTAAACATGGCGTTCATAAGGAAAATAATATTTACAGCTGAGGACGTTTAGTTTGCAAGCTGCTGTTAAAAGGTGACAAAAGTCTTCAGCAGCGAGACTATTTAATTTTCATTGAGATATTTATGCAAAATAATAAGCTTTTCTACCAAAGTCCATCAGGAATCACGTTATCATCAATGATCCGAATCTCAACCGCGCAAGCCCCGTGCCAGCCGCTATCACTTGAATCAACCAACATACAACCAATCGAGATAACGCCGATAACAATGTGTGTGTGCGACCATTTCATCAAGATACTGTACCATTCACGCAGTAGCTGCCACTTAATCTGTGCCACTCGTCATACCACGGACGTGTGCCTATGCGGAACATAAGTTAACCCACAGATCGGATAGATAACGAGATATCTACAGCGCGTGCGATTCTACCATCATCCTTCTTGTACACAGCTCACGCTCTTTCATCCACGATCTAAACCACCGAAGGTCGCACCCAAAACTTTGCGGTTAGAACATTACCAACGTGATTTATTTTGATCGTAAAATTTACGCACTCCGACTAGGAATTACAATACGCGTTCGATTACAATGATTCGCCATTACCGGGAGTGCGAACAGCGAGGCTAGTTATCTATATTTCTTATCAAAACGAGAATAATCTTTCAATACAAATTGTTGACAAGGCAAAGGTCAGTAGATAAAGTAGTTTACAAGCCAATTTACAGTACAAAATATATTAACCGAACAAGCGTAATATGACTCTGTGATGACGTCCACAATAACAGCCATCGGTTGACTTCTGGATGTGAAACCACAAAAGCACATATAGATCTACATGCATTGGGGATATAATTACAGAACAATCATGCAGCAGCAGCGAGAGTGCTACAGTTGCAGAGATATGACACAGAGTGCAAACGTACCTGTTGATCGCATCTGGGCCGAGACCGCTGTCGTTACTATTCTCGCAAGGCTCGGGGGGCCGCAGCGAGTGCGTGTGTGCATAGTGAGCCAGTTTCCCGAACTTGCCCAGGTGAGCGAATTTCCCCGGATGGCTCAGCTTCCCCGGGTGGCTCAGCTTCCCCGGATGACTCATTTTACCGGGATGCGCCATCTTGACCGCGTGCGCCATTTTACCGGGGTGAGCTCGCTTATGCGGCGCGCGCATCACCTTCCTGTGCACTCGGGCGCTCATTGTAGGGGCCGTGGACATAGTCATTTTCATGCCTGTCGACAAACAGAAAATAAAAATTAGTTACAATTTTTATTGTACTATTTGAAGGTCCATAATGACAACATTGTATATTTACAAAATAATAAAAAATAAAAAGCTTTTTTACAATAATATGGTGTTCATGCAGAAAAGTTAAAATTTTATCTTAGGCGAAGGCAAGATCAGAGAAGTCGTGCAATAACGTCACACGCAGACCCTGCAGGTAAAGGTCCAGTAAACGCAGTCACAAGCGGCGCGTGGCAACAACTCGTAACGAAACCTTGTACTTTTATATCAGATTTCATAATCGTAAAATAACACGATGTGACATTATGTAATCGTTCATAAACACGCTACGGAAGCTGAGGTAATTGTGATTCCCTGCGTCGTGAGGTCATGACTCACAGCGTTACAGATGGCAATCTCTATTTTATAGACCGAGTGCCATAACGTACTCCCATAAACCGAGACGCGACTGCGATACATAAACATTGAGTTAGACTGGCGGTACCTATCAACACTGATGAGAACAGCATGCTAGGTCTCAAATGGAATATATCCAAGATCGACCTAGATAATACAAGGCAATATATTATTGTAGATATCATTTTATCACGCAAGGAAACTGAATGACGCACATCCACCATCGCATCGGTCCTTCGGCATGCAATTATTTAACACATTATATTATATGGGAGATAATTATATATCTGTTACATCGAGTTAACATATTACATGCATATTTATTATTGTAGTACTACAGATATCACTGTAAGTATATCTATGCGTATCTAAATGTTCAAAAACTATAAATATAACACTTTCAACTTTCGCAATTTGAACTCAAGTTAATTTCATTAATCTGGTCAGGTCTTATCGCGGAATTATTTTTCTGTTAGTTTTACAAAATAAACTATAAACACATCGACATATAAATGACAAAATTAAATGCTTGCTAACAATATAAGAAGATACTATAACTTAAACAAATGACAATGATTTTGCTGAAAATATTCACCAGACCATGTTGAGTGTAAACTACATACTATATAAACGGATTACTCGCAACACTTACTGGTTATATTAGTTCCAGAAATTATAGCTACATTTGAGTAAACGATCGTCTGTACCCATTAATAAACACATGAAGTTAATTTATACATAGCAGTAAATACTGTTTGGATTGATGATAAACGCACTCAGTATGGCTTTGCATGTTATGCTCCTGTATTCTGATTTATGAAGAGCAATACCGTTAAATTAATGCACTTAGTAAGGAATAAGGAAGTTATAACTCTTTGTTAGAGTATTGTTTTTGCTGCCATATCGACCTAACAAGCTTTCTTTGAGAGTACCGATTTTCACAAAACATGGACACTGCTTAAAGCATCTTCTGTATCTTTTTAACCCGTATTCTTCCCTGCTAAGTATAGGCTTCCTCATTATCATGCTACTCTTTGCAGTCCTGTGCGAGTCTCATCCAGTTCTTCCGACAGAATCATCCGGTTAATCGCCATTAAAGTATTTTAATTAGATTGAATTTTAGAACAGCATGATGAAAGCTAGGAAGTACCTACTTCAGGAAATAGTAAGCATTTTCAGATTCAATCTACCTTTGTCGCCAAGGAAAAAGATTTCTCATCTGATACCAAGGAATATTAAAAAGATACACACTAATATGACAGGCAAAACACAAATAGTTAAGGAAACAATAAATACGGACAGTAAAACTCAACCTTGCGATAGCGAACCCTTCTGAACCGTGTTTAATATTCGTTTTGAATTTATAGCAGGTGAATAATACTTGATATTTATAGGCTCATGAACAATGCGCATATGGACTCAGATTTAATGTAGTCTAAGGATCTTAGGTTTATAGACGAATCAGTATTCACGTGGCGGCATCTGAATGTAAATGAGTTGACTTAATGGGGAAAGAAAATGTTGATACTTTAATAATAGCTTTTTTATATCGGACTTTAAAATTAATTGTATCGGAATTGCAACTTTTATTTAAAATTATAAAGTACTGCCCAAGTTTACGTAAGCATTTTAAGTACCAATTACCTACTTAAAAAGCTATATTTGTAGTATATCAATGGAATTAATATTTCAGCATTATAATTATTGTCGACCTCAAGTACAAAAATAACTGTACCATAATTTCGCGAGTCGTCCATTCACTCGAACATTGCAAAGTTATAAAAATAGCTATCCTTGTAGAGTTACTGGTCTGGCTTCCACCGGTTTTACGATGACAGTTAACATTTTACGTTTGCTATTTGGATAGCAACTCCAAATATAAACTTCGTCATAATTATATTCTTGATTATTATTATTATAATTCATGTTCGGATTTATATTCTCGTTTTATATCTCGATTTATATCTTCTTTATATCCTATAACAATGGTTGCCTGGAAGAGATCCCTTGCACCGACAAGGCCTATTGCGGATTTAACTATTTTGTATACTGGTTATAACTAAGATTATATAATTTTAGTCTCAATAAAGAGTATTGAGTATTGTTATCCTAGATTTAACAGCTAATTTTCGATCACGTAAAACACAAAAATAATTAATTCTTCATTTACAAAAACGCTCGCTTTTATAGTATTATATTAGTAGAAAAAGCGTGATTGAAATCTGAGTAAAATATCTGTGATACTAATTTTTACTAAATACAACGTGACATAAATAAGATGAGTGATGACGATAACATCATTATAATTATTAGTGTCAACAAAATAATGATGTAAATAATATTTATTATTAAAAACATCCAAACATACTTCACTAAAGTTCATTTACGACGTCGCTGTATCAGTTACTACTTACTACCATATAGATAAAGATACTCGTATCACTCCAGATTAGATTCAAATTTTATTTATAAGATCGTGAATCATGACGTAATTTCGTCATAAATATTTATTGCGATTTAATACGACGTTGGCAGATTGAAATTACAATGACATTATGTTACATAAGATATTGTAAAAACAATAATATCAGGTAATATATACCTACTAGAATTCAGTGAAAATAGAATCAAGTTTATGTGTTTTTGCAGAATCTGCTGAAAAAAATGTTATTGTAATTTGAGTATGATGTTTTGCAGAGTAGGCGAGGCAAGGATCGATAGTGCTTAATGACAGGCCATCAGAACGCATTATTAAGTGCACACGCGTAGGAGTGTACGTGTACACAGTACACAAGATAGAACGTAGAGCCGAGTTCGTTACCCTGCGCCACGCCGAGACACGACCCGCGATATCGGTGGTTATCGGTCGACATCGTCGCTCGGTGAAAGTCCAGACACCTGATCGTATATTATTCACAACACTGAACTAACCCTACAGTATATGATTCCTAAAATTTAACAACCTACGACCAAGCTTATAGCTCAATTTTATCAGTTCAAACGCTCTCTGAAAGTCACAGCAATGAGGTTTAAAATAGACACATAACTAATTTTAAGTATAAAAATAGTATTTGAGACGAGTATATTTAGATAAAAATGTTTATCAGTTAAGAAGCTGACGTTTGTGTGTATTGCGTAACAATTTTATATACGAGTAGGTTAAAATTATTGTAATAAAATCCATATACTATACATAAGCCGTAACCCAAATCGAACGAATCCATCGTGGCCGTCCACGTGATTTGGCTGATAGTGTGATTGTAAATGCAACTATGACACGTAGGTATTGAGTGCCTAACTTTATAAGATGTGGTGTGTTTAACACGTGGTATATTAAAATAATTTACAGCCTATATAATTTTAAATGCATACACGATTACAAGATATGTAAAACATTGAAAGACATTATATAAAACGACTTTACCGTTGATTTACGCATTAATTCAATTAAAGTTATTCAAAATTGATAGCCCTTGAATCAACACAAATTGTAATATAAATGCAAATTGCGAACATTAGCATGTCCGTCACGTCGACCACTCTCTAGTGAGATGAGAGTTTATCGAAGCAATATATTGTTCGAGTGTTCAGGTTAATGACCGAATCGTCTGAAGATAAATAAATACCGACCAGCGGATGTTTGTCCATACGAAAATATTGGGATTGAGTGAGCCACAATAAACACGGTCGACGATGCGCCTCAAAACGTAACAAATAACAAACAATGATAACAGCGGTGTCGTAACTTGGACTACTTAATGAAGAAAATGGGAGATTACATTCGACAAACAACATAGTATGAAATCATTTATCAATACAAACACATTTTTCGCGGAAATCATGCAAAACAAGTTTACGATAATAGACAGCACATTAGTAGGTTAATTATATTAATGAGATGAACTTTCACAAATGAAGGAATTAGGTAGGTATTTATACTGGTTTTAATGTTCAACAACCAACAAACCAAAACCAGTTATCCATAATGTATAATTATAGATAGAATAAAACAACATTACTATACAAAATATGATACTAGTATTATAAAAAGCTCTACTTAACAAATATCACACGATGACTATAGATTACTATTATGTAACTATCTGACCGGTGCAATTTAGTCTGATTCTGTTGAAAAATACTTTATAATCTATTCTCAGACCTACTAAATATACAGAAAAAAACTGGGTAATAAGACGTTTCGGACGAGAACGATAACAAACACTGTGAAACGAGATTTTTGTACTTATATTAGATGTAGGTGCTTATGTACATATTATTTTGTTGATGTTCTAATATTTACTATTATGTATTCTGGATTTTTGCGTAGGTGTAATTATATTATTATATAAACGTTGTTATTTAATTCAAGGGCAGGATATGAATCCTTTTACATTGTAATATTGTTATTTTTCCCTGACCGAATTAACTTCGAGATGGCGCTTTATCATGTGGACATCTGCCCTACAAATCTTTTGCCTTTTTCAGCTGTTGATTCTACTGTTTGGAAACCTTATATTAAACCCAATACACTTTTGAAATTCACTATTGATTCTTTTTATTCATTTCCTAGAAATTAAAGCAAGATTTGCGTTTCTGCATCTAAACGAAATATCTCAAAATATTATAGTTTTCGATACGTGTGCCAAATTAATTTGTATATTTGACCCAAATAAGTTTTTATATCAGTGACACTTTGACGTATTAATTAATTAAATTCACGCATCAAGACCGGATACTCGTCAACTGAAAAGGATTTGAATTAATTAGTCATTAAGGGGCATGCATCTTAATTTAATACAAAGATACGAACAGTTATGACTGCTAGGACCTTGCTCCATCCGTGACCCAGATGTAGCTAATAATGTTTATTCACGTCCAGTTAAAACAAATGTTGACTATTGACTACCAACGTCCGTCATATTATGGTCATTATCAATATATATTATATCAATAATGTTATAATTGGTGGTCACGGTGTTACAGTTGAAGACAGTGAAAGTATAATTACAGATAATTGTTTAAAATTTAAACTGCACGAGCCAAAATGTGCACAGTGACCATGCTAAAACGAAACAAGCTAGAAAATCAAAGAAACGAGAATATAAATAACAATTTATTGAAACAACATCCTTATTTACAGGAACTGAGAAACATTAAATGCTTAATTTTGTTGAAAGTGATGTAGATATAACAGTATAACCACATGTAAGTTTAAGTACATAAATGAATTAATAGACAGTACAGGAAGCCAGATAAGCCAGGGGTATTCACCTATTTGTCAGGGAACCGAACCGAAGACCGAATTGTCAAAAATGTATATGACCTATTACGTCGTATCGATTTAATACGTCATTTCATACATTTTTGACAATTCGGTCTTCGGTTCGGTTCCCTGACAAATATAAGTGACAGAATTCATTTACAAGTCAACAAATAGGTAGATGAAACTTTAAGAAATTCAGAAAAGGATTTCGTTCTTCTGATGAAGAAGAAAAAGAATAAAAAAATGAAGAAAAAAAATGATGAATGATGGGTGATGAATAGAAGAATATGTGTATAATGAAATAAATAACCTGAATGTAGAATGATTTTAGGTTCACACCTCGTTCTTACCGGTGGTTAACAGATATTTGACCGGGGATTCATAAGTTCTGTACATATAATTAAATTCATATCAATGCGTTCACGCGCACACCTCGTGGTATCGACCACTAAAATGCCGCTAGATATTAGACACGCAGCTTAATTTTGTTAACCATTAACTCATTAACTAAATATTTTGAACTTTGGAATGTTAACCTAAACCTGATGTCTACACGATGATACTTGATGATAATTTCCAATTTGTATCTACAGACAATAAAATTGATCAATTGTTATTAATAATGAAAAGTATAAATTTATAATAATTAATAGATACGTTTTATAACCAATGACGTCAAAGACACTTCAGAACTATTTCAATTCATCATTCACTTTGTTATTTCATCTTTAAGTTTACTACATATGTATTTACGAGAAGTGCAAGAATTTTGTAACCATAATTTATTATAGAAAATCTAGTCATACTAACCAAATGAAAAACAATGGCAATATATTAACCAAATTTTTAGATGTAGGTACTCGTACGTTCAGCGATTCAAAAAAATCTATCAAGAGTAAAAACCGGTCAAGTACGAGTAGGACTCGAGCACCGAGGGTTCCGTACAAACCTACGGGTTTGTACGGATCCCTAAGGAAAAGTGGGTATAATATATTATACATATACTGTAGGTTTTGATTCCCTTGAGAGTAGTCGCGAGTTTAAAAATACGGCTAAAATGGCTGTTCCTTTTAATGCGTTGAGATAGAGGTCTAATTTTATTACAGTTTAAAGGTATTATAGACCTTAGTATTCGATATGAATTTCAGTTTAATATCTGCACGCGTTCATGAAAAATGAGGTAGTAAGTATGAAATTTTTAAAAATATTTTTTTATATGATGTAACAAAAAAATTACAGATTTCGCAATTTTTCCTTTATCTGTGCTCTAAGGAATAGCTTTTTACCAAATTTCAAGATTCTAAGTTCACGAGAAGTACCCTGTAGGTTTTGATTTTTTGAGCGTAGTTGCGAGTCTAAAATTGCGACTAAAATTGCTGTTTCTTTTGAATGCGTTGACATAGGGGTTTGATTTTATCGCAGTTTAAAGGTATCATAGACTTGAGTATTTGATATGAATTTCAATGTAATGCGTCTACGCGTTCATGAGAAAAGGGGTAGTAGGTATAAAAATATTCATAATATTTTTTTCATTTGATGCAAATAAAAATTTATGGTTTTCGCAATTTTTCCTTTATTTGTGCTCTAAGGAGTTGCTTCGTGCCAAATTTCAAGATTCTGAGTTCACGAGAAGTACCCCGTAGGTTTTGATTTATTTGGGAATGTCGAAAATTTGCTGAAATTTGCGACATATTCGACTATATCTTTTGATTGCGTTGGTCTAGAAGTTTGAAATTTTCACAGCTCCAAGAGGCAATGGACCTTAGTATTTTCTGTAAATTTCAGCTTGCTACCTCCACGGGTTCCTGAGAAAAAGGGTCTTGACAGACAGACAGACAGACAGACAGACAGACGGACGGACAACAAAGTGATCCTATAAGGGTTCCGTTTTTTCCTTTTGAGGTACGGAACCCTAAAAAACACTAAGTTTGGCTGCATTAGTTTCATGTAAGTACCTACATGCGAGAACTGTTTTGAAGATAATTACAAACATGATATTGAATAAGAAATTAAATAGTTATAATAAGATTTATATATAGATTAATAGAAATTAAAAATAATATTTGCATAGTCCTCAAGCCGTAATATTTTATGTGGCTCAAGCTTTGTAGGAGGCCTTTTGGGCTGTCAGTAGGCACGTCCCTCGTTAACCCACGATTAAGGAGCGATTAGTTGCTCGTTAGTGGCATTACTGATAACAATGTGCACATTAAAACTGTATTAATTTATCAGCGACGGTGACCGATAGGACGCATCGCCGCGCTCTTTGCCGCCAATAATACCAATAGTTATAATTTATAATCATTGGTTGGAAATTATTATTATTGTTTCAATTTACGTTATAGATTTGTTTGATTTGTATTGCATTGAAACATCGTCAGCTTCTATGAGTTTGCAGCTGAGCTTTTCCCCGGTCCTGTAGTCGTAGTTTCCACCTCTTGTGCCATCCCATCAGCATTTGTTTTTTATATGCTTGTGCATAGCACGAAATTGTAACATGATCGTCTGATTATGGGTATCTGGTATTGGCTTCTTAGAATACTGCATTAGTATCTTATCATGTCTATTTATTAAAATTCTGTATGTTTTGAGTTTTGACCATCCTCGTTTCATAACAAGTATATTATCTTTACTATCCGCGTATCCTTATCGTCTATTTCACCAACTGTCTGAATAAAATGTATCTAACGTTTTAGAGGTAGTTTGCAGCAGTTAATAGGGACAAGTCCCGATTAATAAAATTGACATGAGTTAATAGCGATCATGTAATCTTACTAAGATTATAAACGTGAAAGTTTGTAAGAATGTATGGATGTCTGGATGTATGTATGTTTGTTACGCTTTCACGCCTAAAGGGTGGACCGGTTGAGCTAAAATTTGGTAGAGAGATAGCTTAGACCTTAGAATAACGCAAAGTACAGCGGGGAAAACCGCTGCGCGCAGCTAGTATCTGAATAATTCTGTCGCGTTGAAAAGATCAATAATATATTATTCAATATTCTGTCGTCAAGTCAATGTTAGTGTAGTAATATTATTTAGGTAAACATTCGTGCCTCGTCGTCAGGTTATAGTCTTAGTTAAACAGTTGAATGAATTTAACAGCCATAGCGCCGACTGGGAGCAGTAAAATGATCGTAATGTTAACGAGATAGCATTTTTACATTTAATGGTGTCATTAATATTGTTTGCACTGATAAGTCAATACGGTCATTGGGACTGACTGGAGAATATTGTGTTAAAAAGTAATAAAAATGTTGTTAGCGTTTAATTTATCGTCAAAAGACCACCTGCCTAATGGGTCGACATTGTAACGATCGCAGAAAAAACGTCGATAAATATAGGTGCAACATATAGGTAGGCCACACAACCTGTAAATTGTGATTTGATTGTGACAATGTAAGTAGGGTAACCTGTTCTGTTGGAGTATAAACCCCAATTATTATTATTATTACAACTAATGTAACTAATATAATGAGCAAAGGTACGCTCAAGCCAAAGTTAAGTAGTTCAACGTTGTTATGTTCATGGTAGTGGCTCAGTTTTACAGGCCTTACTATTTTCTATACATAATTGTAACTGACAAAATGACTTAGCCAATTTGTAAAGCACATTTCAAGAAATGAAATTCTGGATTTATCTCGACATAGTATTATAATTGAGAGGTTTATTGAGGTAAAGTTATTTCAAAGAGCAAAACAATAAAATAGAAAGAGATAAATCCATGCAGACATTATTATTATTTATATATTAATCAACAATGTTCCACTAAAAATTAAGGTCTCGAAATTAATTAATTATCAAACAGAGATAGACAAACAAATATTTTAGTATTTAATGAAATTAACGAAGACGGAACAAAAACAAAACATGCAGATAAGCCGGGAGCTACATAACAGCTGATTGCTTATGTAAACACAATGTCGAACAAAGGAAACAATACTGACACTACATATACGTTACATGATGCATGTTTTATAATAGGTACGTAGTGTCAATGAACTGTGCGATTGACATAACTTTTAATGTTAACGATAATAATATGATACTTGTTGAGAAAACTGAACTAAATTATGATATGAATAATAATGGAGATCCAATAATTAGAACAGGCATCTTTTATGATTTGAGGGTTATAAAAAAGGACAATTAAGAAAAATAACTTACAAGTCGCCAAATGATAGGCCTGTAGGCAAAACCTAATGTTTGCAGTTGATGATGAGTTAGAAAAGATAGCAAGTAACTAGAAGCAAGAATACAGAGCTTAGAAAAGTTTATAGTCATTGACAAAATTCCATGTAAAATGTCCAATATATTTGGATAAGGGCTAGGTTTCTAGCCGTCTTCGTCTAGACGTAAGGTCTTCTTAAATGGAGTCTTATTATCTCCATTTAAGAAGACCTTACGACCTTACAACCTTACCTTACAATATATATAGAAAGCTTTATAATAAGGAATTGTAACTGTACCTACAGAAAGATTTACAACACAGACAAATTTGGAACTTCAAATGATACGTATACACATGATAGCTACGCATGTCGTATCAAATATTAAATCATCGTCATAAAATCGAATGTATACAATGAGTCAGATTATATGCACAAGGAAAATCATGTATCAATCGACGGGCTCAGGGTTCAATAATCGCATGGTCGAATTGCACTGGCTTCGTCCTAGATCTGTAGTGACTAGTGACGCACGTCCCCCCTCGTTCTCTATACATACTATGTAATATACTGCCTCCCCCCACTGACGTGCAGCGAGTGGGCGAGGCTACCTACTTGGTTTTAGAGTTCTTCAATTATACATACATAATGTTATCTATGTAAAATTTTAGAATGACCAATCGCGTAAAAGTAGGAGGTATCTACTTAACATTTGGCAACATTGAATGCATTTTAAATTTCGAAGAATCCGGTGAGAATTAGGTGAAATTATTAAGATTTATTATATAAGGACAATATTAAAGGTTAAAAACCTGAATTTGATTTAACTATATATAGGATCAATTTTATAAGGAAAGAATAAAAAGATATTAAAAAAGGAGACGAGGTTAAAGATCTCAAGTTTACCTGTAAATAATGTTTGTCCTGTAAATAAGTCTATTATATTTTATATCATAAGACAAAAATAACAAATTCGAAGACGAGAGATTTAGTGAAGTAAGAATACCAAATAAAATTTTACTTTGAATGTGATATTGAAATTAAAGATATAAGATGCTACACATTACGTTTTAATTTAGTTAAATAAAACTTGTGACAATACGCGCAGACAAATAAATTGTTAAGACAATACTAATAAAACATATAAGGAATTGAATACAATTGAATACTCGTAAGATTAAATACCTTACCGCACAGCTGTTAGAGAACGGTCGATGAATCTTAAAACTTGAGACCAGATACCACCGTCTTTACCGGTTAAATCACTTTACAATTCAAATTGAATTTTAATTTCCAAGACATTAACCATTTTATAATTACAGCTGTTAGCCAAACAAAATATTCCTGACGCCTATGGAATCGAGGTGCACAATAATAGTGGTTGAATTCATGGTAAGCATGTCAGTTTCCTACAACATATTAAAAGATAACTGTAATCATACGATTGTAACACTTAAGCTGAAGGCAATAGAGCTGATGATAATGATAGCAAAAAACAGCTGACCGAGATGCAACAGACTGGAATCGGTGAAAGGAGAATTTCATATGCATGAATTAATATACATATTTTGTCAAGTAAGAGTTTATCTCGAGATAAACAACTCTAAAAAACGGATAGCTTAAGATTTAATCTAAAGAAATCAAATGGCAAAGAATTTATGCCGCTTAATTTGACATTCAAATTTATATTTTGAAAAATACGACAAACAAGGACGTTGAGAATAGAAATAGTTTAGATTCAGTACACATAATAAGGAAAAACAAGGTAATAAGAAAAAAAAAAAAGAATTTAATACATTTGCATGTAAGTGTTTAATTATGTTTTTGAGTGTTATTAAAATGATTTGTATATAATTTTAATTTTGCACTCATACACGTGTTGGTGCACGAGATTGCATAAGAGTCATGTTTGGCCACTTTGTATCGAAATAATAATAAAGCTGCTGAAAATCTACTGGAGTTATCCTACTCCGGGAACTAACTTTATATTCATATCCATATCTAATATTATAAATGTGAAAGTATGAATGTGTTCGTAATCTCTTCAGCCCAAACGGTTTGAACCTAAATTTGGCGTGGACATAGGTAAGTATTATACAAATTTCGAATAAAAAATTTGGAATATTACATAGGCAACTACTTTCCAGCGAGTCAATCAGTTGGGCGCAGCTAGTAGACTCAAAATCAATATGCTACGCTTATTCAGAGCCTGCAATAGAGTTCTTTTGCATGCCAATTTAAACAATTAATTAGTTCTACTTTTAAGCCTCTACTATCTACTTCGGACTTAGGATACAATTTTGAGAAGCCAAATGTTACAGATAAATAAATTTTCTATATATAAAAATTCTTTCTACCCAAACAAATCACACCCAATAAGTTTAGTAACTTTGTAACCCTGCAGAAACCAAAAATAACTAAGGACAGACCAAGAGAACCTCACAAAGCTACATTTAAAACAAGGACGGGCACAATAAACATTGTAAACACGAGCGACCCAAGGGCAGTCCCGTGTGTGCAATCAAATAAAACACATGATATTGATCTTGGGGACGATTTCACCGAGGATTTCAGGAGGGTTGACCGCGGGATGGCTTTTGCTAATGAATTAGAAAGAGAGCTTAAAGAAACAAAAAGAAATACGGTTTTTCTGCCAGTTTTTTAGACTTGTATTTGAGTGTATTTTTATGCGATAAGAAATGAAGCTCATCTGTTCGTGTGCTTCTAAGCGATACGCCAATACATTAGGTATACCACCAGTATTACCTGGGTAATGGGTATCAGTTTGCGATCCTAACATTCTACAAAAAAGAATTTACTGGGCATAATATTTATTGTCATATTATGCCCAGTACCTAATTTCTTTTTTGTAGAATGAGGAAGAATATCATCAAAAAGTAAAATATATTTACTGGTAAATATACCTACTGCTTATGTTTATTAAATATACTTATATTATTTTTTGCGGCTTATGCCTTTATTGAGAAAAAAAGATAAGAATACTTCAGCTACTCCAACAGTAAAGAGCACTTGTATTAACCACAGATCGGCCACACATACGAGTAATATGAATATATTATTAGGAACAATAGGTAAATGTAATCTTATGAACGCTGAATTTAGTCAAATTATGAAAAATATTTCGGTTATTTTTTCCTTAAGAAATTTCATGAAGAAATGAGTCATTCATAAGTTTTTTTAGGAAAGCAATTAAAATACTGTATGAAAATTAAATACCTAGTCAGGTCATAAATTCTGTCACATGTTTAATATAAAATTATTGGAACAAGTTTATTTATTATGTAACCATTTATATACCAAAATGAACTTAACAAAACATAGATTCTTATGACAATAAAGTTTATTCAAAATGACCTCCGTGATTTTGAATACAGGCCTTCAATCTGCGCGGCCAGTCGTCTATCGCAGCACGAACGAGGTCCATGTCAATATCGGCTGCTGCCTTAATCAAGGATGTCTTGAGTGACTCCAAATTGGGATGAGGCTTTGAGCACGCCTTTTCCTCCAAGTGTTGCCATATCTTGTAATCTAACGGACTCAAATCTGGACTGGAGGAGGGCCAGTCTTCGTGCCGGATGAAGTCGATTTCACGCGCCGCCAGCCAGTCTTGTGTGCTCTTCGCTCTATGAGCTGGCGCCGAATCTTGTTGGAATACCCAGTGCCTGTTATTGAACATGGTATGAGAAACAGGTTCCACAAGGTTCGTCAGGACTGTATTTTGATACACAACTGCATTCGTTTTTACACCTTTCTCACAAAAATGTACCTCTGTTAAGCCCCAATAAGAAACTCCCAACCATACCATGAGCGAGGATGGAAAATGATCTCGTTGGACACGCGGAATACGGTTGCTCGCTTCTTCACTACTGTGTGCGTACACCTTATCATTTTGTTTGTTGTAGCTCTCTTCTACGGTAAAAAATTTTTCATCCGAAAAAAGAATTTCTCGATATTTTTTTCTCGCGTACCGCTTCAACAAAGCACGGCATCTCTTCAGTCTCAGGTCCATTAGACGAGCATTTAAACGATGTCCTGTTTTTCTACGATATACCCGAAGCCCTAAGTCTTCATTTAACACCCTTTTCACCGTGGTTCTGCTTAACCCCATCTGAAGGGCCAACAGTTTCTGCTTACGTTTGGGATTTCTTTGAATTCGCGCCTTCACAGCTTTTATCACTGCTGGAGTCCTAACAGACCGAGGGCGACCACTTCTTGACCTGTCATCTACACTAGAGTCTTCATTGTATCGTTTGATGGTACGATAAACGAATCTTTTGGTTATATTCAAATTTTTCAGTATGTCAAAAATTTGAATTGGCGCGTAACCGCAACGATGCAACGCAATAACTGCAACACGGTCTTCTTTAAGCGTCCACTCCATATTTAAAAATGAGTAAAATTCTAAAAAGTATACATTTTTATTTTCATGAACAATTCGAAATTCGAATTCAATAAACTTTTTTGTGGCCAGCATTCTAAAAGAAAAGTTTTTACTGTGTGACAATACTTATGACCTGACTAGGTAGATTTCATTTTTTTGTTCTTTAACATAATATTATGCACATTATTTTAATAGGTTTTGTGATGCTTATAACTTTAGATTCATTATGTAAGATCAGTGACAACCAAAAAAACTAGAATCGATTAATACATAGACCGGAAACCTGCTTCAAAGATCGTATAACCAGTTAAAGATTATGAATTAAAAATGGCAGCAGTTATTGTTAATAAATACTTAATTTATAATTCTGATGATGAAATAATGAAAACGTTACTGCTGCCGGCAGAATGACTTCTAGGACTCTGTCAATATTTTACGATAATTGTTTGTATTTGCACTAATGCGCGAGCAGACTTTTTAAATCGAAAAGGATCGAGACTTGTTAAATCTGACATTTTGTGTTTTGTAATTTTAAAAATAGAAACTTGTGAAAAAGCAATATTTAATAAATATTTTAGTACAAGACAGTACGATAAAGACGTAATCTTGCTAAATTAGCTTGCTAAAATTATAAACTAAGTCAAAATATTTGACAAAATGTCTAATTTATAAGACACGCAGCATCAAATTATAGCCATTTCGTATTTGTTAGCCATTTATAACCATGAATCAGCTAATACAAGACCCTGTAAAGAAATAGTAAGGATATCGAGTTCAAATTTAACCCAACCAAACCAAATCAAACCAAATACCAAGGCAAACAATATGCAAAAATTCAAGTTTCTAACCGTCTGTAATTTAACTGTATAATACGAATACTTTAATACCTATTCAAGCTATTAAAATTTAGTTAATGTTGACTGATGACCTAGAGACTAGACATAATATTGAAACTAGAATGACACAAGGTCTTTTTGCAAGGAAAAAAAATGGAATATGATTTTAAATTACAAAACTGGTTGAAATAATTCGGTTTCAAGACTTTTCGAAAATTCGTTTCAATCGAATCTACTCGTAAATAGTATAAAGTCAAGAACAAATATTATAAACCATCTTAATCAAAATAATAAAAAACATTATAGTTTATGTATTTCCTAATGCGAATCCTACGCCACGTCGAATAGCCCTTAACAACGAGAACGAATTACCTACTTATTAGCTAAAGTAACAATTATTAAAATAATAAAGGTACAAAAATACATGGTAACAATGATCCAAATCAACAATCAAAACAACCGGCAAGGAGAAGTAAGAAGCTTTCGGAAGGAGCCTAATGTCTTAAAGTGACAATGTAAACCTGTGGGTCCACACTGTCACTGTACCGGCGGGTGACCGAGGGTGGAAGCTACAAGTGTGGGAGAAGTGGAGTGTTTACTGAAGCCCCACCCCACCTGTTGCCACGGGCGCCGGGAATATCAATACTCAATACTTACGAGTATATCAGGTGCCAACGGATTCTTGAACCGTTCTAAAGCTCGAAGGTTACGAAACTTTGTATTGTGTGCTCCAAGTGTCCGGATTTCCTCAACATTGAAATATTATAGGGATAATCTGTATTTAGCTCATTTAGGTAGGAGGATAATAAATTATACCCACGCGAAAAGCTGGAGACTACGAGAAAGTTTGGCAACGGATATATTATTATTAAGGTTGTGAAGAATTACAAAGGTCCGTGTAACTCTGTATATTATTATAACGGTGAAACAGGTGCAATATACCTATCAGAAAACAATAAACACAGAAAAAATAAACTGGAATTAAGTCTACATCTAGGTTAGGCCTCTAATCAACTTAAGTGAGACAACTTGTGACATACGAGTCTCTAGTGCGTTTTCTCCACAAATCCGGTTCCATCCGGTTGCGACTTTTACCGGATCCATTCCAATGCATTTCCACGTTCTGGTGCCAGATGCTTGGAATCACTTGATGGAAAAATCAGGTTCGAAACGGCTACTTAGTAAATTGAACACCTTTTAGAAAGGAATCATTACCGGGTTTCGAATACCCATTAACACGTTTTACTTATCCAACACATCACAAGAACTCGTTCACTCGTCGGAAGTCAGCAATGGAATTCGTAAAGTATGATGAGGTCTGAGCTGAAATTTGAGAAGGATTTCCAATAACCTGATGGGAATAACTGGTCAATTTGTATTCAAACGTCGATTTGTATTAAATCGAATCGATATCTTCGACCAACCTGTTTTTAATTCTGCCGGCCTCATAAATAGTGCGTCGCCTTTTGGGAAGGGCCCGAGTCTGGGGTCGTTTTGCAGCACCAATGGTCTGCAATCGATTACATACGAGTGCATTGAACCAAATGACGTCCATCGTCCAGCGCGCCTCTCGCTCGAAGACGTCATGTGAAATCCCCGACTTGTACAAAAATATCGGACTAGTTCTTGTGAAATTAATTGTCCCAATCAAATCCAGTAAGCATGCGTAAGCAGTGGACCACTTAAATAATTTGCATAACTTTAATGGATTATAAAATTAACAGTAAAGATTTTGTGTCCAAAAATATCTGCGAGATCCTAGTCTAAAATAATAATATAATAATGATCAATATTCTATTTATATTATTTTATTATGAAAATTCATAAAATGTTAGACATAATTTAGAGTTATATGGATAATTGTCATTATGTTATCTCTGGATAATTTTTCGCAAAGACAAAATATGATATAGTAGGTACCAGGTACCTGCCTAAAGTTTATAGGAGGTGCTAAATATTTATAAATCTCATAATATTGATCGACTTTAACAAGCAAACAGTCTAGTTTACCTTAACTCCATGTTTTTATGTTTTTTGCAATAAATTATAATCTTCAACTTGTTTTGCACAGAAATATGGGAAGGTCATATTACTTTATTGGGGGAATGTGAACGTGTTATTACCGAACAATGTGCTAAATATAATAGATGATGATCATTTTAAAATCTGTGATCTGTGAATTATAATAAATTGACCGATTGTACTTTTTGCAAGGTTGAAATAGATGGCCTTGGACAGGTTGAATCTAAATAAATTTAGACTAAATATTGAAGAGAACCGTCATATGAATGTGTATGTCAATGCCCCTGAAATATGATGATCAATGATCATCATAATAGTTTTCATGATTGATATTAATACCAAATACCAACTAATCAAAAGCGTTTTTAAAGGAATTCATATTGATATTGAGGTTTTATAGGTCCACACGGCTTACATTTTAAAGGCTTGAGAGAAATTTCTTTTCAATAAAACCAATATATAATTTTTATCTGCATCTTCAGAAGTCTTACCAAAGTCAAGGACCGAATGCCGGACATCCCCGGGCGCGTTTCAAAGTCCAATCTTCCGTAAATATAACCAAAAACTGACCAAAAAAAGTACACTGTAACGTCGGTCTTAAAAGTTATGGCATATTACAGTTTTTTTGCGAGCGTCATTATATTTTAGCAATGTTTGGTACGACGTAGTAAGGCGTATTATTGAGCTGTAGTAAAACCAATTTTCCGACTGAGATAATAGAGCATATATTACGTTTTTTTGTGATATATACTCGTATATATATATAGCGGACAGCGTGTTTCCCGAGATATGAGAATGTTGACGAGTTAAGATTAGAACCAGCACCGAAATAGCCGACACAAATTTGCATTTAAAAATAAAAGAAGCTCGATGCTCTATTAGGACTCGGACACAATCATAGTAGGTACTTCTACTAGTACCTCCGTATATAATATAGAATTATATTTAGCTGAGCGATATAAACCTTATTTCTATCGGCAATATAATTTCATCTAAATTTCTCTTAGTGTTGGAATTTAGAACCAACAACTGGGCATTGGCCTCTCTTTGTTTACTCCATTTATCTGGGTTTCATCGTCATTTATCGCTATTTTTGTTTGCTTTTAGATCTTAAGACCTTTCTTTGGAAAAAGGTATTGAATTTTAAACTTTATTTAATTATAATTTAAACTTAATTTTATTATTCAGCACAACGCTAGGACTAACTTAATGCTAAAGTAGCATTTTCTACCAGTTGTCCTAGTAACTGGAGAAAAATGTACTGGACAATAATGGGAGGTGTGCAAAGTTAGGGAAATGAAGCAATCTGAACTTTGTTTTTCGAGAATCAAAATTATAAATTAAAACAGGTTTCACAGTGAGGCTGTGGTATGTTTTTAAATGTTTGTGGCCGCGTCTTTATAGTTATTATTAGTCTACTCAGGTAGGTACAAAATAAGGAAAATTGCTAATCTTATTAATTAAGTTTTTTTTAAAGTTTATGTTAATTGTGTCTTAGCCTCATGAATCAACGTAAGAAATGTTTTTAATATGATAATCATCTATCGACTTTTTAGTAGGTATATTTAATGATAATAATATTTCTCTATATCGCGACTGTTCTTTATCTTTACATGTATCTTATAGATTTCATTTATCAGGTGATAGGCACTATTCTCATTTTAATTATTATTCTTCTGCCTTACGTAGAATCCTGCCATCCTATGTACATCACAATATAGGTACTTATTGTTGATAGAAAATTACCTAATACTATAAGTTTTACCTAGTGTTTAGTATTTGTTGCTTATTAAATTTCTTTTTGTTGTATTCTATTTCCCAAAGTTTTAAAGGATGATTATATTGAATTATCGAAAGCGGTGTTGACATCACACATTAGATCTGCTGACTAGCCGAAGTGAATTTTGTATGCACTCCTACATTTTTGAAGTGAAAACTTCTTTAGCGGCGCTGAGCACTTTTTGAAGTGAAAACTTCTTTAGCGGCGCTGAGCACTTTTTTTTATGGGTAAAAACTTTCAAACTCGCGTCAGGGTCACGTGATGCTGATCGAAAAAGCGTAAGATCGAGGGGAAGGGAGAGGAACTAGTATCTCCCACTCTTTCTACCGTGCCTGAGTGTGCTGCTCTGTTTAGGCGGCACAGGGGGCTTAGACAAGCGCGCGCCCGCCCGTAGCGACCATTCGCAATCGCTAAAAAAATGTACTGATAGTATTTTTATACTTATAATTAAACACAACGTTAATATTGACGTTTTCACTTCTGCCGGCACTCCCGGAGTGCTACCTTTTTTTTTGTATGGGTAAAAACTTTCAAACTCGCGTCAGGGTCACGTGATGCTGATCGAAAAAGCGTAAGATCGAGGGGAAGGGAGAGGAACTAGTATCTCCCACTCTTTCTACCGTGCTTGAGTGTGCTGCTCTGTGAATTTGGTTTAACTATGTCAAATGATCGCAATTTTAGCAAAACGAAATACAAAACTACTATTGATGCGGTCTTTATTAGACACTTAAATAGGTTCGAATCAAAACTGTTTGTTTCTTACTTCAGTTATCATAAACCAATTGTATCAGTTGTAAAAATTTGCGATGATGATTCTGATAATAACGATGGTGTAAAAGTCGTCGAAATTATGGATGGAGTTGATTTTTCTGAGAGATAAAATTTAATGTAATATATAAATAACGATATAATATTATAAATAACAACATATAAATTGTCATATTTGTGTACGATAGCGCAATAAATAAACATTGTATTCTACCTTATAAATGATAGTATTTTTATACACAACGTTAATATTGAAGTTTTCACTTCTGCCGGCACTCCCGGAGTGCTACCTTTTTCTTTTTTTTTTTAATGGCAAATGCCTTTATTGAGAAAAACAAACTAACAATACTACAGCAGTTGAGAACACTTTTATTAACCACAGATCGGCCACAAGCCAATCTACAGAAAATTATTTTTTCTTGGATTTTAAATATCGCTCCACATGGCGTAAAAATTCGGACAAAGTGTAAGTTCTTAGTGTTATAATTTTTTTTTATTCACATTATAGGTAAGCCTTTGACCACGATCTCACGTGATGGTAAACGACGATGCGGCCGTAGATGAGGTAGATGGTAGCAGACTATATCTAGAAGGCGGGATAAATCCCTCCCTGTAATTGTTAAATTGGTTTGTAAAGGGAATTATTGCTAATTTTTTTGTTGTTGTTTGTGAATATGTCACTGCGCGAGCACTTACGCCAATTGGGCAGCTTTATTATAGAAACCCTAAACGGCGTATTATATCAATAAATATATATGTCACCGGAAAATATCAAGATTCGTAAGTTTATAAATTTCCTAGGAAATAGGATTTCAAACAAGAGATAAATTTTATTATTTTATGCCCACTTTTTCACAAATTTGTCAATTTACGAAGTGTCTTTGTAATTTTATAAACTAAGGGATTATCCATTCGTAAGATTCTAAACGGATCGACCAATCACAGATGAGCTTGTGGCGATACAATTTCATCCAAATCGCTCACAACTGCGCGCTCTGCTTACGAATATTGGACCTGCGCCGACTCACCGCCCCCGGCCCGCGCGGCACTCCCGCGCTCGCCTGCCGGCCGGTCGCAGCGCGTGAGCCGCGCGCCCGCCAGAGCTTCGCACCGCCTCGTAACGCTAGCACGCGCTCGCTCGCTTAAATAATTTGCTTACGTAAATATTGTTATTTTCTCATTCTTACTGTAATTTGTCTTTTGCTTTTCTGTTATTATATTTGTCTTAAAATCACGCGTAGTTTCATCTTTCTTCAGCCACCTTTAATATCAGTAAATTCATACAAACTTTCACACATAAATTCATACTATCAGCTTCACACTATCTACCTCGGGTAAGCCTATCATCACATCAGTTCACCACCTTCTCACCTCACCACAACTGGTGACCCCGACGAAGAATATCTTGCCACGCGCACGGACTCAGAGCGGCAGAACCGCATTCCAGAACTTGGGGTGTGGCCCAAGTTACAAGAGGTGAGAATTTTTTTGGACTAAAAAAAATTAAGTGCCCGTTATAATGGCCGAAACCGATGATGCCCCGGCTGTACTACGTGTTGGTGTTAGAATCCCGCCATTTTGGCCCGAGGAACCAGCTTTATGGTTTGCCCAGGTAGAAAGCCAATTTACTTTATCGAAAATAACTACCGATGATACTAAGTTCTGTTACCTGGTGGCACAACTAGATCACAACTACGCTGCCGAGGTGCGTGACATAATCACCAATCCGCCGTTAACAGATAAATACCAGAAACTGAAAACTGAGCTCATAAAACGTCTCTCTGCGTCCAAGCAAAAGCGCGTCCAACAATTACTAATGCACGAGGAGTTAGGTGACCGCAAGCCTTCTCAGCTGTTGCGGCATATGCAGAGCCTGGCTGGACCCAGCGTTCCAGATGAATTCCTAAAATCAGTCTGGACCAGCAGGTTACCTACGAACATTGTGACGGTAATTGCTTCACAGGACGACTTACCGCTGGAGAAGCTGGCTGACCTCGCGGATAAAGTGCACGATATTACACCATCCTCGCCTCAGGTATCCAGCGCCGCCCAGGTATCCACTGCAGACTTTAGCGACTTAGCGAGACAGGTCCAGGAGCTAACAAAACAGGTAGCGTTACTTACCACGCAGAGGAGTGGAGAACGTCCTCAGCGCTGGAACAACCGCAGTAGTCGCTCTCGCTCTAATAGCCGCTCACGCCTGCGACAGCCGCCTTCAGATCATCCCCATTGCTTCTACCACTTCAATTACGGAGCTCAGGCGAAGAACTGTAAGAAGCCCTGCACATTCCCGACATCGGAAAACTACAGGGACGGTCGCAAGTAGCGGCTAACGACTGTCCTCTATTAATAGGCCGCCTTTTTGTCACCGACCGAGCATCAAAAATGCAGTTCCTCGTGGACACTGGCTCAGACTTGTGTGTTTTTCCCCGGTCAGCGATAAAGACGCCTTGCACTAAAACAGGATTTGAACTATCTGCTGCAAACAATTCTGTTATACATACTTACGGTCCTGTTACGCTACATCTTGATTTTGGCTTGCGACGAGACTTCGTGTGGACATTTACGATCGCAGATGTCTCGAAGCCCATCATTGGAGTAGACTTCCTCTCCTTCTACAATCTGCTCGTCGACTGCAGGAGACAGCTCTTAACCGACGGAACCACTACAATGTCTGTCAATGCCGTTCCCTCTAGTTCTTCTGATGATGACTTAACGTCCATAAAGGCAGTCTCTGGAGATTCACACTTCCATCACATTTTAAGGGAGTACCCAGAGATTACTCGCCCTGCTGGAATCTTTTCTCCTCCCAATCACAAGACACTCCATCATATCCGGACAACGCCCGGACCGCCAGTAGCTTGTAAACCTCGTCGCTTGGATCCAACTCGTTTACAGGCAGCAAAGAAGGAGTTTGACGATATGATGGCTAGTGGAATAGCTCGAAGATCTGACAGCCCTTGGTCCTCAGCCTTACACATGGTACGTAAAAAGGATGATGGATGGAGACCCTGTGGCGACTACCGAGCTCTCAACGCGAGGACTGTTCCCGATCGATACCCAGTGCGTCACATTCACGACTTCTCTTACCAGCTCGCAGGATGCACCATCTTCTCGAAGATCGACCTTGTCAAGGCGTATAACCAAATTAGGGTCAACCCAGAGGATATACCCAAGACGGCGATTACGACCCCATTCGGTTTATACGAGTTCCCGTATATGACGTTCGGCTTAAGGAACGCTGCGCAGACCTTTCAAAGGTTTATTGACGAAGTCCTCTCTGGCTTGGATAGCTTCTGCTATGGATATATCGACGACATTCTCGTATTCTCTTCTGGAAGAGAAGAACATGAGAAGCACTTGCGTCTACTCTTCGAACGCCTCAAGATGTACGGTATCCTGGTCAACACCTCCAAATGCACACTCGGCCAAGAAAGCGTGACCTTTCTTGGATACGACGTGTCATCAGCTGGAACAAGGCCCCTTACCACAAAGGTCCAGGCGATCCAAGACTACTCTTTTCCGAAGACGGTTAAGGATCTGCGCCGATTTCTTGGAATGCTTAACTTTTATCGGCGTTTCATTCCTAACGCCGCCTGCATCCAAGCACCCTTGCACGACGTCTTATCCGGTCCGAAGGTGAAAGGCTCTCAGCCAGTCCAGGAAACCCCGGAGCTACTGCAAGCTTTCACCGAATGCAAGAAGTCACTCTCCGAGGCCACTCTTCTCGTCCATCCCGATCCATCATCGGAACTCGCCATCGCCACTGATGCATCTGACTCCGCCATTGGCGCCGTGCTGCAGCAGCGGATGGGTGAAGAGTGGGAACCCCTCGCATTCTTCTCGCACAAACTCTCCAACGCACAAAGGAAGTACAGCCCGTACGACAGAGAGCTTTTGGCAATGTATGAGGCAGTCAAATACTTCCGGCATATGGTCGAGGCCAGGAACTTCGCGATTCTTACCGACCATAAGCCATTGACGTTCGCGTTCACGAACAATAAAGAGAAATGCTCACCAAGACAATTCCGCTATCTTGACTTTATCTCGCAATTTACTACAGATATACAGTACATACCTGGTGAAGATAACGTAGTCGCGGACGCCCTTTCCCGCGTTGACGAAGTTTCTCGCTGCATAGACTACCAGGAGCTTGCACGCCTTCAGGAATCAGATCCAGAACTGCAAGACCTGCTACACCATGGTACTTCCCTGCTCCTACGTAAAGTAAAGACGGGATACAAGAATACTTACGTGTACTGTGACACCTCCGTGGAACCACCGCGACCTTACATTACACCGGAACTGAGGAGACAAGTCTTTGACATGATACATACTTTACATCATCCAGGAACCGCAGCTACAGCACGACTGGTATCTCAAAGATTTGTGTGGCCAGGGATTCGTAAAGATTGTAGAGAGTGGACAAGGCAATGCTTGCAATGCCAGAAAAATAAAATAACCCGCCATACAATCTCCCCTCCTGCCACATTCCCCTCCCCTTCCTCAAGATTCTCCCATATCCATCTCGACATCGTAGGCCCGTTACCCCTTTCTTCTGATTACAGGTATTGCCTTACCGTCATCGATCGCTATACTCGATGGCCTGAGGCGATGCCACTTCGTGACATCACGGCGGAAGCCTGCGCAGAAGCCCTCGTCTCCGGCTGGATCGCCAGATTCGGTTGTCCTGCCCGAGTGACCACTGACCGTGGCCGCCAGTTCGAGAGCCTCCTCTTCAAAGCTCTCACTGCCCTGGTCGGTGCGCGCCACATCCGCACTACGGCCTATCACCCTCAAGCCAACGGGATCGTCGAGCGACTCCATCGCCAAATGAAAGCTGCGATCAAGTGCCACAACACATCACAGTGGACTGAAGTTCTTCCCCTTGTTCTTCTCGGCATGCGAAGCTCGTGGAAAGAAGATCTCCAAGCATCGCCGGCCGAGCTAGTCTACGGAGAAGCCCTCCACTTACCTGGCCAGCTCCTGTCCCCGAGTGACGACTACACTGCCACTGACGTCACTGAGTACGCCAATCGTCTTCGCGCTCACATGGCGAAGTTGACGCCGCGTCCGACTTCATGGCACACCTCGTCACCCTTCTACATACCTCGAGACCTGTCAACGTCATCCCACGTCTTCCTGCGCGTCGATCGCGTACGCAGCCCCTTGGAATCACCGTACGTTGGCCCATACAAGGTTATTCAGCGACACCCGAAGTACTTCACCATCGATGTCCAGGGAAAGAACAGCAACGTTTCCGTGGATCGACTGAAGCCAGCTTACCTGTCGCGAGAGGTCCATGCTCCTACTCCGCCGGTCTCGACGCCTGCGGAAACACCTGCACCTGCAAAATCACCGCCGTCACCTGAACACACCGTTCCCAAGAATACGGCCACCGAACAGAAAATTACACGAAGCGGTCGCCGAGTACGTTTCCCGAATTATTATCGACCGTAGTAACGGTCTGGTAGGGGGGAACTGTGGCGATACAATTTCATCCAAATCGCTCACAACTGCGCGCTCTGCTTACGAATATTGGACCTGCGCCGACTCACCGCCCCCGGCCCGCGCGGCACTCCCGCGCTCGCCTGCCGGCCGGTCGCAGCGCGTGAGCCGCGCGCCCGCCAGAGCTTCGCACCGCCTCGTAACGCTAGCACGCGCTCGCTCGCTTAAATAATTTGCTTACGTAAATATTGTTATTTTCTCATTCTTACTGTAATTTGTCTTTTGCTTTTCTGTTATTATATTTGTCTTAAAATCACGCGTAGTTTCATCTTTCTTCAGCCACCTTTAATATCAGTAAATTCATACAAACTTTCACACATAAATTCATACTATCAGCTTCACACTATCTACCTCGGGTAAGCCTATCATCACATCAGTTCACCACCTTCTCACCTCACCACAAGCTATTAATTTACGCTTTTTTATAATACGGAAAATAACACACTGCTCTCTTGCACGAAAGTTTAAAAATTTTAGGCAATTTATAAACTAACGATTCTTGTTATTTTCCGGTGACATAATCTAATATATAAAATTCTCGTGTCACAGTTTTCGTTGCCATACTCCTTCGAAACGGCTTGACCGATTTTGATGAAATTTTTTGTGCTTATCCGGTATCTATGAGAATCGACTAACATCTATTTTTCATCCCCCTAAATTAGGGGTAGTCTACCCCTAAAATTTTTTTTTTTTATTTTTTAGACAAAATTTTTAATTTCTATTTTTTTATGATACAACATACAAAAATACATACAATCCTCAATTTTCACTCTTCTACGATCAACCCTTATTTTTTAATGGCCATTTTAGTAATTTAATCATTTTTCCTCTCCGGTCGAAAACTGATCAATCGTCATTTAATTAGTTATCCCCGCCAGATGTCTACAGGTGTCACTTCTGACCCAGTAAACAGCACGGAGTAGGGATGAGAACGAAGCCGGTCTCCTTTCTTTCTCACTCCCTACACAGTTGTCGGCCATCATTATTGTTTATGCATCAAGTGTAGTAGTAACGTTGACAATTATTATTTTGCTATCTCAGTGTATCTCTCATATTAACTTTTAATCATTCCTATTTTATCAATAATAATTAAATTATAAATTTTGAGTGTATTTTGAACGATTAGTTAATCAAGTGATTTTATAACCTCAAAAGTACTCAACACGTGACACGAGCTTCCAATAACAACGGATTTTGTGTTGTAAGTATACTTTTTTTTATTTATATTGAAAATGTTGTTGATCTTATAAAAATGTAATTTTAATTTAATTTTATTAAAAAAATGTAATTGAACAATTAAGATTTTCATAGTTTCCAAAAAATCAATCATTATGAATCTTTATTTTGAAATGTCAATGGAAATATTGGTTGTATGAAAAAAATATAAGAGACAATGTTTTCATAAAATTTAATTTTTTAATTTTATTTGAAATTTTTTTTCCATAAAATAATGCTTATTTCACGCATATACCACATTCTTACATACATACAATATACACATTCTAAAATACATACATACTTCCAATAAGTAAGCTATTACAAGCTTTATATTACTTTCACCTGTCTGTTGTCTGTCTGTCTGTCTGTCTGTAATCAAATCTTGCAAGTTTAATTTGACCCACTTCCCGGTTTCCAATTGAGCTGAAAATTTGCATGCGTGTGTAAATCGGATGACAATGCAATATTTTTATGACATCGAGCTGATCTGATGATGGAGCTGGAAGGTGGCCAAAGGAACTCTGTCATAAAACAACGCAACCCCATCGAGTTTGGGCTCATTTGATTCGTCTTGACGAGTACTTTATGATGCAAGATGATAACAATAATTAAAGCTTGTTTTTAAAAAGTATTTTTTAAATTTCACTTGTTTTTTGTCTACACTAGAAATTACTAGGAAATTATTTATATGGCAAAACAACGTTTGCCGGGTAAGCTAGTATATATATATATAAAACTATATAAAAAGTAGCTACCTAAAAAACAAGTCCTAAATATAAAGAGTCATCGTATACGTCATAATATAGTTTATCATCTCGTTACACCTTCATTTGAACTTACGAGGTTCAAGATTAAGTACTTATGTTTAAAAATAACATTTTTTGCCTAACAAAAAAGTTAATATTCTATTTTTAGCTATAATACAAGGGCAATAAGGTGATATATAACCGGTATTTCTGAGTTCATACAGTAGGTATACAGTAGATTAACCTGTCCAAACGGTTTTTATACCTAAGTGTCACCGCAATGAAACATTTTTTGTATTATTTTATCAGTTGACTGATACTGATATTAATCTAGTTAAGCCAGTTTTAGAAGGGAATGAGACAAAATGTCTGAGGAAACTTGAAATTGTTTCTTTTATTGTCGTGATTTAAATTTTTTAATTTTGCATTTTTAGCGCATTTTTATATACGTGCAGTGTCCATATTGAGAAGGGCATTTATAGACCTTGTCTTTTGTGTATTATTTATCTCAAGTTTAATTTTAGTGTTTTTAAATGTACCTACATATATATAGTTTTGTGAATCAATATAAAAGGGCACTACATAAATTCACTCAATGAGAAAAATATTTTTATAAGGTTATCTAGATATTAAGTAAAAAATTAACATGTAGGACAGTTTATATAGAATTTTACAAGCTTAAAGTCGGTAAGTACTTATTTTTAAATAATTATTTTAAGTAAGTCATTTTCTTTGTTGTTCTTACAATAAATAATACGAATAAATCTTCACTGCTTACACAAAACGAGATCAAGATTGGAACACTGAAGTTATTTTCTTAATCAAATGGCAAAAAATGTCTTTGAGATTGGTTTCATCCGCTGGGGACTAGCGAGCTTCTCGTTTTGTATTTGGTAAATCATATTCACATTATAAATGCGAAAGTGTGAGTATAGATGTAGTTATGTACGAGTATAAACGGATATGTATGTTTGTTGCTTTTTTTTTTTTTTTTTTTTTTTTTAAGTGATGAAGTAGAAGACGAGCAAGACGCTCTCCTGATGTTAAGAGATAACGCTGCCCATAATCAGTACAGTGCTTCTTAGGATTTCACAATAATGTGAAATTCTAGGAGCACTGCACCAACGCTTCTCACTCAAGAGTCACAAGATGTTAAGACTCTTTAGCCCAGTAATTTCACTAGCTACAGTGCCCTCCTACCGGAGCACAGTAATGTTTGCACATCACTGCTCAGGCGGTAGAATGACTGGTACTGTTGGGGTACCCACCTAGACGACCTCCTGCAAAGGAAATCATTCTCGCATAAACGACCGATTGGGCTGAACTTTAGTATATATAGGTAACTTAGACCCTGGAATAACACGTAAGGTTTTAAAAAGATTTTGGGGTTAAAAGTATGATACTGGATACTATAAGCACAATACTATAACGTTGACCTCAGAACAGTCATGGACGGGCAACTTTTCAAGGAATCATAAAGACCTTACACATTCATAGTTAGAAACAGTTGGGAGGGTATGCTAGGCACATACATACACGTATTATCGACCGAGCGAAGCGAGGTCTTAGAGTCGAAAGCCGCGAAAAGCCTGCGTTTTGACCAGTTTAGCGGTTGACCTCTGGCGCTTAGGTTTGATCGACATTTACTCAAAAACGGTAAATCCAAATTAAATGAAATTTTGCACACCAGTTAAATAGGTTAATAGAATACTTATAGTAAAAAAAAAAAGCCAAATAGGCTTCAGTATTGCAGAGATATAGGTGACTTAAAGTCTTTAAGATAGGTCTGACGATAATTTCAAAACTGGTACGCCGATAATTTTTTTTCTGAGCTATTAACATTTTTTATAACCTACCTAAATATTTTATCAAAAGTGTATGTTTGTATGTATGTTTGTTACGCGATAACTTGAAAACCGATGGTCCAATCTTGATGAAACTTTGCAAACGCGTAGTACATATCCATAGAATTTTTAAGTTCGAACATGAGCCAAATCGGTCGAAGGGTTCTAGAGTTAAAGAGATTCCTTGATTACCACGTTACCGAAGTTCCAATCTTGACGGAACTTTGCGAACGGGTAGTACAAACGCAAAGAATTCTCATGTTCAGAAATGAGCCAAATCGGCCCAAGAGTTGCAGTTAAATCTTTTATTAATAATGTAACCGGGATATAATTGCGATTCACTGTCTTAGGAGATGGGAACATTTTGGTAGGTAGATAAATGCAGTTTGAAATTAGTTCGAATAGTACGGACCGTTATGTAATTGCGATTCACTGTCGTTGAAGATGGGGCATTTCGGTAGTTTGATAAACGCAATTTCAAATTAGTACAGATATTAGAGTTGACCATTATAGATTTGCGATTCATTTTCTTAGAAGATAAAAACATTATGTAAGGTTGATAATCGCAATTTCAAATTGGTACAGAAATTAGGGTTGACCATTATAGTTTTGCGATTCATTTCTATAAAAACACTTACATTTTGTTAGGTTGATAGACACAAATTCAAAATGGTTCATAATTTAGAGATAATCATTATAGATTTGCGATTCACTCCCATAAAAGACTAACATTTTGTTAGGTTGATAACGCAATTTCAAAATGGTTCATAATTTAGAGATGATCATTATAGATTTGCGATTCACTCCCATAAAAGACTAACATTTTGTTAGGTTGATAACGCAATTTCAAAATGGTTCATAATTTAGAGATGATCATTATAGATTTGCGATTCACTCCCATAAAAGACAGTAACATTTTGTTAGGTTGATAGTCGCAATTTTAAAATGGTTCAGTATTTTGAAAAGACCATTATAAGACCATTTAATAAGGCTGCAGCCTTTTTAATTATTAAATACACAATTTCATCTTGGGCATATTAGCTTTTTCGCTGGCAGTAAGATATATTATTATTTGTGTAGCCTATCTGCAAAACTTTTTAAAACTTAGAATAGTTTGTGCCGGCACATTCAACAATAAAGGTGCACGAGCACACCGTAGTGCAGCGCAGACCACTGGTGGCTCTCTCCAAAAAAGTCAGCAAAAAGTTGAGATCACTACGTACGCGCCCATCCAAATACGTACACGCATAACATTGCTTAACTTCGATGATTACGTTCTTTAAATAGCGCTATTTTTAAATGAATTAATCTTATTAAAAACTAGCAATCCCGGCGAACTCCGTTTCGCCACCAGATGGCTTCGTTTTAAATTTCTGTTGAAATTTTTCCTGAATTTTCTTTGCTATAAACCTCACGGAGCCCGAGACCTTTCCAACGAATGCAAAACCGTGGAAATCGGTTCGTGCGTTCTGGAGTTATAGCGTCAGGAAGGAAAACCCGACTTATTTTTATATAGTAGATTAAAAGTTTTCAGATTTTTTCCTGTATTTAAAATATATGTTAAGGTATGCCAAATTTCATAAACATAGGGTAACGGCAAGTTCTCTATGAATATTGATTTATTCAGAGGGTCAAAACATTTTTTGAAGGATAAACGGGTGTATTTTTTCGACTTAAAGTTAAAGTTCTTGTATTAGGATATTTTAAAAAAAGTCTAAGGTCTAAAGTCTAAGATTTAACGGAAATTGGGCCGCGAGGTCCCAGTTTGAGGCGAACTACTAGTGTAGATTACAAACTACAAACCCAATTAAATCCATATCCATACATATAATAAGAATGGAAATTTCTCCCCATTCATTGTGATCCTTTACTAAGATGAATCGTGAAAATACGCATATGAACAAAACGACGCGAAAAAGTCGCTTGCGCGATCTAATTCGTAAAACATTTTGTCAATTTTTCCAAGGGAAACGTAAAATAAAATGATAAAATAAATAATAATCATTTATATCGGACACATTGCCCCTAATTTACATCAAAAATTCTAAATAAAAGTAATAGAATATAAAGTAAACTCAATTCAAAAAAATATGGTGCGACAAACTGCGACAAACTAAAAATACGCCATCTATCGATGTGGCTGTAAACGAAACCTTTAATTTGGGCTAAATTTGTAAATAGTTTGTGTCACTGGTGTGGTTAAACAACACCACCGATTTGAATAAAATTTTCACTAATACGTTGCAGTTTTCTCTACTTGAACCTTAGTGTTGGTTTTAGTCAAATCGGTTCATAAATAAAAGAGTTATATCAATCTAAAGATTCGCATATAAAATGCTAATAAACAAGAAAGGTAGTCATAGGAACCGCGTAATCAAAAGACAAAACCTCATCGAGTTTGGGCTCATTTGATTCGTCTTGACGAGTACTTTGATACTATATAGTAACCAGGGTCCGATGACGGAGCTGGAAGGTGGCCATAGGAACTCCGTGATTAAAAGAAAAAACCCCATCGAGTTTGGGCTCATTTGATTCGTCTTGACGAGTACTTTGATGCTATATAGTAGCCAGGGTCTGTACATAGGTAGGTAAATTAGTAAATGTAACTTATTTCTCATATGAATCAGTGCCAGCGGAAAATAATGGAACTAATCTAATGTGCGCATGATGCGTGTAAATATCAGTAATAAATATCTTTTTGCTGCTTTTTTTTAATTTCTAAAACATGTAAAATCATCTGAAGATAAATAGAAAAATTCATTTAAAGTTCATTGTAAAAGTAAATTATTTTTCATACAAGCTAGCGCCACGGAAAATAATGGAACTAATGTCCTAAGAAAAAGAAATATCGTTTATTCTGCAAACAGTTTTAGAAAAGAGTCCCGCGTAACCTAGCGGAACTAAATAATAGATTTATAATTACTGTGAATACTTCATTTATTATATATTTTTTAATTGTTAGATTAATTAAATATTATGTACGTACCTATTTAATTGAGAAATTAAATATGAGAAATTATGAATTGTTAAAAATCTGTAGATATTTTAACTTAAAATCACGCGATTGTGGCGCTCCATCTAGGGGGATCTTTTGTAAAAATCACTGGTTATCCGGAGACACACAGACATAAAATCTGTTCACACCCATTTAGGCATACATCCAGACACAAACTTTCACGTTTATAATGTTAGTAAAATTTTGCAATGATTATTATAGAACCTTTTATCTGTGTTATAGATAATCATAGGCGGATTTAGGGGGGGGGGCAAGGGGCCAAGCCCCCCCCCCCCCGAGTCATTAAGCAAGCTGCTCGCGCACATATTATAAAGGATGTTTAAGCTTTCTTACTGCTCAGAGCGAGTAGGCGGATTTAGGGGGGGGGCAGGGGGCCAAGGCACCCCCAGAAGCATTGTAGAGTTACGAATTTCGCACATATTTCATGGTAAAGATTAAATTTTTTTTTCGGCGCTCGCAGCTAGCTGCTCGCGCACTTATTGTAATGGATGTTTAAACTTCCTAACCGCTCAGAGCGAGCTAAACATACACTTTTCGTAATAAAAATTATAATATTTTTGCCCGTCTGCACCTTGCCCCCCTCCCCCCCCCCCCCAAAACCAAATCCTGGATCCGCCTATGATTTTAGGTATACACCTCAGTGGTAGCACGGTAAAGAGATATACAGTAGTTTGACTGAGCGTGATTTTTGAACATAAATACCTACAGTCTCGCGGTACATGCGCGAGTCATAGGGCTGCCGGGCAGCCGCTGCCCGCATACAGTAGGTACCTACCTATTTCATATCATCTACTTACTTGAGCTAATATCTAGATGAGTTATTATAAATTAATTATATTATTTTTGTACATTTATTGATATTTTTTTTTACAAGTTTTTATTTCTATTTCATATTACCTACCTATACCTAGTCAGGTCATAAATTCTGTCACATGTTTAATATAAAATTATTGGAACAAGTTTATTTATTATGTAACCATTTATATACCAAAATGAACTTAACAAAACATAGATTCTTATGACAATAAAGTTTATTCAAAATGACCTCCGTGATTTTGAATACAGGCCTTCAATCTGCGCGGCCAGTCGTCTATCGCAGCACGAACGAGGTCCATGTCAATATCGGCTGCTGCCTTAATCAAGGATGTCTTGAGTGACTCCAAATTGGGATGAGGCTTTGAGCACGCATTTTCCTCCAAGTGTTGCCATATCTTGTAATCTAACGGACTCAAATCTGGACTGGAGGAGGGCCAGTCTTCGTGCCGGATGAAGTCGATTTCACGCGCCGCCAGCCAGTCTTGTGTGCTCTTCGCTCTATGAGCTGGCGCCGAATCTTGTTGGAATACCCAGTGCCTGTTATTGAACATGGTATGAGAAACAGGTTCCACAAGGTTCGTCAGGACTGTATTTTGATACACAACTGCATTCGTTTTTACACCTTTCTCACAAAAATGTACCTCTGTTAAGCCCCAATAAGAAACTTCCAACCATACCATGAGCGAGGATGGAAAATGACCTCGTTGGACACGCGGAATACGGTTGCTCGCTTCTTCACTACTGTGTGCGTACACCTTATCATTTTGTTTGTTGTAGCTCTCTTCTACGGTAAAATTTTTTTCATCCGAAAAAAGAATTTCTCGATATTTTTTTCTCGCGTACCGCTTCAACAAAGCGCGGCATCTCTTCAGTCTCAGGTCCATTAGACGAGCATTTAAACGATGTCCTGTTTTTCTTCGATATGCCCGAAGCCCTAAGTCTTCATTTAACACCCTTTTCACCGTGGTTCTGCTTAACCCCATCTGAAGGGCCAACAGTTTCTGCTTACGTTTGGGATTTCTTTGAATTCGCGCCTTCACAGCTTTTATCACTGCTGGAGTCCTAACAGACCGAGGGCGACCACTTCTTGACCTGTCATCTACACTAGAGTCTTCATTGTATCGTTTGATGGTACGATAAACGAATCTTTTGGTTATATTCAAATTTTTCAGTATGTCAAAAATTTGAATTGGCGCGTAACCGCAACGATGCAACGCAATAACTGCAACACGGTCTTCTTTAAGCGTCCACTCCATATTTAAAAATGAGTAAAATTCTAAAAAGTATACATTTTTATTTTCATGAACAATTCGAAATTCGAATTCAATAAACTTTTTTGTGGCCAGCATTCTAAAAGAAAAGTTTTTACTGTGTGACAATACTTATGACCTGACTAGGTATGTACCTTACTACGTCCGCTTAGGAACCACTGAATGTCCGTTACAAAAATGCAACAGTCGAATGAGATTTGAAAATGTATTGTATCAAACTTAGTACACGCGGGATGAAGCCGCGTTTTTTGCGGCTATGACTAAAAATACCTAAGAACACTTCCGCCTAACTTACTTTTCAAACAAAATCTAAATCGAATCTATGAGACAGACACGTCAAACTTATCACACCCTTTCGTCTTTGCGTCGGGAGTTAAAAATAAATACGATTGATCACTCTTCAATTCAATAAAAAGTAGGTACATAATAACAGGTAGATTAAAACTAAAGTTGGTTCATAATTAAGAAGCCTAATCTGGGAACTACAATAAGTTTTATTCCAGCATAGTATCCCTACTATACCTACCTAAATACCTATCATGTCGTGGCGGCGTATATTGAAACCCAAGACAAGAGACAAAACAAGACAAAAGACAAGACAAGAGACAAGACAAAAGACAAGACAAGAGACAAGACAAGAGACAAGACAAGAGACAAGAGACAAGACAAGAGACAAGACAAGAGACAAGACAAGAGACAAGACAAGAGACAAGACAAGAGACAAGACAAGAGACAAGACAAGAGACAAGACAAGAGACAAGACAAGAGACAAGACAAGAGACAAGACAAGAGACAAGACAAGAGACAAGACAAGAGACAAGACAAGACAAGAGACAAGACAAGAGACAAGACAAGAGACAAGACAAGAGACAAGACAAGAGACAAGACAAGAGACAAGACAAGAGACAAGACAAGAGACAAAACAAGAGACAAGACAAGAGACAAGACAAGAGACAAGACAAGAGACAAGACAAGAGACAAGACAAGAGACAAGATAAGAGACAAGACAAGAGACAAGACAAGAGACAAGACAAGAGACAAGACAAGAGACAAGACAAGAGACAAGACAAGAGACAAGACAAGAGACTAGACAAGAGACAAAACAAGAGACAAGACAAGAGAAAAGACAAGAGACAAGACAAGAGACAAGACAAGAGACTAGACAAGAGACAAAACAAGAGACAAGACAAGAGAAAAGACAAGAGACAAGACAAGAGACAAGACAAGAGACAAGAGACAAGACAAGTGACAAGAGACAAGAGAAGAGACAAGACAAGAGACAAGACAAGAGACAAGACAAGAGACAAGACAAGAGACAAGACAAGAGACAAGACAAGAGACAAGACAAGAGACAAGACAAGAGACAAGACAAGAGACAAGACAAGAGACCAGACAAGAGACAAGACAAGAGACAAGACAAGAGACAAGACAAGACAAGAGACAAGACAAGAGACAAGACAAGAGACAAGACAAGAGACAAGACAAGAGACAAGACAAGAGACAAGACAAGAGACAAGACAAGAGACAAGACTTGGACTCTTACTCACACACTTACTTGGTCTCTCACTTGCACTCTTACTCGGACTTTTACTCGGTCTCTTACTCGCACTCTTACTCAAACTCTTACTCGGGCTCTTACTCGCACTCTTACTCGGACTCTTACTCGCAGTCTTACTCGAATTCTTACTCAGATTCTTATTCGCATTCTTACTCGGACTCTTACTCGCAGTCTTACTCGAATTCTTACTCAGATTCTTACTCGGTCTCTTACTCGCACTCTTACTCGGACTCTTACTCGGAATCTTAATCGCACTCTTACTCGGACTATTACTCGCACTCTTACTCGGACACTTACACGCAGTCTTACTCGAATTCTTACTCAGTTTCTCACTTGCACTCTTACTCGGACTCTTACTTGGACTCTTACTTGGACTCTTACTCGGTCTCTTACTCGCACTCTTACTTCAGCAGAATACTTTTAAAAATAAAAAAAATAACTTCTTACTAACTTACCTCAAAAACAGCATAATATCGCATGCTATTTTTTTGACATTTTATATAATTTATTATATTATGTATACATACGTCAAAAGTAAATAACGTAAATTACACTAAATACTTGCAAAAAACTATCGCGACGTCCGCCCGTCGCTGCGTGGCACCCGCTTCTGTTAGCAGTGGTCTACGTCATGAAACCTTTCTATGTTCCAAATTTCAACCCAATCCAGCTAGCGGTTGAGGCTGTACGTTATACAGATACATCAGTCACTAGCTTATTCTCATGGCTTTGCCCGCATGGACGGGTTACGTTTCATAATACCTACGGTCGTTTCAACTACGGTCGATATAACTACGGTCGATTCGCATAAGTTCATTTCACATATTGGACGACTCGCTTACAGTGCAACTCGCCTGCGGTTGATTAAACTATGGGCATGTGAACTAATGGGCGATTGGGCCAATGTTCATTTGATATATTGGTTAATTCAACTATGGACGACTCACCTACGGTTTATAAATTCTTTGCTACGCGTGTTTTTAGTACAGTATTCAGGGCAAACCGAAATCTGTTGGTTAGGTTAGGTTTGAACAGTGACCACAATGCGCGAGCCGAGCGAGCGAAGCGAGCGTGCCGCGGCAGCGGCCGGCGAAGCGCCAGATATTTTTCTTATTACTGAATTATTTATCCTGTGTCATGGCATCTTCAGGCATTTTGGCATCTTCTTTCATCTACCTCATCATGGCAAAGTGGCATAATAAGCTGTCTGCGCACCTACAGATAGAAATCATTCAGGTATCAAAAACAACACGTTTCTGAATTCTGTACTATAAACAAGTATTTTTTAGCTGTCATACCTGACTAGCAGCCGGAAACATGGTCTAAAAATACGTGAAACGTCCGTTAGTTCGGTCAAAAATAGGCAAATCGTCCAATAGTTTAATCAACCATAGCTCAATCGACCGTAGCTGAGTTAACCGTAGGCGAATCGTCCAATATTGATTTCAACCAATAGTTATTATGAACGTAGGCGAAACGTCCAATAGACATTTTGAATAGTAGGTGATTCGATCGTAGTTACATATTGGCAAGGTTTGCCAGCCTTTACTAATTCTACGCCCATTAAGTCGCAGAAAACCCGTGAATTGAATCCCTCTTTTCCGTGGAATTGGAAATCGAATTAAATGGTCTGCATCAAATTCATTAATATATGAATAATTTACTGTCACGCGCTACGAAGTGCGCGCGGGTCAGCTAGTAATAAAATATAATTAAAATTTTTATAATATGTTACTGTTTTCTACTGGATAGTTTTAAGTTCTAAGCCAGACACTGGTCTGTGGCGTGTTAGGCGTAAACCTTAGGGAATAAGGTACAAATTATTCAGCCGAACAGCTGGTAAAAGCCTCTTTTTAACCTTTTGCATTTTTAACGAGTGCGAATAAACGGGATAAACCTAAGAGTCAACCCCAGACAAAAGGTATGTCTGCAACCTAATTACCATGAATGATTCACGCGACATGCACTATTTCAAGTTCACAGAAACCAAGGGTTGGCTAATGCAAAGCTATGACGCAGGCGCAGCCCCTGATTGCCTTCATTATACTTGAGGAAAACCCATAACCAACTCCAAAGCATAATACACCTTAAGCATAACAACTTAAAGCATGTTTTCAATCAATTCGTTAAAATAATTAATTAATTACTTCGGCCATTTAGTAGTTTAGTGATGCGAATCAGTTGTCGATTATATTGAAAGCTTTTTATCGTGAATACCTAATTAATGTTTTACTCAGTATTTTATTGTACTTTACGATTAATTGCAGGAAGTTTGATGCGTGATGGGACTTTATGATTGAGTTAATGACATTCTTATTGCTGACTAAATGTGTTCGAACGACATAATATTAGTACTTACATAAAGTTTTGTTATTTATCATGTGAATGTTAAGCGATAACTGCTGTCCATTACAGTCGCTATTTAGGTAATAAAGAGGTACGATGCCATACTACGATGCGCTCATCACCTGGAGTCTGGAGACACCAGGTGTTATATTTCCTTAACCTAATAATTTCCCTGGCCACTTTACCCTTCCTACTCGAGCGACTCGCGGCGGAAGGTCGTCGTGGTAACGGGATCTCGCACTAAGGAACCCTTCCTTGCTAATATGTGACATCTAGATTCTAGACTACTTAGTGAGAATTGATTCTGTTGTTTCCGCGTAGTGAGGAGTCAATTATCAATTAATATATTTAATTAATAACACTTGGTCATATTACCCTTGCAGATTAATATACACACATATTTGTTTGCTTCTAAAAAAAAACAAATTGTTTACAGAGTATAATGGGTTTTACACGTGTTTGTATGGGTCCAATTTATTGAGCGATTCATGATTCAATATCGGTTACTCTCCCCTTTGTTAAAATTACGCACATATCTATCATAATACATTATCTAAAAACATTTTACAACAAAAAAGTCATATTAAATAAATTAATAGACGTACAAAATATAGGAATTATAATACCAATATATAAATTAATATACCAATGAATATTCATAATTCGTAGGACGTAACCGATTGATCGATATTCTGTCGACCGTCAACTCGATCGTGTCAGCTCACTAATATACAGGCTACGCTGTTTTAAAATTTTGTCTCTATTTTAACAGCCTAAAAATGGAGGAAATTCGTCGGAATCGTTGTTTTGTATCTTCATGATCATAGAATAGGTAATACTTTATTGCATACCTACCAAAAACAAAGAAACTTACTGAGCTAGATTTCTCAAATGCTAGGTAAACTAGCTAATACCGGGACGACGGAGAAGAATGCGAGAGCGTACCTTCGTCGTCCCTGCAGAACAGCGGCTGGAAGGACCCCGGGGTTTTAGTGGGTATATCCGCCGGTTTCTCCGGCGGGGAGTCCCACATAACCACCCTGGACTAGCGTTAAAACGGCTCAGGGTGGTATGCGTAAGGCATTTCCCCGGAAAAAAAAAAAAAAGGTAAACTAGCTAATAATCGCGGCTGCATTGAGAAATACTTTCTTAGCGGACGTCTACGTTATAAAACCTATCTGTGTTCTATATTCGACCCAATCTGGTCAGCGGTTTACGCTGTGCGATGATAAATCAGTCAGTCACTCTTTCCTTTTATACTATTTAGAACATTACGAGTACCTACTGACCGATATAGAAATGATCATCTCAAAAAAAAACAGATATGAAGATCGTTGGTTGTATGACTCTCGTTCAGTCAGAGAAATTTTACTTTCCTTCACGTGCTCGGATGACCAATTATAATTAATCCTTATGTTGGCCAACTCAATTAGGAATGACCACTTTAATACGGCCCCGGCCCTTGGAGACACGCAGCGCCGCAATCACTGATCAGTTAATTAATCCATTTCCTTTATTTACCTTATTTGGTAATTCGTTCGTGGATAGTGGATACAAACATATTATATAAGAATTGCTTATAATTTATTAAGTAAGATAACATAATATTTTATTGTAAACCACATAATATAAAGAAAATAGCGACCCCCACGGACCCGAGTGTCCGTGGGGTCCGTGGGAAATGAGGAACAGGATCCAGCAGGATCCTGTTCCTGTTCTATTTCCGGCTTGCTTTCACCGGCCGGCTGGAGTGAACACTGGCGAGGAACAGTCCCCCACCTCTGTGCTTGCCTTGATTGGCCGGCAAGAGTGGAGTCGCGAGAGCTTCGAGCTCGGAGGGAGTGAATCACAGTGGTGAGTTGGCCTTTTACGTGTTTAAAGTCCAGGGATACCTCTCCCCCTCTAGCCACTTGCACGTTGTCCCTTCCGTCGGCTTTGTTATGCCGGCCTTTATATCGGGCCCGTTTAGTGAGTGGCGAGTTATTGCCTGCCTATATATTTCCTAATGGGACGAAAGTGGCAGGTGTTGTTTCTGGCAATAACCTCATTTACCATCCAGCATTTCGAATGCACATAGGTACATAGCCTTGTTTTTCTGAAGCTTAGTCCCTCTAGCCACTTGCACGTTGTCCCTTCCGTCGGCTTTGTTATGCCGGCCTTTATATCGGGCCCGTTTAGTGAGTGGCGAGTTATTGCCTGCCTATATATTTCCTAATGGGACGAAAGTGGCAGGTGTTGTTTCTGGCAATAACCTCATTTACCATCCAGCATTTCGAATGCACATAGGTACATAGCCTTGTTTTTCTGAAGCTTAGTATGTTAATAAATGAATAATTTAGCTCGACAGCTCCACTTCGTCCACAAATACGCGCGCAGTAGATATCAAATTCTCAAATTATACAAAACGTCATAGCACTGTTTTTATGAGAAATTGACAATGCGTGCGTACGTATAAATTAAATGTTGCGCAGGGATTATGCAATTTTTTTAGAACTTTTATGCTCATAAATAACACTTTTAATGCTCATAATAAATAAAAACTGGATAAAAATATCATAGAGTGATTAAATTAAAACAGGTTTATAAATATACGGTGTTTTTGTAAAGCCCCGACCGCAAACGTAAATACGCAAAAAGCTCACGACTAACCGAGCTGGAAAGGAGGAAAATAAATGATATTATGTTTTTAATTTTTTTTATATATTTTTAATCAGGTTAGCAATGTCTTATTTGACATGAATTAATTAAAATATTATGCAATTTTTGGGTTCCGTAATTCGTAATGAAATATCGATAAATTGAAAAGCTGTGAATAACATTCGGATTTTAATTTTTACAATGACTATAATTTTTTTAAATAAATGGTATCCCTCCTACAGTGTCTGTTATCGAACTTTTCTGAAACGGCTTGACCGATTTTTATGATTTATTGTAAATATTTGATAGGTCATAAAAAATAATCCAATTGATGAAAATAAATTTGGGCAGGTCAGCTAGTTCAAATTCAATATGACTTCGTATAATAGACTAGTACATAATAATACTTAGGTATATTACAAAGCGTATATCTACGATATTATAACGAACAGGGGTTTACCAGGGGTAGACTTCCTTTGCAGGAGGTCGTCTAGGTGGGTACCCCAACAGTGCCAATTATTCTACCGCCTGAGCAGTGATGTGCAAACATTACTGTGCTCCGGTAGGAGGGCACTGTAGCTAGTGTAATTACTGGGCTAAAGAGTCTTAACATCTTATGACTCTTGAGTAAGAAGCGTTGGTGCAGTGCTCCTAGATTTTCACATAATTGTGAAATCCTAGGTAACACTGTACTGATTATGGGCAGCCGTTATCTCTTAACATCAGGAGAGCGTCTTGCTCGTCTTCTACTTCATCACATAAAAAAAAAAAAAAAAAAAAGAACAACTAGGTATGAGGATAGAGTTAGTGCTAATGCAGTCACTAAGTACTCATTACCATAGCAAAGACGCTACAGATATATGTATCTATCACCTAGCAACGTGATGAAACTTAATCGTTTCTGATAAAGTTTCATAGATAATACCTTCGACCTTCAATGAACTTCCGCATAAAACTATATATTTATCCTTATATTTTATGAGAAACTACATATTATTATTATAAAAATATTGAGTATTATCAACACCAGTCACATGTGCCGAGACCACGGGCAGTTTGCCACAGAACGGACATAAAAAGGCCAGAAAAAGATGGAGAAGCGACCAGGACTAATAGTTAATGGACTGGATTGGTATAGAAAAGTGACATTTGGAGGGGTTTCGGAGTCTTTGCCTAATAGTGGGATATTTTAAGTATGTACTTCTATAGCAATCAATATGTGTTGTGCAAAATTGCTCCTGGTGATTCAGATATATACCTACTGAACTCAGGGGCATATCTCTACATTGACATTCAAACTGGGGGCAGTCGCTTACTAACAGGTAAACCTGTTTGCATATTTGTCCATAGAATAAATAAATCTGGTGTCGATAGGTATACGCGATAGGGATAGCAGATACATCCTGTGTATTCGACAAAGATGACAGATAGCAAGTGTCATGATAGCTACAAAATAAAACACGGATCATACCGGTTAGTTTCGGTTTATAAAGTTCTTCGAATATGGCCAAAGTGGGACAAACAGGGAAAACCACTTACTGTACTGTTGATATTTAATTAATTATAACATTAACATTAGGTACCTATGTTTGTGTTGAGTTCAATGTTCATAATGACATAGGTACATGACGTATAAGCAAAAAGAAATATATTATAGACATACTCAGAACTATGTATAAGAATCTATAGGTAATATTACTGGTAAGAATATAATAAGGTGGTAGCTATATTTATTATATACCTACGTTTAATTATTTTTTTCTACATTTCTATATAGATATAGGAAGATGTGGTATCATTATCTATAAGTTACGGTTGTCACGGGTAATCCATAACCAACTTTCTAAAACTATTTAATTTTTAAAGCACAAATCACTATACACATAGAGTTTAATCACCGATGTTAGTAAAAAGCAAAAATAAAACTCATCAATAAAAATAACTACAATCGATCAATTAATTTCTGCGATTTTCTATTCAAACACGGCAAACAATTTTTTACCGATTTTTATTTTTTATTGGCCATTTTATACCGATTTTAATTTTTTATTGGCCTATTACTCGGATTATCCGCTATCGCGGAACCCTACAAATATTGACCAATGAGATTGACCGGATGATTCACCGGACAATCGGCACGCGATTGTCTAACCAACTTGTACATAATTGTTGGTTAATTAAGATCATTTTGCCTTGTTATGTTATGGTGCGAAGGTCGACAGGAGCTAGTGACGTGAAGTAAATTATTGCGAAAATTACTAAAGCGTTATCCGAGGTTTGGGTCTATGACGTCAGCGCGTATTTAGACTATCTAAACGTAAATATGTCACTGTATCGAAGAGTCACCAGTCAGTCGGTCGGTCAGTCGGTTTTACCGGATTTTTATTGCGGATGGTAAACACGGCTATAAAGTTCGAAACTTTAATAATATTAGGGGTTTAGGGTATTTCAGTGCCTCTGAAATGTTTATGAACGCGATAGTCTTTCAACTCGATTCTACACAGAAGAAGTGCATCTTTCACGTCCAGAGTAGACTTGTGTAGAAATTCATACAATCTTTCTTTTATAATATGTATATAGGTACATTAAAACATTTTGTTATATAAAATAGCCAATACAGACTCTGTTTCCTGTTTAGGGTCTTCTTTCGGCGCTTTTAAAAAATGTCCAAGTGGAAATAATAATAAAAAAAAATAGACTGAAATAAAATTTCGAAAAGTAATTTCTACGAATTTATATTTAAAAGTTCGAGCGAGAGGTTCGCGCGCCTAGAAAAGACCCTTAATCTAATATTTGTAATACTCGTAGCCACAGTACGTCATAACGCCATCCTCTTATGTTATGAAATGCTATGAACAATAATTCCAAGTTCCAATGGTAGCATTCGTAAAACAATCCCGCATGTAGGAGTAGCGCTATCTATAATTACTGGCGCTGTTGATACACTGATAACATGCAATATAAACTACGTAGCTACGTACGTAGGTACCAAGGATAATGTAATGACGCGACGCATCGTCTTGTGCTCGTTGAAATGTTACTATTAATATTATGTGTAAGATGAGTTTATATACTGGAGGTTAGGCTTCGGCCGTGGCTAGTTACCACTTACCACCCACTCGTGTCACCAAGCGGTCATTAGGATTGATTCGGACATAAGCGTACTTTGTTCCGGCATGATATTTAGCGAAAGCCAAGGAGTAGGATAGAAGTAGTAGGATTTACCTCGCCTACCATCTCTATAGTTTAGTATGCTTCCGTCTTTGGTCGCATCATCGCTTGAGATCATGGGAGATTGTGGTCAAAGGTTTATTCAGCGGCACGAGCGTATAATTTCGACTGCCGATTTTCACTGTTTTGTGGTATAAATGTTCAATAATGAATTACATACGTAATTTTTTTTTTTAAAATATTTAGAAAAATATAACCTCTTATCAAACAGACAATTCGGATTTAGACGTGGTCGTTCAACTGAAAACGCAGTCACAATTTTCACAGATTTAGTCGGGAAACATACGGAAAATGGGGAAAAATGCCTAGGGGTGTTTCTTGATTTGGCCAAGGCGTTCGACACAGTGTCTACACATTTGCTACTCAAGAAACTAGAATCTGTAGGAGTGAGGGGGGTGACTCTAGACTGGTTTGCCAGTTATTTGTCTAATCGTTCCCAATACGTATGTATCAATAATCAGCCCAGCAGCCCATTACCGATCAGATTTGGCGTCCCTCAGGGGAGTATACTTGATCCCTCCCTATTCGTGCTTTATCTTAATGACATTCTTCAATCTATAGCTAGCCTCAAGAATACGGAAGTAGTAGCCTACGCCGACGATACAGCCGTACTGTTTTATGATAAGACGTGGGAGCAGACTTGTAAAACTGCTGAGGAAGGGTTGTACTTCATCACAAGCCTAATGGATAGGAATCTTTTAACTTTAAATTTTAATAAAACTAAATACATCACTTTCTCAAAAACGATAGTTAGTCAACCCCCTGCAAGTATAGCCCTAAAAAAATACATCAAGGACACAATCTCAATAACGCTGTTACGTGCACTTGCACAGAACTAGAACAAACCAGTAGTTTAAAGTACTTAGGAGTGTTAGTGGATGAAAACCTGACATTTAAAGCTCACATCACGGATCTCAGCGCTAGAGTCAGAAGATTAATATACATAATGAAAAAACTGCGAGACTGTACCCCCATAGAGATTTTAAAGAGAGTATATCTGGCTCTTTGTCAGTCTATAATAACGTACTGCATCTCCGTCTGGGGCAGCGCTGGTTCTACCTTTCTCATTAGTTTAGAAAGAGCCCAGAGAGCACTCATTAAAGTTATGCTTCGTAAACCATTTCGTTTCTCCACTAACCAGCTCTATAATGAGTTTCAGGTACTCAGAGTGCGTCAATTGTTTATACTCCATGCCGTAGCACACACACACAGCTCCATAACCAACCGTGACGACTATGATTCTATCATGAAAAGACGAACGTACCGAATTCCTCTCCCTAGCGCAAAGTCTCTATTAGCAAGACGTTGCCCGGCGTACTCTCACCCTAACACATACAACAAAGTCTGCAAATTATGTGACCTCAAAAACCTCACAACATTTAGATGTAAAAAGAATGTTAAAAGTTGGCTGTTGAAGCTCAATTATGATGAAACAGAAAGACTCATCTAACCTGTCAGTCCTGCATACCATAAACCTAACAACTCATACGCAACTTACCATTAACGCACACTCTCTAACAGATCAATCGCTTACGCACACACACACACACACACACACACACACACACACACGCACACACACACAGACACATACTTGGCTTTCATACTAAATATAAATTTTAAAACACTTTATTTTAATGGTACTTGGTTTATGTTCAGTGAGTAAATCAATAGTGCTCTTTAATACTAATTTTAATTATTAAGGTATTAATCCTATATTAACATCAAATTACTTTACTTTAATTAACTAATAATGTTTTATTTAACATCCAGCAATGTTCGCTTGTCTATTCAACACTGTGTTATCAATTATCAATCATACGAGCAACCTGTCCACACCATTTGAAAATTGGATTTAAGCATATTCATATCTGTAAACGCATCTCTGGGCCCTAAGACACAGGCTCTAGCCTAGTTTAGGGTACCGCAGCTAAAACTATTTATGTCTAATTTATGCATATCTTCTCCAAAAATGTATACAATGTTACGGTGTTTAGCATAAGATGTTTGGAAATAAATATTTTTCATTTTTTTTTTTTTTTTCAATTTCATAGTTACTTTTTTATAAAAATAAACCAGTTTATGCTCGCCACATTGCCCTCGTGGAGAAAAAATCAACTCATTTTATTTATTTTTAGATTAAACAAATCAAGATAATCTTGATCATCGTGGTCCATAACGATTCTTATATTTCTCTACTGATCTTTGACAATGGATGGGGGTCGGGTAGCCCGACATTTGCCAAAGGTAATATTTTGTCAATAAATGTTAGAAGTTTTATAGTACGCGAACAAGGGCACGACAGTCTCTTAGTAAACCTAGTGTTAATTAAACGTACTATTTACTATAGATATGCGCAATACATAGCTTAGGTCTTAATTAGAAACCTCGAGAATCACAACTGTAGCGTGTGTAATGTTTACATAGTTTTCTAGAATCTCTAGAATTGTCTACTAGAAATCTAGCTAGAATATACCTATATAAACATACATAATATAATCACGCTTGGTTCCCCTTAGGATGGCCACACTATTTTTCTCCCCTTGGTACGATCCTGACTCCTGACACACCACTTTTGTTTCTTCTACGATATTGTAATAGATCAAATGGAAGAAGAGAAGTATATTAATGTTCTGTTCAAATTTAACCAAACTTCAGTAGAGCTTTCAATTCTACTAATGGTGCAACCCATTTATTATCTAAATATTAAATATATAAAAGGAAAAGTGACTGATTGACTGACTGAACTATCGACGTACAACCCAAACTGCAAAATGGATTGGGTTGAAATTTGGAACACAGATAGATTTTATGATGAAGACCTTCGCTAAGAAAGGATTTTTAGACGCGGGCAAAGCCATATATATAGACTATTAGCTAGTGACGAATAAAGTTATTTTTATTTTAATTAGAAAGAGAAGGCGAGGCGAATGTTTTTATTAGGTTTGCCTTCATAACTAACACCGGCAGATTTACATAATGTACTTATTTCATTAAAAAACAACATGCAAATTTTGTACATTACATAACTTTAAACGTTAAAAATCTAATGTGGGACTGCTTTTAGGTTTCCACAATAAATCAGTTAGCCGTTATCAAGAGGAAACCAACAAAATACCTTTTAAATTTAATAGCAAAAACCATACGGGCGCTAACAAACATGGTTTTTTCTAACTTTTGATTGGGGTTATATTTGAAAAAACATGCATGCTTATTGCTTATGTCCTGCGACAAATATATGTAGGTACTCACATAACAATGCCAAATAGTATCTTCATTCATAAAGTTCATAGGAAGTTCACTAGTAGAAATAGTTCATACAAACACATCAAAAGTCTGGAGCGTTAAGGTCCACTCGCGACGGAAGCTCCAAGTAAACTGAACGCGAGGGGACCGATGCAAACACCATTATATAAATTTAATTGGACATAATTACGAGAAAACCGCAAGTGTGACGTCGGAGACGCCATTGTGGCATTATCGAGCGTTACACGACGTTTTCCTAGAAGGTGTAGCTCGCTCACCACTCACCATTCATCTTAATTACGATAATGCGCCGATATTGACCATGGACTCGAGTGCCGAGGATCTTCAGATCCACTACATCTAACAAGAGCCTCCAGCTAGTATTCTAAATGCTTTTAACTAACAGAGTTGACCGATAAAATAAAGTTTGTTGATAGCAATGTCTAATACAAGAAAAATCTAATATTTAATTAAATTTTGCCAATTATTAATGATCTTGACTTGCTATATTTATTATAACCTTGCAATTTTATGCCAATGTAGTCTGCTGAGAATATAATACATAAACTTAATAGACATCAAGACATCGGATTGTAGCAGGGTGCTCGTCTTAGAACAACAGGTTACAATTTCTTAGCTAACCTCCACTAACTTGACATGATTTCCTTCACGTTGCTTTGATTGGGAGTGATTGATATTATTTACAGTTTCGCACTTCAGCGACTAAATGTATCAAATAATAAACCGTGGGAGTTGCTAACAATAAAGAATTATTGTTCATAAAAGCGACTGAATTACTTTTAAAAGCCTTTCTAAGGGAAGAAACCTTAGCAGGAAAGTAAAAATAGCCCCACAGTGGGCGCCAAGAAATCTTTTTAAATCGTAAAGTTGCACTGAGGGTAGGCCAGCACGATCGCAAAAGTATTAACCCTAGAGTTACGACTTTCGACTATGTTGAAGATGTAAGAGGATTAAGTAAATGGTGGCAGTGTCGCGTTACGCGTGTTGAATTTATGTCGTCTAGGTTCTTGTTTTCTGAGAAATTACAATGTATACTTGAGCTTCCGACAATTTAGTCAGTACAAGTACACATTATTATCAAGGACCGGAGAATATGAATTTCTATCAAATATTATATCTGTATTCTGTATTAGGTAAATCTGACTCGTAAGTATAATATGAGTCAGGTAGGTATACGCATCATACTAATACATATTTCTAGAAAGAATTTTGCAAAGATCTCTTAGTGTTAATATCCACCATAAGGAAGTAGCTCAGACATTCAATTAGCTGGTTACGATAACTCGGCACGCACTCTTGTAATCATAGTATACAAAAAACTTGTTACCGATATCGCAATATTTACTTAACAACTTGACAATTGGAGCCTGCACTTTATTTACATAGCTTCTCGTACTACCCCGTCCATGTTTAACAACATTGTCTCAAATCTAACATCTGTAGGTTATTTAATATTATAAGTACGAATAAAATGTTTAGATTTTGACGATTTTAGATAAAATTATGCTCACCACGTTTTTGAACGAACTGGCGACGTGACGTGCTAAGAAAGCTGCCAGCCCTGAAACTTTGAAGTGATCTTTGATTTCCGTTTCTAATTAGATAATATTATACCTCTATCATAGCATACAATAATTGCTAATACAAACTCTAATCAAATCGGTGCGGTGAGTCGTCAAAGGGCTCGTTCCAAAGGGCTTACAATGCGGCAATGAGAAATCCCTCAAGGCCTAGCATGACAGGGGATATATTTTCTCTGGTAATTGGGCTACGCAACCGAACGTAAGCATATAAATATTTCTTAAATCTTTCTCATTATAATATGTATTTGTCTGCTATGAGAAACATTGTTATTTGGGAAGCGACTTCTACTATTCTGTATTCAAAGAAAGTGTCTGAGTTTAATATTATTCAAATCAAATCTAGTCTAGGGTTTGTGTCTTTGTCCGCGGATTAATAAGATAATCTCTGGTTTGCATTTTATATAATGTGCGATCTCGAACAAGTATGTCGTAAGTTATTATACAATCATAATTAACAAAGTAGTCAGCGATTACTCTAGAAGTCCAGACCTACTTGTACAAGTGTTAGTTATTTTACACTAAGCATTTCTTTTAACACGTGCAGGGAAAGTGGTTTCTAGAACTAGAAATAACTTGAAACTAAGAGGGGATCGATACCCACAAGGACGCGGGTTGTTGAAGACCTCAGCGCAAAACCTATACGTGCATTTTAATTTTATTAGAATGTTTACACTACTTACTACACACAGATCCTTGAATGTGGTCGTCGAACTTTGATGTGCAATAAAAATATAGCGGTTATTAAAATCATTAGCACATTACCTCGCCATTCTTTTCAATAGTGCCTTAGCTATTTTTAGAAGATTATGAATTTTGATGTCAAGAATGAACTTAAAGGCTAAGAAACAAAGAGACATCCATCCAAAAAAACATAAATCAAAGTACACATCAGCAGTACAACAAGAAGTAGCAAGTGATATTAATTGGATTCCGGTCGCTAATGATGCTACTAAATAGGCAGCTGTCGGGTCGATTCTATAAAGAACGCGTGTTCGTTATAAGCCTCACTAACTTCATCAGTTCAAATGAAATGTCGAGGAGGCAAGTTGCTGCCACTCAGTGGCACCAAAACCCGATTTCTCAGCCGTACCGGTTACATTTCAAAACTTGTATCATAAGCAATCCTTGTTCAGATAACTGTTCGTCGCCACGTCCAATAAATGCAACTTTTTCGTTTTATAACCTGATGCAGAACTTCTATTTATTCTTGTAAACCAATCGAGTCGTCAATTCTCTTTCGTAACCTTTACTTACTTTCTAAATGAAATGCTGAAAGTCTTTTACCTGAAAGAATAAGAAAATTTCTGTTATTAACATTTAAAGCCAATCTTTTTCTGGAATAAAATATTTATTTCTTTAAGAGTTTTTTAATTCGTTATAAAGTGTCGCTTCAACAAGTGTCTCGGTAAGGTAAACGCCTCAGTTTGCGTGCAAGGTTGGGCGAGCAAGTACACAGACCAGTTACACAATCCTACACGTGCACACGTAATTTGTAATACAACGCAGATGCGCCTGCGATGACACTCTCTGTATACAATGTAGTGCAAACGAGTGCAGTTAACAAAATTGCACTAGATTTAAAAATTCAGAGGTCCATTTGGCTACAGCTCACTGGATGACGGGTGTATATCACTTTTCGTCGATAAAAATAAAACGTTCTCAGAGTCATAGAGTGCTAAAATTAAAATAAGTTTTTTTTTATTTAACGTGTCACGTGTTAGTGGATTACACGACAAAGTTGAAATATGGTCTCTCTAAGACTCTATAATGGGCGATAGCTAATTGGCCCTCCCAAGGAAGTTAAAAAAAAAAGTATACAGCGGTCCTTGAAACAAAAGCCATAGACCCATACCAGCCATAGGCCATAGGCCTTAAATTTATTCAATAGTTTCATCACGTAACAATTAAAGACAAGACATACGACATGGGACAACACCCAATTTCAGATTCAAACAGTGTCTACGATGTAACGTGTGCCACGAAGCAGCGTCGTGCCACAATCGCGTACTATTGGCCCAAAATAACCACAAACTATAGTAAAATTAAACTATAGGGTCAATAACAGACTTAACTCTAAATATAGAATGTAAATAATTTAAAGTTAAAGACGGAGCATGACTTGTTTTAATTAAGTCAAATTACGAATAAGTACCTATTCAACAGTAGTAGTTTCACTTGACACCGTATTTTGAACGCCACTGAGTCCAAAATAATAATGCAGATAGGTAATTGACATTATATATTCGTCGGAAACGAATTATTTAAAAAATCTGCATGTTTACAATTTATTTACGTTTTTAAATTACATACATAATTATCATTTTTTGCATGTGTTTGGAATCCTAAAGTAGTATACGAGTTCAATTTGTATCGTACAAAAGGAGCATTTCGAAAAATTAGAACGTTACCCTGAAATCTGTGTGTAAAAGAAATTTCTATAAAACTTTTATCTACAACACGACGATCTAACTTTCTCTATTCTTATATCTTCTCTATATATATTATAATATAGGTATATACCTATATTATGATGCTCTAAGACTCTAATTTGATTCACATCCTATATTATGTTCCTTACACAGAAGTGAATGTTCATTTTTCGAAAAATGAACAAATTGATCGAGTACAGTCATTTTGTGAACACGGATCTCATTTAAGTTATCCTCACTTATTTCCCTAATTCGTTGATCCTCACACTGCAAAACGTCATGGTTACTCTGGAGCAACGTTGGTATTATGACATAATAGATGTTAATAAAAGCCAAAGCACACATTTCATCTATATCTAGAACTGCTACTGTAATTCCGGTAATAATTTCACAAATATAATTATACAAGATCAAATAAAAATGATTTTTATCGGGCATTTGGGCGGCAGGGCATTACACTCATCAAAGTAAACTATTATCACATGGTAGATACCAGCTCAGCGGCATTTTGCGCAGAAATATTGAATTTTGTTTACTGAAATGATTCTCACTGTTCACTGTTGGCACAAGGATTTACAGAGATCGACTTTGTCTCTGCGTTGTTGGTTTAGCAAAAGGCCGTTTTCTTGGCAGTTATATTTAACTTAAATGAGTAAAATCTTGTGTTCAGAAGATTTATATATTCGAGTTATGTAATAAGGTCGTTTAATACGCCATTCTATATGAAATACAGTCACAAATTAGCTTTTTCTTATATTGGTACCTATCACAGCCATTTGTATATCATATATTTTTTTCTGAATTCCGGAATTTATAGCATGTTTCGCCAACAATTCTAGATCAACAATGTTATAAAGTTTTATAGCCATATCTAGTTTTTAAAGACTGATTGTCTTTAAAACTAGATATTAATCGATGCGTCATAGTTGATGATCGCGGGCCGCGCATGCTGAAATTGGCACATATTTTTATCGCGTCTTAAAGTCTGTTTGCTTCAGCTATTTTCGGCAGAGGATCCTGTGCGTTTGAGTGGCACATAATAATACCCTAGTTAGTAGTTGGTTGTCGTGTGCACAGACGTGGCGCAATCGTCAAGGTCCACCGATAAATTCGCGATTAGATAATGGAGCCAGTTGAGATCGAGAATACACTGCTTCAGAGATCTTATATAATATATAGGTACAGGCCTTCTTGTACATATTATTAAATATAATAATTTTAAGCCTGATGATAAAATGAGAAAGGGGTAATAATATTTTGTCCTTAAATGTTCACTACGTAACACTGGGAACTACTTCTAAAGGTAAATTCATCCTCAAATCCAAATATGAACAACTGCTGATGAAGTTCGATTCTAATACAAATCTTAAAAGACTTCAATTTATTTACAGATCCCAAAATCATGATTTTGGGAACATGCTTAAAGAGATACATTCGAATAATGCGGTATTCAAATAAACCATAAAACATTTGAAAGAGCTTCTCAACAATGACGTACAGATTAAAGTTAGATATAAACAAATATGGCATGTCACATGATTTTTTTTATTATAATTAGGTTCTTATTACACAGCTAAAATAACGATGACAGAGCAGCGCGTAACAGCTTATCATAGCAATAATTCTTTATACTGTCTAAGTGTACTTACTTATTACCACTGGTATCTCTACCTAGATGTACAACCGATAGTGCTATCAGTAACCCATATCCATCCTCGCAGCCGATAAGGCGAGAGACAAACAAGTATAGGAGACCTTGCTGATGTATCGCTGGTCGTGACCGCAGATACTGAAGCATTTCAACTTAAGAATTAATCAGTCAGTTCTTTGGCAGTAAGGTGAAGGGTGCATACAGTATGCTAACTGCAGCATACTCAGTTAAAGTGCATGTTGTTCTACTAACCACCAGGACTGTTTGGCTGACAAGTGCACGATGAGAATAGTTTAGTAGAACTTTTACTTCATCGCAGAGTTTCTTTAAATCTTTTAATTTCCTCATGATAGTCTTGCATAGATTCTATTCTTTGTCTTGCTGTGTACACTGTGGACCAGTTAAGTAAATCGGATAATTTCCAGTTAAACAATAACTCTACAATGATATAACTTTAACAATAAAGACTGTTTTATTAACGAGATGTAAAATTATATTAACTAACTCCGTATTTTCTTAGCTAGGACGATTTACCTATTTTTTACACGACTTAGTATATAAACGTGAAACATTATGACCGCAGAGAATATATTGGTACCTACGTGTAGGTTTAGTAGGTAAACTGTTATAGGTATGTCTACGTTATCCTCATCGAATCAAAACAGAAAGATTGAACAATACGATATTATTGATATTTGATATTAGAGGTAGTATCTCCCTTGTAACATTTAATATCAAATGGTTATTATAAAACTACTAGTTGCGCCTAGCGGTTTTACCCGCTTTACAGTAGCTTATGTGTTATTCCAGGGTCTAAGCTATCTCTATATAGGTACCAAATTTCAGCTCAATCGGTCCACCTTTTTAGGCGTGAAGAATTAACAAACATACACACTCACAAATTTCACTCACAATTTATATAATATTTGTGCGTACGTTGTTTATAATGAGGAATTTAAAACATAACATGATAGTGTTTATTGAATTATTGTAATCATTTCCTTGGCGCATATTTAGTAGATAATAATATACATGACTGATAGTAAACTAAACAAGAAGCCGATAGACGCAAGTTATTGATTGTGATCGACAAAACCTGAAAACTGCAAGTTTAAACAAACGCCACACACCCAAATCATGACCATTAAGGAGTCTGCCCACTAAACTGTACCATACCATGACTCATGACCGTCATAGGAACGTGCCAAGCCAAATATACTTTATATTGAAAAGTTTGCCATGCAAGCTGCAAGGAGCGTGCCAAACTGCTGCGCGTAGAGTAGAAAACAGTGAGTATACGTTGTAACCGCATTCTTCATCCAAAATAGCAATCATTGCCACTTATCTCACACTTAATAATTTATTTTTAATAATGCACGGAGCGTGTAACTGCAAAATATTCTCGTCAATAATATAACTTGTTAAAGCTCCGTGCATTACATGCGACGGTGCTGGTCGGTGACGAAATGGTCTGTCTAGTAGGCATAGCGGCATAGTCTCATACTGTTCAATACAAAAAATATTAATTGGATTGGCACGTTCCTTTAACAGTCATGATAATAATATAATAATATATATAGTACTATGGTACGGTATAGTGTGCAGACTCCTTTTTAAGCGTTACGGTTTGTAAATAACGAGCGTGTTGTGTTTGTATAAACTCGTTTAACTCATTTGGAATTATATTATACGGAATTCACAAATATCATTAATGTGGGATATTTCGTCTGAGACAAATATAGACTCATACATACAGTCATATTCGTGATCCAGAATAGATGAAGGGAAAGTTGAAAGTACAGATCTGAGTAAAAGATTCAAAAGGGGAGAGCACTTAACTTTAAAGATACCTACCAGACTACCAGCCATGTAAAAAAATATGTTTGCATGTGCATAGAGTTATAAATTTATATTCACGTTTCTAGAGTTGTTTTTATTTTTTATCATGAATTAAATATTTATAAGAAACATTAGCCGCATTTTAAAGTGCTAGATGAAATTTGAATTTTGTTTACGGTTTTGGATTATCATGTCGTAATGCGTGGGAAGGCAGACGGGACAGGAAGAAACATAGACATATTTTTAAACTTTACCTTGACCAGTTGTGGTGACTCTTGTGACAATTATTAGCGATCTTTCTCTATTTTTCCTTTGGGTATAGAATTTGCAATTTCAGGGCACAGAAGTTTCGATCGATATTCGTACGAAATGCACAGTCACAGTCAGTAACTATGTCAGTAACTTATGTACATTTTGTATGTAAAAATATAAATTGCCCGCATGTGTTTAAAGTTTTTATACTACACAAGACAATCACCTACTAAAATTGTAATTTTGTTCATTGTGATTTTGTGCTTTATGACTTTTGTACCTACCTAAGGTGAGACGTCAATTTACCTATCTACGTTTTTTTATCAAATTATTCATTATCATCATTTATTTGCATTTTTAACCCCCGACGCAAAAACGACGGGGTGTTATAAGTTTGACGTGTCTGTCTGTCTGTGTGTGTGAGTGTGTCTGTCTGTGGCATCGTAGCTCCCAAACGGATGAACGGATTTTGATTTAGTTTTTTTTATTTTAAAGTAGAGTTAGTCGAAAGTGTTCTTAGCCATGTTTGGTGGAAATCGGTCCAAGATGGCCGCCGCTACAAAATGGCGGATTACTTTTTTCTTCCACGACCCCCTCAATATGGGTATCAAATGAAAGGGCTTAACGAGTAGAATACAGCCCACTATATAAAATTTAAAATCCAAGATGGCCGCCATCAAAAAAATTAGAATTACGTATTGCGTTGGGGGTTTTTTAAATTTTTAATTTAATTCACTTGTGTAGCATAATGTTTACAAGGTGTGGTATTTATAGGGACACTGGCATTTATACAACATGTTTGGCTTTGTCTAAAGTAAAATCCATGGTCTGTTTTATTTTCACATTGAAGTTGAGAATCGAGAAAGATTTAAACAATCTCCACGTAGAAGAGTGGAGGGAGATAAATACGAGAATTGAAGATAATCTTATTAACGGAGGTCAACAGCCACTTTTGGTTCTCGCGCCATACCAGTAAGCAGTAGAATTTTTAATTCTTGTAAAAGTTTAACGTTTAATCTTTTCTACAGTTAGAGTTAGATCTAAAGACTTTACTATGTGAATATATTATTATTATTAAGTAATTATTATTGTGTTGTAGTGCCTACGTGATGTTTGATGAGAAGATTAACCGCGTCCCAAGGTTTTATACCTCAATTCTCAATGACAACATAAAAAAGAATTAATTAGCATTTATAAATTAAATTTTAAGTAATTAACAAAACACACCAGATTATCTGCATCTTAATTAATTGAATGTGTGTGAAGGCGCCAACCTATCTACAAGATAGAAACTTTTTGACAGCAATGGATTTAGCACATGCAAGCACATGCTGAATGCACCCCTATTGCCCAATTCACTTTTTTATTTATGTGCTATACGAAATGCCTATTTATTATTTTATTCGTACAAGAATATCTCAAGTTGTATTTTTAAATTGGGCAATATTTTTTTTATGACTGAAAGGGTAGTTTTATTTTACACCACATATTATTATTCTAAACTGCTTCTTTTATATTATAATGGAAAAGGCCAAAGCTAAAGCGACTTACTGGTGTTTCAAAACAGCTAAAACCGTTGAACGGTTTAGCGCAGATACATAATATTGTTACCACGGCAAAGAGATATACAGTAGTTTGACTCCATAGAAACGGCCGGAATGTGGGAGTGAGTAGATGTGGGCAGATGTGGGTAGAAGTGGGTAGTTAATCCAGAAGCGGGTGCCACGCAGCGACGGGCGGACATCGCGATAGTTTTTTGCAAGTATTTAGTGTAATTTACGTTATTTACTTTTGACGTAATACATAATATAATAAATTATATAAAATGGCAAAAAAATAGCATGCGATATTATGCTGTTTTTGAAGTAAGTTTTTAAAAAGTTTTTTTATTATTTTTAAAAGTATTCTGCTGAAGTAAGAGTGCGAGTAAGAGACCGAGTAAGAGTGCGAGTAAGAGTCCAAGTAAGAGTCTGAGTAAGAGTGCAAGTAAGAAACTGAGTAAGAATTCGAGTAAGACTGCGTGTAAGTGTCCGAGTAAGAGTGCGAGTAATTGTCCGAGTAAGAGTCCGAGTAAGAGTGCGATTATAAGATTCCGAGTAAGAGTGCGATTAAGAGTCCGAGTAAGAGTGCGAGTAAGAGTGCGAGTAAGAGACCGAGTAAGAGTGCGAGTAAGAATCTGAGTAAGAATTCTAGTAAGACTGCGAGTAAGAGTCCGAGTAAGAATGCGAATAAGAATCTAAGTAAGAATTCGAGTAAGACTGCGAGTAAGAGTCCGAGTAAGAGTAAGAGTCCGAGTAAGAGTTCGAGTAAGAGTTTTAGTAAGAGTCCGAGTAAGATTCCAAGTAAGAGTTCGAGTAAGAGTGCGAGTAAGAGTTCAAGTAAGAGTGCGAGTAAGAGTCCGAGTAAGAATCTGAGTAAGAGTGCGAGTAAGAGACCGAGTAAAAGTCCGAGTAAGAGTGCAAGTGAGAGACCGAGTAAGTGTGCGAGTAAGAGTCCAAGTCTTGTCTCTTGCCTTGTCTCTTGTCTTGTCTTGTCTCTTGTCTTGTCTGTTGTCTTGTCTCTTGTCTTGTCTCTTGTCTTATCTCTTGTCTTGTCTTTTGTCTTGTCTTGTCTCTTGTTACGCCGCCACGACATGATAGGTAGGTATTAGGTATCCCTACTATGCTGGAATGAAACCTATTGTAGTTCCCAGATTAGGCTTCTTAATTATGAACTAACTACTATCTACCTGTTATTATGTACCTACTTTTTATTGAATTGAAAAGTGATCAATCGTATTTATTTTTAACTCCCGACGCAAAGACGAAGGGGTGTTATAAGTTTGACGAGTCTGTCTCATAGATTCGATTTTGATTTTGTTTGAAAAGTTAGGTGGCAGTGTTATTAGGTATTTTTAGTCCTAGCCGCAAAAAACGCGGGGTGAAGGGTGTAATAAGTTTGATACAATACATTTTCAAATCTCATTTGACTGTTGCAATTTTGTAACGGACATACAGTGGTTCCTAAGCGGACATAAGTAGGTACATATAGGTAGGTAATTTGAAAATGAAATAAAAGCTTGTAATAAAAATATCAATTAATAAACAAAAATAATAGAATTAATTTACAATAACTCATCTAGATAGTAGCTCAAGTAAGTAGATGGTATGAAATAGGTAGGTACCTACTGTATGCGGGCAGCGGCTGCCCGGCAGCCCTATGACTTGCGCATGTACCGCGAGACTGTAGGTATTTATGTTTAAAAATCACGCTCAGTCAAACTACTGTATATCTCTTTACCGTGTTGTTACTGTTACGTAGACATTCGCTAAGAAAAGATTTCTTAATTAGAAATATACCGCGTGTATTAATTAGTAGGAATCATAGGAGCTCTCCTAGGTATGAATAAGGTGGCAACCGGCCACCGGTGGGTATTAAGTAGGCATGTCTCCGTTGCTGAGGTTCAAGAACTACTCTAAAGAGACAAAAGTTTAAAAGTTGCAGCGCAGTCACAACTTGATTCCGATACAGACGTAACAATAAACATGAATAAACAATCAACATAGGTGTACCTAGGTACCTACCTGACACAATTATTGTTGAACTTTGCTGACGTCTGTGACATACCTATCCGACAGTGACATAACTAAACACAATCAGAACAAACCAGTTATAACTGGATATTGGATATGCTTTGTAAACTTGCACTAGGGTTGAAATCGAAAACCGTCGAACTAAGTACAAGTACATGCACAACAAAGATATGGAACATTGTTTGACACTTTATTTATGCACTTTATTGTCGTTAATTGAGAGTATAATAAGTAGGTGCGAAACTATATACAATAATTATTATTATTACAATAATATATTAAAACCCTTAAAAGCTCTAGGGTTTCACGGCTGAAAAGTACCGTGCGTCTTATTTTACGATATAATTGCGTATCAGATTTCTGTTTTAGCGGTTTTGTACTTTTACAGGTATGGAGTGTCAACAAGCCAACGTCCGAGAACTCGCACATTGGCATCTGCAAACAAAGTGGGATCATCTTCAAGCAAAAAACATATAAGCTGATAAACAATTTGACTGAGCTGAATTGTCGAATAATTTCTTTTCTATTATGAAAGAGGCGTGTGTGTGGTGAGTGTTACCACGCCATATAAGTACCCACAATGTATATCAACAATACAGCATTACTTAACAAGTGCGATAGCTTGATTCACTACAAGGTCAAGGCTGATTAGACCGCGCCGTTTGCGCATGTTTAACATCAGATTGCGGGAGAACTAGCCGCCTCTTTCACACACACGCATTATATACCAATTAAAATGAGATGGGGAATCAATGAGCTCTGAGCTCGTAAGCTGGCAGATCCATCACAAGACTTCAGCGTCCGCATTCCGCCGCTGAAAATAAATCATTCGTGAAAATAGATCGAGTGATACATCACTGAACTTGTGACAAGCCGACTCTAAGTTCTTAATTTGATATTATGGTAATTAACGTTGCTCAGCTTTGCGAGATGATTATAATTTTCTTTGGATTGGAAGCACAATGTTTTGATTGATCGATAAACTTGGTTGATCAAGTTAAAAATTTCAAACGTAATTTACAAAATTCAGAGAGGCCTTGCGCAAGGAACAAACAATTTTAATGTAACTTCCATCTATACGAAAAGTATATCAATTAGACGAAGGCATAAAAACTCTATAATATTTTGGACAACCAGTTATTATTTATTATACAATACAAATGTATCGTACAACACAAATCAACCAACATCACCAGCTGTTAATGTGTTACAATTAGATGGGACAAGAATGAGGCTTGAAGCAACCAGTTCAATTGATACTAAATAATAATCGACCAAATCAACTGTTAATAAACATAATATTATACAAAGTCCTTTACATTCATAAATAGATGTTCCTACAAGTTCTTTCATAGAGCTACCTACATGAAGTGTCACGTAAAGTATTAAATGTCTGAGTGTCGTCAAATTTTAATCAACAGCTGAGCATATCGAGATAATCACGATATGATATCTAAAAACAATGTCCAACGTACATATTTCAACTATATCCGGAAGTTCGCTATTTATTGTTACTTTAACACTAGATCCAGCTAATTTGAGCTAATAGGAGCCGCTGAGAGCAGACTCACTATGTATGCGATCACCTACTCCAGGCAATTATTATGGTCCTGCTAGGTGATATAAAATTTATCACCTGCCATGTCTAAGTGGTTTATTAAATATACTCGTATGAGCGATCATAAAAGGAACTGCTTTAGTTGGATATATGTGGCGTTCACTAAAGGATATATTTTATGGTTTTTGTTCTAATGCATCTACAATATTTACTTATTTCATGAGATTAGTAAAAGTCTATCCCATCAAAAACATAAATGTGAAAAGAGAGCCAAGTTCAATATTACGATGTATGTACTCATAGTTACCTATGATTTGGTAGTTGACTTCAACGACAAAAGAAGTGAGATCTAAATGCGTGCCAAGTTCAATGGTCAGTCGTGAAAAATATTTACAACATAAAATATTTTATTACAACTTAAAAGATTATTTCTTCTTATCACTTAGAATTAATATTATTTTGAAGCCTAAAGACTGATTTGGCCAGTTCTCATAATATTATACTAGGTAGGTACTCTCTTAACTTTAGCTTGATCACTATTAAACGCACTTAATGCTTATTAGTGCGCCACCGTCTTTTATCGTGGAAATTAGTCCCCTCCATCCATTGGTTGTCTGGAAGATATCGCTCTTTAACGATAAGACCGCCACTTGTACATTGTAATTTTTAATTATAATTATGTACTTATGTATTTTCTGTAACATTATGTGGTGTACAATAAAGTATCTATTGTCTTATCTTAATGATACTTCTTCTTAATGGTACCCATGAGAACTAGCCAAGTCAAACTTTGGGCTTCAAATAATATTAATTCTAAGTGATAAGAAGAAATAATCTTTTAAGTTGTAATAAAATATTTTATGTTGTAAATATTTTTCACGACTGACCATTGAACTTGGCACGCATTTAGATCTCACTTCTTTTGTCGTTGAAGTCAACTACCAAATCATAGGTAACTATGAGTACATACATCGTAATATTGAACTTGGCTCTCTTTTCACATTTATGTTTTTGATGGGATATCATTGCTTTTTGTACAGTACTTTTTAGTATGTAATAGGTTTAAGACACTCAGTCATAATAAGATTAATACCAAATGATTGTTTTATTGCACCTCCCCCCACCCCACTGCTCCATGGCACGGCCGTCGCACCGCGGCCCGTGAGCCTCGCCGTGCTTCGATATACCTATACCTATAATTAATTTAGTATTTATTTATATATAGCATTTATGTGCACTATTGATTTGAATATTGTACCTAATCAATTGATTTTTAAACAATACTAGTTACTGATAAATTTATCTATATTCACCCAGCTATTTTATACCTACCGCCTACCTGGATGGAAATTTAACTTTTTAGATCATCTGGAACTGGATTAGAATTTCGATCAAAAAAAACCTAAGCCGACAAGACTTGTAATGACGACGACTTGGCGGGGGCACTGCTGTGCCCCCAGATACCGCCACATACCTATAATATTATGACTCTATACGTTACAGGTACGTAGGTATCTAAAATGTTTACACCAACTAGCACCTAAGGCGATATACATACATTATTTTTATTGTAAACAATGTTAATATTATTACCTCTATGTCACTGAGCCGCCTTGTGCTGGTAGGAGTCGATATATTGATAGGTATTTACATAGGATATACAATTTTTACGTAGGTACCAGGAACCTATTTTTATTAGTGACTAGCTGTGCCTAGCTGTTTTACCCGCATACAGTTTGGTACAGTAGTGTATATTATGTTATTCCAGGGGTCTAAGCTATTTTTTTTTATACCAAATTTAAAGTCAATCGGCGCACCCGTTTAGGCGTTAAAAAGTAAAAAACATATTTCCATACGTACAGTAGGTATAAAGTTTTTATTTATATTTATAATTATATTAGAAGGAATAGTGGACTCGCGCACACTTCGTAGTATCTAACAGAAAATAGCCGCCTACACAAAAATTATAGCAACATGCAACATGTATTGCTTTATGCGTTCCTAGGCGTCCCAAACTATAATATCATACATTTTTTAAAAATTAATAATAATTTAAAATGATAAAAAAATACTAGTTTCTGATTTTTCCCTTTGTTACTACGACATTACCTATCGGGATGCCAAATTTCAGCTTTCTAGGTCATCTGGAACTGGGATATTACTTTTGATCTATCCCTCAGTATGTATTAACTTCACCGATTACTGGATGTTTATATCTAAATAACCGTTTGAGCTGTGTTATTGGAATTTGGAACAGAGATATAGTTCGTATATGTAAGTATATGTGCCAAATTTGACTTGTCTATGTGTAATAGTTTTTGTATAACGAGGATGTAAAAAGTCGTCAAAACGCGCTTTGGACGGTTCGTGTAATATAACACACGGCGCGGTCGCCAGTTCCTTTGCTTGAACTTGGCTTGACTCGCTGCCGCGTGTCTAGATATAATTATATTATAAGTGACGAAGAGAACTAACGATTCATTGCAAGACTTAGCAATTTGTAAAGTGCAACCTTTGTAATATCAATAATTTAGAATCCTACTAATAACATATTAAAAAGGTGAAATTTTGTATGTGAATGTCTCACGTTGTCCACGCCAATTCAATATAGTATATTTAAAAGTACACATAAGCTAACTTTACTACGATTTTCCACCTAAGACACACCGAAGCTGTGGCAAGTGGCACCGCTCACTGCACGTCGCTCACATCATCATCTCGTCTCCGCTGCGCGTCGTCGAGGCACAGCTCACATCTCCACTTCCATCGCGCCATACAAATATAATACATCTTCGTGATCTCCACTGGAGCTGAGCGGAGACCAGATGTGAAAATACCGAGATTCTATTGGTTGTTTAAAAAAACATCTCCTTTACCCTCGTATTGTCTCCGCTTTGGTGGACCGGGCCTCAGTTTGGGTCTTCATATTTTATGGAGTGTTTTAACACTTTTCATTATCGCATTATATATTTTTATTATCGCAGTAATTAATAGCAAGATTTCTAATCAACCCATTTCTCAGGTCAATGACTGTTCGTTGTTCATTCACATCGAAACTAAATCAAATCTTGTCTGGCTTCCCCTTCATGCAGTCAATTAGAGAGATTGCAATAATATGATGTATCAAGACACTGGTAATATAGGGATGATAATATCTTTATTAGAAAAATAAAGTATGTTTAGATCAAGGGTCTAGGTGAGTGAATTTAAAACAGATTCAAGAAAATGGCAAAGTCTCATTTATAAGCGCGTACTTTTCATTTTACTTAGTTACTTTTTGGGAATTCTAAATCCCTGCTTGTGTGTGATCGCTTATTGTGTTGCTTGATGGAATTTGTAATTATTATAATATTTGTGATGCTCTTGTATTCACAAGAGTATACAAAAGTATAAATATATCTCTGGATTTGATTTATCAGAGTAGATACGGCTACATAAACAAGTTCAACATATTTGATTTGTTTTGCTCAAACGTGAACGGTTCACGTGACTTGATGCAACTTAGCTTTACTTTTAGTATTCTCACACGACTCTTATTATAATATATCCTATAGGTCCAATGCATTTAACTATCACTGAACTATTGCCCATTATTATGTGTACTATCGAACAGCTTCATTCTTCTCTTACACACCTATTGCCAACAACGTGCCTTTTATACTCGCCTTCAATTGGTTTCTAATAGACATTAGACTTTTCTATAACCATTGGACGTACTCGTACTATACCTGCGTGCAAATATGACAAGATTTAGACCCAATTCAAGATTATAATTAGATGTACGTTCATGTGCTACTTCAAGATTCAACTTTTGGTTGTATATTTTATGCCTACGGATAAATGATTCAATTAACCTTTAAGTATGGACGTGACTTTTTCTTAACACTACTATGGACGTGGAGCCTCACAGGCTCCTATATGAACCCACTTTTATTAGGGGATTTTGAACTAAAATCGCTTTACATCTGATTTAATATTAAAAAGTTATGGGATTTAACAATAAAATAACGTGCTTATACAATCAACTTTTATTTTTTTAAATATAGAAATTTGAAAAATCTTAAATTATGGTACTTTTCAGTCTAAATTTACTTTGGTTACATTTTTAGGTATTAAAACAGCCACAGTTATTCTTATAACAAAATGAGTCTTATTTTCTCAAAATATAATAGTTAAAAAACTAAAAAAACAAAACACCTACTTCAGGTAACAAATATAAAAAATTTTGACAACAGTCTAATCACGTAAATTTATAAGCAGTCAGTGCACAAATATCCAAAACTTTGGACACACACAGGTATGTTGCACCTGACACAAACAGGGCCAGTCATCCTTGTTTTTTTACGGGACAGATTATACTTGCTATTTTAAAACAAAAAATTCTATATTCTCTTTATTGTGAGACTAAACCGAAGCTAACAAAATCTCACTCACTAAAGAATTAATAAAATGGAAAATTTGAAATGATTTTTTGAAAGATGGATATCCTGGACTAAATGTTTATCCTCCAGGGCCCTGAACAGAACACGTACTGGAATTAAAAATTAGAACCACCTGCTTTATTGTTTTTTGACAATTTGTCCTACAAACTCTAAAATAAATATAATCGCCCCTACAAAATACATTGTAGGGCAACTATGGACGTGTAGCCTGACAGGCTCCGGTCAATATTTTGATGGCCATCACTTACGTAATATTCATTGGATGATGCTACTTCCTCCCTTTTTAGTAGTTTTACAACTAAAACAAAAGCTACTGAGCCGCTCAATCACGGAATATGAGGGGAAATAGGTGAAACTAAGAAAACGGAACATCGAGTAGCCTGTGAGGCTCCACGTCCATACTTAAAGGTTAATATTCAATCCTTAGTATCTGTGTCATCAGAGGCTGTAATTTCGAACAGCTTAACCTTATGAGACACCTGAGAATACTCACAACATAGTATCACTTAGGAACGTAATGTATTCTCCGATCTATATTTAACTACGCAATGTACCTATTTTTTTCACTGTTGCGTAACAGCAGAAGCGATTAGGTACTTTTAAAATGTCAATGACCAACGAAAAACTGAACAGACGCCGAAAATGTCATACATCTGTGGAAACCAGTTCATTGGTCATATGTTCGTCGCGTGCGCTTTGAATATTATCGTCTCAGTAAACAGAGCAGAGTGCGCGGGCGCCACATCTGACCCCTGATAGAGCGGCGAGCAGATAACACGAGATAACTGCCGCTCCGCTCCTCGCAACCTTCTTATTTAAATTGACACTAAGTAGAGGAAACGCGACTCGAATACTATCTTTTTTACTTCTAGAAGGCGATTTTATTCTGTTTTGTCTGAAATTTTTGCAGACTTAACTGGATTACATAAACAATTGATAATTATAAGACGTTTGTTGCCAAGAAATTATGAAACGGTATTTACGCATTTGTGGACGATAATATTTTTATTAGGCTCAGTTTTTACTTGTTGATGATAAACAGATGATAAACTTTTGTGCGTGCTGGTGTGCCTATTTTAAGCCGAATATAATAACAACTTGATGTAGGTACATATTACAATACAAATTATTGTGTAACATACCTTTTACCTATCCATAAATCAATGCTTTTATTGGAAGCTGGGTCTAATGATAAGACCATAAATTCTGGTAAACTCCTACTAAAAGGTCAGAAAAGCAGATATTTGGTCACATGTTATATGATATAACATGACCTTTAGCTTAGGTACTGAGAGGATACAGGGGAGAAATATATATTCATAAGCGAACATTTTAAAGCTCTCAGGTGCCTTAAAATGAATCCAGAATGTCGTCAGAAACCAGCCATCCTTTGATCTAATTTCAGCAATAATGTTGATCGATATAAACGATTGGAATAAACAAACATATAATTAATTTAAAATTATTGCCTCTATCTCATTTATAAACTGTTTATTTATTTAATAACCAGCCTCGATTTAACGGGTTTGCGTGTAGCTGGTTCTCTGGAACTACTTTGAATCTGAACTGTTTCTTGCGTAAGTGCTGGCTTTTTGGAAAATGATGACCAAGCCGGTTGCGTTCATGTGATTTTAGATAGAGACTAGCTGGCTAATTAACTTCGTCTGCTTCTGTTGAAAAGAACTATATAAGACTTATACTCAGACCTAGACAATAAAAATCGGTCAAGCCGTTTGGAAGAGTTCGTTATCAAGCCACAATACGTACTCCCGTACCCCTCGTACGGGAGTTTCGATAATGGTGCGGTAGGTCTGACCAACACGTCAAAATACACACAGAACATCTTTCTTTCAATTATTATTGGTCCAGAAACAATGGTCTTCTGACTTGTCACCCATCAAAGCAAATCAAAAGGATAAACGGTAAACTGGTTTTATCTAGGTAACTGCTAAGAAAGCTACTGCTAAGTAAGGTATATTGCGTAAAAACTTAATCATGATGTTAAGCAACCAATAGGAAGTAATTAATTCCTATTTAGGTATTTGCTTGTTGAGTTTTTGTATTGAAGTGCTTTTTATGCTTTCATCTGTTTACGTGAAAAACGCTTAACACTTTAGGGAAAATGTCTTGATTCTGTGTAGTACCTACTATTTATTATTTATTGATATATTAAATTTCTTAATTTTTCGTCATTAAATTCAATTATAGGTAGGTACTGTTAGAGCAGTGAACCTATAATTATGGATGTGTGGTCAACTCTTACGTAGATGTGTTTCAATTCAAGGGTCAACACTATGAGAAATTAGTCTGCGAATCTTATTGGTTACATGAAAGCCTCCGAATTGACCTCCAAAAATATATATAAGCCTCAGTTTTCAACCTTATTCTTTAGCACTTTCTGGCAGTTAGCGGCTACGGGCGGACATTGCGACCTATCCGTAGAATAATGTCTCATAGTGACGAGTGTTCCCTTCACACCTAGACCTTATCATTAATTTTAATTAGCCATGTTAACAACGTCTGTGCGTATCTTTACTTTTCGTTAACATTTCTTACGTGTACCTGGTACCTATCTATTTTAAATTCTATTTTTCTTCTATTTATTATGATTTTTCTTTACGCCTTTATTTCAGTCTTTTATATATTTAGGTAGACAATTACCCATTTTATCCACCTATTACCTACTCTTTGAATGATTGGCAAGAAAACTAAATATTTTTATTCATAAAGCGCGAGCAGCTCGCTGCGAACGCCCAGAAAATTTCGAATTATTCAGCTCGAATGATGTGCGTCTAGTTTGCTCTGAGTGGCAAGGAAACTAAATGTTATTCTATTTATTTAAAGAGCGAGCAGCTCGCTGCGAGCGGCGAAATATTTTTAATTTTTCATCATGAATTATGTACGTTTAGCTAGCCCTGAGTGGTAAGGAAAATAAATATTCTTATTTATAAACGCGCCAGCAGCTCGTTGCGAGCGCCGAGAAAATTTAGATTTTTTTCAGCACGAATGATGTGCGTTTAGCTTGCTCCGAGTGGCTAAGAAACTAAATATTCTTATTTATAAAAGTGCGAGCAGCACGCTGCGAGCGCCGAGAAAATTTTGCTTTTTGAAAATAGCACCAAAAAAATTACTTGTACGAAAAACTTTCTGCTAAGAGAACATTTTCTAATTGTAACTATGAAAGAAGCGTAAAACCACTCGATATGATTGATTTTTTTTTCCGACTAGGATTTGGGGGGGGGGGGGGTCATGACTCATGATCCCCCCTGGATCCGCGCCTGACCTACCTACTTATACCTACCTACCTATATTTACCTGCTTTTAGTATTTACTGAAAATTAGTGATGAAAATTTGTCTACTTTTTAAATATTATGATTATAGATATTATGTTTATTTTACGTCGTAACCGTAACCCTTGGAAGGAGTAGATATTTAATTTTCCTCCAATAATTGCTATCAATACAATCAATAATTGCTATCTAGGTACATTATAACTATGGACAGTCAGTCATTCAGATTTTATTAGCAACATAGGTGAGCACTGAATGAGTTTTCATGAAGACATTTATACAGATCTAAAAAAAACTGCTGATGTTGATGATTGGTATTCAATGCTTTCCAAAGCATTGGTTTCCATACCAATTCTTATTGAGTTTCTTCTGTCTTCTTGCTGTGACAGATAATACCTATCTGAATTCTGAAGTCTGCTTGTTTCCAATTTTCGTTTTTGTATGTTGGTATGGTACTAACTAGAGGGTAGATAGCTAATAGCCACAGGCCACATTATTATAATGAGAAGCGAGATTCGAATTACGGATCTTATATAGCAGTATAATAATTCTAAACTACCGTCAAATAATATCTACAATATTATGATCATCATGCAATTTGTCCAACTTTAATTTGGACAGGGTTTAAAACTACGCTACTCGAAAATAATAATTAAAATAACAAAAATAGTAAAACCTTTACCTTACCTCTCGCACCATTGCCGTGGCTGACCGGAGCCCCGTTCACTTTGATCGGCCTTCCATCTGCTGTGCATTTTAATAGCATATTTTCAAAATAGTTCACTTATTATCCAAACATTTCAAGTTTGTGAAAATGTCCCAAGAACCAAAACATCCAAGGTGTATCGGTAGGTAGGCAGAAGTTATTTTCTCTTTCGCGCCAACTGATTGGTCGTCTACGTGACGTCAAAGTCAATTGAAACCACTCGAATGGACACAAAAAGTATTTACTTACACACTGAGTTCAAATATTGCACGTGGTGATTATGAATATACAGTTCACAGGACACCAAAACACTAATAAACGACTTTTTAGTGCGTAAAAACACAATTTAAAACTTATTTGCTTTTCACCAACTCCACTCACTTGAAAGAACGGAATCAACAGGCTGCACGACCAAAATGAAACTGCTGCGATTTGCGATGTTTTGATTGATACAGGCAACAAGAATTCAAGAAAAAAAAAGAATGAAACATACGTGAAGTTGTTGAGTTTATATAAAACAAGTTTTACATATAGCTATCTCACTTTAGCCACCTTTAATTCAGGTGCGCTTTTCTAAAACAAATGGCTACTTTAAATTAATAACAACAAGGAAATATATTGCAGGATTTTATATATTAAATAACAATCCTAAACTAAACAGTTATTCAAATTATTTTTATAAATAAATTAAATTATGTTAGAAAAAGACAAAAAAAATAATTTTGTTAGGTTGTCTTGCATGAATCCTAAATGTTGCCAGGTCTTATTTCTAATACGTTAATGGTAATATTTATTTTTGCTGCTGAAACTAAATTATAAAGTTCATAAAATGATTATAATTTTATTCACAGAAGAAAGAATCCTATCCTATATTTTCTTTAATCCGTGATTTTATTGGATTAATTTTTTTTAGGTAGGTATGATTTTAATTCATGCTAAGTAGTGCGGCTCCTTAGCTCGATTTTGTATGAAGGTAGGTATGACCCCGAGCGGCAGAGAACATGAAACTTGGCATGCGTATTGCTTTACCGTTCATAAGAAGAAATTTTAGTAGAAACACCCCCCCCCCCCCCCCCGACAATGTTTCCACCTCTCCCCCCCACTTTTATGTCCCTATTTTTAGTTTTTTGAGTTTTTCTTGAAAACTATGAGAGCTAGAATAAAAATGTCAAGGAAAAGTTTATTTTCCGTAAAATTCTCTATAATATTGTCCTTTATAGTATATTGCCAGGATCTATAGTTTCAAAAATATTATTTATTTCTTTTTTGAATATTTTTCAAAATGCCATATAAGACGTTCTCTGGGCGTAGAACATGTCATCTTCATGCAGAGGTTTGAAACTTGGCACAATGATTCTATATCTCCAAATAAGCTGATTAGGATCGAAAAACCCCCCCTATCACCCTCTCTGGCAGCAAGGAGGGGGGGCAAAAGGGGCCACGCCACCTTGCTTCATTTAAATTACTCTGGGAGACCATGTAGAGCCACGAGGAAAATTTCGGTGTCAATTTCGGATAAACCGATGATGTAAATTTCATTTCTGATATAAAATATAATATAGCCTATATTATGTAGATTAAATAAAATATAACTTTTAATTCATTTTTTAAAAATTTAATGCCAAAAAAAATATTTTAGCAGGGGCCATGAATTTTTTGTTAGAAAAATTATTCCTGGCAATTTACTATAAAAGACAATATTGTAGAGAATTTTACGGAAAATAAACTTCTCTTTGACATTTTCATTCTAGCTCTGATGGGTCGTTCACATTTACCGGCCAATGATTCGACGAGTGTGTGTTTTGTCTATGGACGAGCAATTTTTGTCTATTGACGAATGTAGACGAATGTGTTCGGATATATACTTTTTTTTTTACCGGTATATTTCTGGTATACATTTTGGGCTCCACAGCTAACGACTTTAATAATATTTTGAGTATTAATCAATCATGGATCATTTGAAGCCATTTTGTGAGAATAAGGACTTGAAACAAGTTAAATTTATCTAAAAAGAAATTTACCGAAAAAAAAACCTTAAATATCCGAACACATTCGTCTACATTCGTCAATAGACAAAAATTGCTCGTCCATAGACAAAACACACACTCGCCGAATCATTGGGCGGCATATGTGGACGACCCTTATAGTTTTGAAGAAAAACTCAAAAAACTAAAAATAGGGACATAAAAGTGGGGGGGGGGGAGGTGGAAACATTGTCGTGGGGGGGGGGGTGTTTCTACTAAAATTTCTTCTTATGAACGGTAAAGCTATACGCATGCCAAGTTTCATGCTTTCTGCCGCTCGGGGTCATACATGGAGCTAAGGAGCCGGACTAAAGTGTTTAATACTAAATTCTTGATTAATTGTGGCTGAAATTAATTATTGTGTTATTTTCATTATTAATTTTGTGAAAATGGTTAACATCGTACAGTGGATTTAACAATAATTATAATTTAATTTGATTTCCTAAAGGTATAATTTGTATTATTATTTTGAGTACATAGTTGTTTTTATTTTATTTATATTTTTATGGCAGCATTCGAACGCCATATTTAAACCAAGCTCGCGCCATTTTGGTTTCTGAATAGCGTCGCATTTATAACTTTTTCCAGTTTTATCTTTAATTAAAATAAAATGGGCAAAAAAGACAAAAAGGGTGATACCAGTGATCAATCTACAGAGGAAGAATATGTCGTGGAGAAAGTGTTGGACAAACGTACAGTGAAAGGAAAGGTATGTTTGACATAGACGCCGCTGGCCGCTGCTTGGCTTCACGAAAGCAATGCTATTGATCTACGTGGAACACATTGTTTTTGGGCAGTAAAAAACTAGATGTATCCTCTAAACATGCACTTTTATCCCTATTTTCTTAGCATCTTTACCAAAAGCTTTTATAACCTGTATTGTTTTTCTGAAAATGCAGGTAAGTATGTATTTAAACATGAAATTCTAAAAATTGATAGGTATTTATCTATCTTTTATTTTACATTATACCAAATGGTTCTACGTATGTAGAGTACATACGTAGAACCATTTGAGTCATATCCAAACAATACAAAAATGTTTGTTTTTAGATTCAATATCTCCTAAAATGGAAAGGCTACAAGGAGGAAGAGAGTACATGGGAGCCAGTCGAGAACCTTGACTGCGAGGAACTCATTAGGACATATGAAGAGAATCGAAAAGAAAAAGAGGTTAGTATCTTATAACCTACTTACTAAGTTTGTCGACGAGATGATGACATTCATATAAAGAAAAATGCCGGCCAATTTTTGTATTATTAGTTGTACCTACCATACATATTATGTTAGCCACCTGAGAGTGGTTTGGAGCACTTGGATTTTCTGTAGATCTGCTTGCGATCGATCTGTGGTAACATAATTGTAAATTAACGGAATAAACTGACTTGTATTTACTTCGGCTTCGTGCCGATCTGTGGTTAATAAAAGTGTTCTTTACTGCTGTAGTATTGTTAGTTTGTTTTTCTGATTAATGTTGGTCGTTGTATATTGTTTTTTTTCTTCCTTTTTTTTCTTTGGGTACTACAGAGAGTCCAGACGTCATAGCTTGGCCAAACCTAGAATCTAGTGCTCCTAGAAATTCACATAATTGTGAAATCCTAGGTAACACTGTACTGATTATGGGCAGCCGTTATCTCTTAACATCAGGAGAACGTCTTGCTCGTCTTCTACTTCATCACATAAAAAAAAAAAAACAGATGGTATGAAAAAAATTCTCTCAGCAATAGCTGGACAGTCATAGCCCTTTACTGAGAAGAATGGAGTAAGGGATAGGAGGCCTTTGCCAAGCAGTGGGACAAACGAGCCTGAAAATAATAGTTGTACCTAGCGTCTCAGCATACTAATATTATAAATGCGAAAGTATGTGAGTGAGTGTGTATGTTTGCTACTTCTTCACCCCTAATGGGTGGACCGATGGAGCTATTTGGTTTAGATAGACCCTGGAATAACACATAGGCTACAGTACAGTGGGTAAAACCACTGGACGCAACTAGTCAGTCCATACAATATTTGACTGTTATAATATTAGTAGATAGCCACTCAACACATCTGCTTATAATCAGCGACTGATCGCGGATAAATGAAAAAAAATAAAAAAATTAGTAGAATTTTAATATTCTAACCCAAAATCCATGCTCCACCACATCACCATGAGCAAAAAATAAGTTTCAGAGTAGCCCTATACCATGTTTCAAAAGAAATATTGCAAACAAAATTAATTTATACAAATAAGCAACAATGACGCACTTTTGCAAGTCAATTTTCTATTTTAAGATACAACCTTGTTCTCAAAGCACCTCTATGGGTTCCCACTGTTCCCTGTAAAATGTTTTGTAGGATACTGTTATTAAATCACTAGCTGCGACCAGTGGTTTTACCCGCTGTTCTATAGCCTGTGTGTTATTCCAGGGTCTAAGCTATCTTTATACCAAATTTCAGCTCAATTGGTCTGCCCGTTTAGGCATGAAAGAGTAACAAACATACATCCAGACACCCATACATTCTTACAAACTTTGATGTTTATAATATTAGTAAGATGTTGCAGTCTTGTAGGAATATAGCTAACCTTTTTTTTTTTTTTTTTTTTTTCTTCATGGTTATCTGCGATCAGTCTTGCGACTATAAGCGGATGTGTTGCAGTAAATTATGGCTTTTTAAGTGCCCCTCTATAGGGACTACTTCAATGCTTCAGTAATCTAGACTAGCTAGTAGCATTGACTATGTGTTTTCTCTTGAGGCGTCAGGTGTAAGTTTTGCTAAGATCAATGGCTAATTGGTTAGGATGGTGGCTTAGACGCTTGAAGTAGGTTGCTGACATTTCTTGTATTTCTTCCTTTATAGTAACAAGACCGAAATGTTTGTGCAGTTCAACATTGGTGACGAAGCATTGTGCTTTGCATATGGTCCTCAGGATAATGTTCTGGAGCCTTTGTATTTTATTTATGTTTGAGTCAGAAGCACTCCCCCAGAGCTGAAGGCCACAGGTCCATATGGGCTTAACCCACTTGTTACTATCGTCCTTTATAAAGGCCCGCATCTAAACAAAAATCCTGTGATTAATGTAGGTAATGTAAACAAATTTTGTTGATGGCATCAAAAAGTAGGATCATGTAGCTATACAACAGAGGCATTGTGAATGCACTGGTCTCATATTATTGTTTATTTTAAGACCATTACTTTTGAGTATATTTTATCATGGATTTTTGACGTCACTCATTTCATTATTATTATTACTTCAACATTTTTTTATGAAATATAATATAAATTTGGACCTTCCTTTATGTACCACAATTAATAAATAACTGAAACGTGATGCATTTCTGACGTTTATAAACGGTTTTTTATGGTGTTCGTTATAAAGCCCAGTAGTAAAATCCACTGCTATCACATACGATTATTTCATATATTGTAGGAAATCTTTTAAAACTACAAAAGAACTTCATTTGCTTCAAATTTTAAAGAAAACAAAAATATATGAAGTCATTTAATTTTTTCAGTTATTTCCCTCCTGAAAATTATAAGAACGACGTTTTTGTTCAGAATTCAGGAGTAAAAAATCAAGTTCAAAATTGTAATTTTTGCATAAATCTTGAGGTATGGCAAAATTGAAGACTAGTATTTATGTATTACGATACCTAGCAGTATATATACATCATCATCATCTCAGCTGTAGGAAGTCCACGACCGTCTAAACCTTATAAAGCGCTGGATGCAGGTCGCATCCAACTGGTACATATGGAAGTCCAAAGGGGAGGTCTCTAGTCAGCAGTGGACGCCCTATGGCTGAGATGATGAGTATATAACATATATTTATATAGCAATACCTATGATGCCAATATGAAATCACTCATTGCATCATCTTCTTGTTCTTATTCCACACTAAGTTTCTTCTCTATTCTGCTCTATCATCCGTCATATCTTCATCCACTCCCCTAGCACTGTTATACGAGACATGTTTGACTACAATGGTGAAAAAGTAATCTCTGCCTACCCCAACGGGAACCAGGCGTGATTATAATATGTAAGTATATATGACTACACTGTATGTATCTATCGTAGATGAAATGGTGATACCGCCAATGTCAAAATGAAATTGCTCATTATAAAAATATAAGGAACCTGCACTTTATACTTCACTACCATTTACCACTGTGATATGACTGCACTTTATGTATCCGTCTTAGATAAATTAAAAAAGCTGTGTGATTGATCATATCATTCTAATTTATGTTTTCTGATAAAATACAACCAGAAGGTAAACAAGAGAAACTTTATTATTTTGTGCAGTTTTAAGTTAATGAGTAATTAATTTGGTGGCAGAACATACAAACAAATACGAGAACATTACTTTGAGGAATAGAATTGAAACGATTGCACGGTATGATAATGTGGTATTCCATAATATAAATGCATAGGTACTTGAATTTAAAAAAAATAATTGTAGAATTATTAGATGCAATTACTATACAAATAAATATAATGTGTTGTTTATCATGAACAAATAGATATTATTATGCAATTTTTGTGACGTCACATTGCACCAAGTGCAATGTTTAAAAAAAAAATTATAAAAAAAAATTAAATGCACCAGAGTATAAAATACATAACAAAAACAAGCCTTTCGTTCGTTTTATAATTCTTATAAAAGTTCACTCTTCATAGCAGTGGATTTTACTACTGGCCTTTATAAAGAACACCATTTTCCCGGATTTCCAAAACATTTGGAATTTTTATTTGATTTTTCCTAGATATTAGAGCACCTATATACACACATATCTAAATTTCATTGCAATCAGACACAAAAAGTCGATTCAGTAACAAGTGGGTTAAGGATGACTTTTTATATTAAATATTAAGAGCTTGTTGTCAATTGATAGCTTGGAATTTTTTCCAAGTAGCCAATAGAGTGATTTGTATCTAATGTTTATTTCATCTCTTTTTGCTTTCACATGGTCTTTCCATGTTAATCTTCGGTCCAAGGTTAATCCTAGGTATTTTACCTTATTGCTATGTGGTAAGGTAGTATCACCAAGTTTAACTGGTGGGCAATCTTGTCTTCTCAGGGTGAAAGTAACTTGCACCGATTTTGTAGCGCTGGCTTTTATCTTCCACCTTTGGAGCCATGAGTTTATCTCATTTAACCCTTTCTGCAGTGTCTCTGATGCCTTTTTCGGATCACTATTGCTAGCCAGTATAGCTGTGTCATCAGCATATGTAGCTATAGTTGTACCCTGCTGGGATAAATAGGAGGTATATAGCTAACCTGAAACTGTAAAATGCATCTTGGTTGGTCATACAACACTTTGGCAGCGGCAGCGTTTTTTAGTACTGTCCACAGGTTGAAAATTAATTTTTCATGAAAAAATCAGTTGAACAATAGTTTTTGTGAGAGCACAAGCATTCTGTCTTCAAAGTTGAGTTGTGTTTTCCACAGTCAGTGTGTTAATGGAAGCATTAATGGTGATTCTCCACCTGTTCTGTAGGAGCACTCCAAATATATATATATTTTTTCTAAAATATACAAAATATTTTTAGAAAAAGAAGCCAGAGAAAGAGGAACGTAGCAAGAAGCGAGTGAGAGAATCTAGCGAGGAGACAACTACAACATCCAACCGCCCCTCCAAGACGCGCCGCAACAGCGTGTCCTCAGTCGAGGAGCCCAAGGAGACCAAGCGCAAGGAGGACAAACCCAAGACTGGCTTCGATAAGGGACTTAAGGCTGAAAAGATTATTGGTATGAGTTTTCTTTGTTGTTCTATAAAATAATATTATAATAATAAAGCCGTGCAGACATTTATAATTTTATTTAACAAAAATATTTTACAAAACAACAACCCGCCATTATACAAATCAAATTCTCTCTCTCTCCATAGACAATGACCACAGATTAAATATGGTCGCATGTCAAAAGAGGTCCTATTCGGAGGTGGAAAACTTCTTGCAGCTAATAATTAATATTTCAGGACATTTCACACAGTCATCTTCAATCTAATCTCTGCCCTTGATTTTGATGTAAACACTTTTTAAAATGAATATTAACTGTGTTCAGTGATTTTCGATATAGCACATTTGATCAGTCTCACCCCCTATATAATAGGTACAGTCAACTAAAAGAGATGTATCCATATTATTATGTAAACAAACGACTAAAACTCACGGAAATAATGGTCGAAACTAGGCTCGACCCTGGGTTTTGAGTAGCCAGCGTCGCGACCGAGAGGCGTGAGCTCCTGATGAAGGACATCGTAATTGTCCGAAACCCAGGGTCGAGCCTAGTTTCGACCATTATTTCCGTGAGTTTTAGTCGTTTGTTTACATAATAATATGGATAACTCTCACGTTAGTTTTCAAAAACGCATAGATGTATCCATGTTAGTCTTACAAAATGAAGGAACTTTTAGTATGCAAAAATTATTTACCCTTACTTCGTGACATTTTCAGTATCCACCAAATCGTATACTATATTCGATTCATTTTAAATGCTATTATTATGTATCACCTAAGGAAAAGTAGTGGGATACATCATTGTTGCATATTAAACGAGTCGATGATAATATAAAGTTTGATTGCTACTAGAAATGTCACGAACCAAGGGTAGTTCATTGTGTCAAATGAAAATTTACTTCATTTTGTAAGCTTAACATGGATACATCTCTTTGTAGTTGACTGTACAATGGTGTGACTCAAAGCGATTTTTTTTCTCAACCAGTCACAGTGTTACAGGATTTTGTGTGACTCGATGAGAACATACCAATTGCATTATAAAATCAGGCAGATATATATTTGAGCCGTTTGGGGTAGAGACTTTGGTCCTTGGGGTCCGGGAGCTCACCACATTTTCCAAAATTTATCTGAGTGCTTGGTCGAGGCGACGTGTGACCAAAATGCTGGGGTATATTTGGCCCAACGTATAAGTATTGCCATTCAACGTGGCAATGCTGCCAGCATTCTGGGCACCATCTGACAGTGATTTGGAGCACTTGGATTTTCTGTAGATTGGCTTGTGGCCGATCTGTGGTTAATAAAAGTGTTCTTTACTGCTGTAGTAGCTGTAGTATTGTTAGTTTGTTTTTCTCAATAAAGGCATATGCCACGTTTAAAAAAAAAATTGCAAATTATTCTGACAATAGTTTTGTAGGATTCTGTGGAACTAAACAATAACAACATGAAAATATACTAAATGTGGAAAAGTTATTACATTTGACTAGTCAATAAGATCTATGACTTAGTAATTTCCTTGCTATAGTAATTAGTAATCACGTTTAACAATTTTAGGTGCGTCAGATGCGACAGGTGACCTGATGTTCCTGGTGAAGTGGGCTGACTCTGATGAAGCTGAACTGGTTCCTGCTAAAATTGCCAACACCAAGTGTCCACAGCAGGTCAGTTATGAGTAAAGCTATTGCTGTTACTTTTTATGATAATTAGTAATTGGTGACAAAACTTGCAAATGAGGTGACCAATTATAATCAGAATGGTTCCGTATGACAATGTGCTACCCAGTATTTGGAGTTGCAACAAGTGAAATTTAATTTTTTGAAGTGAAACTTCTTTATCGGCGTTGGAAAAAAAAGGTAGCACTCCGGGAGTGCCGGCAGAAGTGAAAACTTCAATATTAACGTTGTGTTTAATTATAAGTATAAAAATACTATCATTTGTGAGGTAGAATACAATGTTTATTTATTGCGCTATCGTACACAAATATGACAATTTATATGTTGTTATTTATAATATTATATCGTTATTTATATATTACATTAAATTTTATCTCTCAGAAAAATCAACTTCCATCCATAATTTCGACGACTTTTACACCATCGTTATTATCAGAATCATCATCGCAAATTTTTACAACTGATACAATTGGTTTATGATAACTGAAGTAAGAAACAAACAGTTTTGATTCGAACCTATTTAAGTGTCTAATAAAGACCGCATCAATAGTAGTTTTGTATTTCGTTGTGCTAAAATTGCGATCATTTGACATAGTTAAACCAAATTCACAGAGCAGCACACTCAAGCACGGTAGAAAGAGTGAGAGATACTAGTTCCTCTCCCTTCCCCTCGATCTTACGCTTTTTCGATCAGCATCACGTGACCCTGACGCGAGTTTGAAAGTTTTTACCCATACAAAAAAAGTGCTCAGCGCCGCTAAAGAAGTTTTCACTTCAAAAAAATTACCGTCACTTTTTTCGGTTACGCGTCACATTTTTCCGTTACGCGCCATCTTTTTCTTGCCCCTACCACGGTTGGTTCAGACGAAGAGTACTTTCACTTTCTCCAATGAACATGAATTTAATGAACATCAATTATTTGTATTCATGTCTATGATAATAAAATCCTTTTGTTTAAACTTTATCTAATTTAACTTTATTTAACCAATTTCTGGAAAGTTGCATGTAGATCATTTTGTGAAAAATAAGGCCTTAAAGAAGTTTCACTTCTTACGTGTGTACACTAGTACACGCACACATTTTTTTTTTAAAACAAGTTTTTATTTTTTACCATCTAGCACATAAGCACTCGTCAAGATGAATCATGACGAGTGCTTATAGATATGCCCTCAAGTTTGGGCATGAGCCCAAACTTGAGGGTTGTGTCGTTTAATGACGCAGTTCCTATGCCCACCTTCCAGCTCCATCATCATATCAGCTTGATGTCATGATAATATGTATTGCATTGTCATCATATTTATACATACATACATGCAAAATTTCAGCTCAATCGGAAACCGGGAAGTGGGTCAAATATAACTTGCAAGATTTGATTACAGACAGTCAGACAGACAACAGACAGGTGAAAGTTAATAAAGCTTGTTAAATGGCCTGTCACCCTGAGATATTAGTTGTTAAATCTCGTCACACGCAGTAACATTGGTGAAATGAAATGAATAAAATGTAATTTATTTATTTGTTAGAGTATTGTTGAAAAGATGTTAAAACGATTTGTGTCACATTCTACCGGTTGTAACATTAATGCTTATTTCTTTATTTCAGGTGATAGCTTTCTATGAAGAAAGGCTAACGTGGCACACTCCGGCCGAATCCGAATGAATTACTTATAGGCTCATAATTGTAAGGACTTTGAGGATATGTCTAAGATAAATCTCTAATTAAATACATCATTGCGACACTATTTTTCAGGGACTCCATTTAACATTAAAAATGTATGTTTAGGATAGGTGTACATTATAAGTCAACTGGCTTCTTTTTTTCCATGTTTAACTTTTAACCAAATGAGAACTCATTTCAACGTAGCTTATGTGTTATTCCAGGATGTGTTGTACTCACAAACCAAATATTAGCTCAATCGGTTCAGCAATTTGAATTAGACAGTGTGGGTATCACATTTTTTTTTATCTTTGTAATATACACCTGTTTAATATTTTGCTTTATGAAGTATTTTTTTCTACTTAGTCTTGAACTTAATAAGGTTTAGATTTAATTAAATCACAATAATAACTTTCTTATAATTTATGTACTGCGAGTCTCAATAATTCATGCTGCTATCATTTCATAGTATTAAACGATGGAATTTTTCAATATAATAATATTAGAGTTGATATAATTTAGACTGACTTAATTTTTTTTCTTTAAGATGGTTAAATGCCTATCTACTTGCGAGCATACTCGTGAATTTTATATGATGCAAAGATACGATTTAACAAATTGACACCACAATCTTAATGTGAATAATTATTATGTAGGTATATAATATGTATTTAGAAAGTTTTAAACAAATGTTTAAAGGTCTGAAACAAGGAACTTGCAAGATTCCAAACTACTATGTTACATTATGATCATGATAATCTAAAAATGTAAAGGCTTATTGGTAAACTCGAAAATGTGGAGATTATTGAAATACGATTTCTCTGAGATATATTCGAATTATAAAAGACATTTCCTAACTTTGTATAATATTATTCAAGAAGCGAATATTCTATTTTGACATTTCTGAGAACATTTTGTTTGTGTCGTTTTATAGCGATTTCCACTTTTCTAGTTTGTTGAGATGATAGCATTTGAAATGTAATGTTTCGAATCTCTAATTGATATTTTTCAAAATTTTTAGGCCCAGTGGAATGGAATAAGCTAACACTTTATGTAAATAAATTGTGATCTCACCTTTAGAGCCGAAAATATGTAGGATCAAAGTTAATAAAGCAAAGGGAAATATGCATAATAATGATTGAGCATGTATTTTTTGTAGACAATGTTCATATTATTTCAAGAAAGTAGCATCATATAACATCATAGTAGTATCATAATCTTAATAATATTGTCCCACTGCTGGGCATCAGCCTATTGCCACGCATGTCTCAGACGAATTGTATTCTATCAGGCCGTTCCTTTAATAATAATAACATAATAAATATTTCAAGACATTACACACAGCGCCACCTAACCCCAAGCTAAGCAACTTAATGCTTGTGTTATGGAGGTTAGGATAACGGATATAATATAATACTTACATATACTTTTCTTTGATGTCATTGACCTATATACATACATACCATTTTATTATCTCGTATTAGTGGATGTCTTGGTGAAGGATAATATTGTATATTTGATTGAGTGTACAAAAACTGCATTCAATATTTGTCGGCGGTCTATGTGAAAATGTTAGAAATAAAATAAAAACTACAATTTCTGTAAGATAATTTTGGTTTTATTTCCATTACAAATTACAACACATTACAAATAGAATATTTAAAAATAAGTTACATTATACAGGGTTTTTGGTATCTAACGCATAAACTTTTGATTGGTAGTTTAGGTACATCAACACTAACAAATAATTATATTTGATAAGATTTTTAATCTTTAAAAATAGCGCTGTACATTGTACAAGTGCCAATCTACAGATCAATCTATAGCAGCGCAGGTGCCCGTTAGCGCTTCTCATATATCTTTTAATACAATACGCGAGCCGGTTTCTTAGCGGAGGCACTTAGTTCAATAAGTCTTAGGGGCTGCGCAGACGACAGACTATCCATGACGCATAGGTTCTATTTTCAGACTAAAAAGTGCGTCGTGGATAGTCTGTCGTCTGCGCAGCCCCTTAACAAGTCTTCTTTCTTGACAAAAAGTATGGAGGAGGAAAAGTAAGCTGATCACACTGCTCATGGGAAGTTGTGTTAGATACAAATAACCCTGTATTAATTATTATATCTATTTTATAATCGAGTAAATGAGAGCGCAACGTCCATATAGCAAAAAATAATTTGTATTGCTAAAAAAATAATATTATATTCTGTAATATAATGCTGCAATTGCACAATTTAGATTTTATTTTTTTGTAATTATTATACAAAATGTGCTTCGATTCTCACTTAAGAGATAATGTTACAGAATGATGAGATAATGTTGAATGTTGCTTTATGTTACAGAATATAACGAAATATTTAATTATCTTAAACTTAGAAATATTCATAATAATGTAATACTGTAACAAAATAATACTCTGATGCAAATTAAAAATTATCAGATTTTGTCTTACTAATAAGCATAAAATATAAAAAAAACACTGTAAAAAAACTTATAGGTATTTTTGGTCCTCACGACATAGTCACAAGTTATTAATAAATAAAGAAAAGAACACTTGTGTTATTCGAGGGCCTCACTTGCCTACATACCGAATTTCACTTCAATGGGTTCAGCAAAGGATACAAGTAACATAATAAATACATACAAGTAAATATTCCACATTGTAAAATAAATCTTATTAAAGTGTCATGAAAAAAGAAAATATAAGAAAACTTGTAAATACAAAGTGTAAATAAAGAATGTCAAAGTCAACTACGACTACATGTCCAAAGTTATAAACCCACAATAAATGCAGTAAACACTTAAGACTACGACTACTAGCTATCAATAGACGGTGGTTCCGATGACGATTGCTTCATGTTTAAGCTTGACACTTGTAGTCAGGCTTGCTCATGCCGTTACTGTAATAAACAACGTACATTTTATAAAACAAATTAAAAGAACTTGAAAAAGGTAAGCTTAGGAATAAAGTTAGGGAAAATAAAGATATCACAGAGACACTATCACAAAAATACTGAAAGACACGATTCAAATTATGTTGGTTGTGTTAACAGAAAAACAATTACAACAAAAAATCAAATAAAATCCACTATAATTTTGAGATTTTAGGCCAAAACCGAAAATAGTCGTGTAGTGTGGTACCTCACTGGTACCGCGTTTGCCTCTGTAACAAATAGGTTAATGTGTTCCAGTAACCGTCTGTACCCACGCTGGCTGTCAGCGGGTGTACTCACGTGAGTTGAGCGACGTGTGAGTGCGGCGTGGCGATGAGCGGCGCGAGACGTTCCGTGAAGCGCGTGTAGTTCCGCTCCAGCTCGCGTTGGTACTCACGCTGGTCGCTACCGATCAGATTCTTGTTCTTGCGGAGGGCGTCGTGACACCTACACAAAAATATTCATAAGAAAACCCATAGAAAATAGAAACATGTATATTATAAGTCCACCTCAAAATGGTCTCGTTTGATAGTCAAAAAACTTTAGCATCCATAACCAAGCCACGTCAAGTAGAGTTCCTTTAGGACGATGGATGTATCTCTGTTGCAGGTCAATATTGTAATGCCTATCTGCCTTACGGCCTGTATGGTGCACTAGATGATTACTCGCAATTGAAGTCTTGAAAGACTTATATAGCCTCTATATTATTCTCTCAAGATGTGCTGTTTCGGATAATTTAGAGTCGGATTTTTTTTTTTATTAGTTTTAAATGTAACCATGTCTGCCATCTGACAGTGGTTTGGAGCACTTGGATTTTCTGTAGATCGGCTTGTGGCCAATCTGTGGTTAATAAAAGTGTTCTTTACTGCTGTAGTAGCTGTAGTATTGTTAGTTTGTTTTTCTCAATAAAGGCATTTGCCATAAATGTAACTGACTTTTTGGAGAAATCTTTGAAGGCGAGCCTCAGCTTGTTGGTGAGACGCGTCGGCGGCTGGGTACCTTCCGCCACCGGCGCCAGGAATACCTGTAAATTATAATTTGAAGGATCTTACTAATATTAAAACTTTCAGTTTGTAAAAATGTCAGGATTGAGCTGAAATTTTGTAAAAAGAAAGCTTAGACCCTGGAATAACACATAGGCTACATAAGTACTGCGGGTAAAACCGCTGGGCGCAGCTAGTAATACACATAATATAGAGTTTAAGTCGCTCAAAAACGGACATTAAAACTGAGGGCGCGGGGCGGTATGTGGGACTCCCCCGCCTTGTATGTGCGGCGGGGATACACAGAACCTGGTGGTGTTCCTGCGGGACCACATAATGCCGGGTACGCCGAAGCATTCATCCGCGGCCCCGACTGCGTTTGGTCCTCACTGACAGGAGGACCCCTCCGCGGTGGGGTGAAGAGGAGTTTCACCCCACCCTCTCAAGGGGCCACCTCGTGGGTCTGTGCTTGCGGCGACGAGTACCCCCGTACTCGCCGCCTAGACCCAGGTTATGGGGGCTGGAGAAGGGCGTGGAAGATACGCCTCCGACGCCCCCTTCTCCGGGCACGCATCGGGAGGTCGGTGGTGACCTCCCGTTCGCGTTCCGCGATCTCTTTCCGCGAGAGGACACTCTCGCAGAACGAAACCGCGGCCTGCCACGACTCCTCGCTCGCAACCATGGCTCTTACCATGGTTGCCAACGAGAGTACTAGATACACGTACCTGCGCCAGCTCGAGCGGCCCCTGGTTGACGGTGGTGCCGATGCAGCCCTGCACCACCATCTGTAACATCTTCGTGTCGGCCGGCTCCGCGTGCGTCGCTGCTGCCAGCTCCGTGATCTGGGGACAACCTCTACATTGTAATATGCTTCTTATTATTAGCGAAATAGGATGTATTCACTATGAATGAATGACACAATTCGTGTAGGTACAAACATTATGGATACATGTAGTTTACTTAGAGTATTAAAACAAGAATGTGGAAACGGAATATCAATCGTCCAGTACCCACATGAGTAGACGATAATATAATCAAAGAAGAGGGTCGAGTTTGGCACAACACAGGGATGAGTGGCATAACATAAGGAGGGCTATGACCAGTAGTGGGATGCAAAGGACTATAAATAATAATGACTAATAATAAATTAACCCTTATTTAAAATGTACCTTTTTCTGTATATCTTCAATGGCGACCTCGACAGGCGTCAAGATAATCTGCGTTCGTTGCACTACCTGAAACATATTTGTTTTATTATTAAAATCTTACATTTGCAACTTTAATCAATGTAAGATTCTGCCGCCACTGCATTATTCCCATAGAAATATTGGCATAATATTTTACTTTAATCTTACCAAGTGAGCATGACGAGGTTTAACAACTAATATCTTAGAGTGACAGCCGCTGGGCAATGTAGACTTTTTTGTATTTCAAATCACTTGCATTGCGTCTGACCGTGATGGTAAGCATCATGATTACCCATGCACCCATTCTGCATATCATACTCTGAATTGCTCTCCTATAAAGTGGGTATTTTTCAGATGGGACGTTATTCTATGGACGAGTCGAAATAATGCATGATGTAACCTGTATCCTAGTCTTGACATAAGGGAAGTGGTGTGCGGTGGTGAGCACAGTCTTGCGCTTGCACTGTTCTCATTGTATGTAAAGCAGTGTATAACCTGTATCCTAGTCGTGACATAAGGGAAGTGGTGTGCAGTAGTGAGCACAGTCTTGCGCTTGCACTGTTCTCATTGTATGTAAAGCAGTGTATAACCTGTATCCTAGTCGTGACATAAGGGAAGTGGTGTGCAGTAGTGAGCACAGTCTTGCGCTTGCACTGTTCTCATTGTATGTAAAGCAGTGTATAACCTGTATCCTAGTCTTGACATAAGGGAAGTGGTGTGCAGTAGTGAGCACAGTCTTGCGCTTGCACTGTTCTCATTGTATGTAAAGCAGTGTATAACCTGTATCCTAGTCTTGACATAAGGGAAGTGGTGCGCGGTGGTGAGCACAGTCTTGCGCTTGCACTGTTCTCATTGTATGTAAAGCAGTGTATAACCTGTATCCTAGTCTTGACATAAGGGAAGTGGTGCGCGGTGGTGAGCACAGTCTTGCGCTTGCACTGTTCTCATTGTATGTAAAGCAGTGTATAACCTGTATCCTAGTCGTGACATAAGGGAAGTGGTGTGCAGTAGTGAGCACAGTCTTGCGCTTGCACTGTTCTCATTGTATGTAAAGCAGTGTATAACCTGTATCCTAGTCGTGACATAAGGGAAGTGGTGCGCGGTGGTGAGCACAGTCTTGCGCTTGCACTGTTCTCATTGTATGTAAAGCAGTGTATAACCTGTATCCTAGTCTTGACATAAGGGAAGTGGTGTGCAGTAGTGAGCACAGTCTTGCGCTTGCACTGTTCTCATTGTATGTAAAGCAGTGTATAACCTGTATCCTAGTCTTGACATAAGGGAAGTGGTGCGCGGTGGTGAGCACAGTCTTGCGCTTGCACTGTTCTCATTGTATGTAAAGCAGTGTATAACCTGTATCCTAGTCTTGACATAAGGGAAGTGGTGTGCAGTAGTGAGCACAGTCTTGCGCTTGCACTGTTCTCATTGTATGTAAAGCAGTGTATAACCTGTATCCTAGTCGTGACATAAGGGAAGTGGTGTGCAGTAGTGAGCACAGTCTTGCGCTTGCACTGTTCTCATTGTATGTAAAGCAGTGTATAACCTGTATCCTAGTCTTGACATAAGGGAAGTGGTGTGCGGTGGTGAGCACAGTCTTGCGCTTGCACTGTTCTCATTGTATGTAAAGCAGTGTATAACCTGTATCCTAGTCTTGACATAAGGGAAGTGGTGTGCGGTGGTGAGCACAGTCTTGCGCTTGCACTGTTCTCATTGTATGTAAAGCAGTGTATAACCTGTATCCTAGTCTTGACATAAGGGAAGTGGTGTGCGGTGGTGAGCACAGTCTTGCGCTTGCACTGTTCTCATTGTATGTAAAGCAGTGTATAACCTGTATCCTAGTCGTGACATAAGGGAAGTGGTGTGCAGTAGTGAGCACAGTCTTGCGCTTGCACTGTTCTCATTGTATGTAAAGCAGTGTATAACCTGTATCCTAGTCTTGACATAAGGGAAGTGGTGTGCGGTGGTGAGCACAGTCTTGCGCTTGCACTGTTCTCATTGTATGTAAAGCAGTGTATAACCTGTATCCTAGTCTTGACATAAGGGAAGTGGTGTGCGGTGGTGAGCACAGTCTTGCGCTTGCACTGTTCTCATTGTATGTAAAGCAGTGTATAACCTGTATCCTAGTCTTGACATAAGGGAAGTGGTGCGCGGTGGTGAGCACAGTCTTGCGCTTGCACTGTTCTCATTGTATGTAAAGCAGTGTATAACCTGTATCCTAGTCTTGACATAAGGGAAGTGGTGCGCGGTGGTGAGCACAGTCTTGCGCTTGCACTGTTCTCATTGTATGTAAAGCAGTGTATAACCTGTATCCTAGTCGTGACATAAGGGAAGTGGTGTGCAGTAGTGAGCACAGTCTTGCGCTTGCACTGTTCTCATTGTATGTAAAGCAGTGTATAACCTGTATCCTAGTCGTGACATAAGGGAAGTGGTGTGCAGTAGTGAGCACAGTCTTGCGCTTGCACTGTTCTCATTGTATGTAAAGCAGTGTATAACCTGTATCCTAGTCGTGACATAAGGGAAGTGGTGTGCAGTAGTGAGCACAGTCTTGCGCTTGCACTGTTCTCATTGTATGTAAAGCAGTGTATAACCTGTATCCTAGTCTTGACATAAGGGAAGTGGTGTGCGGTGGTGAGCACAGTCTTGCGCTTGCACTGTTCTCATTGTATGTAAAGCAGTGTATAACCTGTATCCTAGTCTTGACATAAGGGAAGTGGTGCGCGGTGGTGAGCACAGTCTTGCGCTTGCACTGTTCTCATTGTATGTAAAGCAGTGTATAACCTGTATCCTAGTCTTGACATAAGGGAAGTGGTGCGCGGTGGTGAGCACAGTCTTGCGCTTGCACTGTTCTCATTGTATGTAAAGCAGTGTATAACCTGTATCCTAGTCTTGACATAAGGGAAGTGGTGTGCGGTGGTGAGCACAGTCTTGCGCTTGCACTGTTCTCATTGTATGTAAAGCAGTGTATAACCTGTATCCTAGTCTTGACATAAGGGAAGTGGTGTGCAGTAGTGAGCACAGTCTTGCGCTTGCACTGTTCTCATTGTATGTAAAGCAGTGTATAACCTGTATCCTAGTCTTGACATAAGGGAAGTGGTGCGCGGTGGTGAGCACAGTCTTGCGCTTGCACTGTTCTCATTGTATGTAAAGCAGTGTATAACCTGTATCCTAGTCGTGACATAAGGGAAGTGGTGTGCAGTAGTGAGCACAGTCTTGCGCTTGCACTGTTCTCATTGTATGTAAAGCAGTGTATAACCTGTATCCTAGTCGTGACATAAGGGAAGTGGTGTGCAGTAGTGAGCACAGTCTTGCGCTTGCACTGTTCTCATTGTATGTAAAGCAGTGTATAACCTGTATCCTAGTCGTGACATAAGGGAAGTGGTGTGCAGTAGTGAGCACAGTCTTGCGCTTGCACTGTTCTCATTGTATGTAAAGCAGTGTATAACCTGTATCCTAGTCGTGACATAAGGGAAGTGGTGTGCAGTAGTGAGCACAGTCTTGCGCTTGCACTGTTCTCATTGTATGTAAAGCAGTGTATAACCTGTATCCTAGTCTTGACATAAGGGAAGTGGTGCGCGGTGGTGAGCACAGTCTTGCGCTTGCACTGTTCTCATTGTATGTAAAGCAGTGTATAACCTGTATCCTAGTCTTGACATAAGGGAAGTGGTGCGCGGTGGTGAGCACAGTCTTGCGCTTGCACTGTTCTCATTGTATGTAAAGCAGTGTATAACCTGTATCCTAGTCTTGACATAAGGGAAGTGGTGTGCGGTGGTGAGCACAGTCTTGCGCTTGCACTGTTCTCATTGTATGTAAAGCAGTGTATAACCTGTATCCTAGTCTTGACATAAGGGAAGTGGTGTGCAGTAGTGAGCACAGTCTTGCGCTTGCACTGTTCTCATTGTATGTAAAGCAGTGTATAACCTGTATCCTAGTCTTGACATAAGGGAAGTGGTGCGCGGTGGTGAGCACAGTCTTGCGCTTGCACTGTTCTCATTGTATGTAAAGCAGTGTATAACCTGTATCCTAGTCTTGACATAAGGGAAGTGGTGCGCGGTGGTGAGCACAGTCTTGCGCTTGCACTGTTCTCATTGTATGTAAAGCAGTGTATAACCTGTATCCTAGTCTTGACATAAGGGAAGTGGTGCGCGGTGGTGAGCACAGTCTTGCGCTTGCACTGTTCTCATTGTATGTAAAGCAGTGTATAACCTGTATCCTAGTCTTGACATAAGGGAAGTGGTGTGCGGTGGTGAGCACAGTCTTGCGCTTGCACTGTTCTCATTGTATGTAAAGCAGTGTATAACCTGTATCCTAGTCTTGACATAAGGGAAGTGGTGTGCAGTAGTGAGCACAGTCTTGCGCTTGCACTGTTCTCATTGTATGTAAAGCAGTGTATAACCTGTATCCTAGTCTTGACATAAGGGAAGTGGTGCGCGGTGGTGAGCACAGTCTTGCGCTTGCACTGTTCTCATTGTATGTAAAGCAGTGTATAACCTGTATCCTAGTCTTGACATAAGGGAAGTGGTGTGCAGTAGTGAGCACAGTCTTGCGCTTGCACTGTTCTCATTGTATGTAAAGCAGTGTATAACCTGTATCCTAGTCTTGACATAAGGGAAGTGGTGTGCAGTAGTGAGCACAGTCTTGCGCTTGCACTGTTCTCATTGTATGTAAAGCAGTGTATAACCTGTATCCTAGTCTTGACATAAGGGAAGTGGTGCGCGGTGGTGAGCACAGTCTTGCGCTTGCACTGTTCCGCGATGTCTCCGTGCGCGCGTCCGTCCGCGGTGAACGGCGTCGCGTACATGAACCGCTCTGTGGACAATCACCACTGTCAATGTTATATCGCTCAGCTGTTCCCCGATACCGCGAACATTCCTGTGTATATTTTTTTCCTAACCACCATAAACACAAGCATAGAATGTGCAAATAACACAAGCAATAAAGTTGCTCAGCTTGGGGTTAGGTGGCGCTGCGTGAAATGTACTGAAATATTTATTTTTTGTTTTTATGTAATAGGTGACAAACAAGCAGACGGCCCACCCGATGGTGAGTGGTTACCGTCGCCTGTGGATACCTTTAATACCAGGGGTACCACTCCTACGTTGCCTACATTTCAAGAGCATTCACTTGTCTTTTGAAGAGCTTGAAGAGAAAATATTGTTGAAGCTCAACGGAAATACCGCAGGCGGACCTTTTTACAGACGTGTACAGAGAGGAAAAAGCCCAACGCGCAGAGGCCTTTTCAGCTTTTAATTTATATGTAATGTGGCAGTTATCGGAGTCTGTACGCGATTTCATCTAAAGAAAATGACCTTAGAGACAGTCTCCGTCAAGAGACAGGACTATTGATTATAATTTATTAATGGAAACTGCTTAAACTAAGCTATGGATGTATTCTAAATGGATGGTTAATGAGGTTATTGCTAGGGACTAGGACACCTGCCACTTAACGGTATTAGGAAATTTAATGGAGGTAGGCAGGTGATGACTCGCTCCCAACGAGCCCCCATAAAGGTTGGCTAGAGGGAGAGATGTCCTGATAGTACAAGGAACCTACGTTCCAAATGTCGTACATCATCCTAGATATAATAGTTTCGTCTCCACGACGATGTGTCAGTCATATTACCTCTTTATACCCCTATAGTATAATACTTACTAATGTTATAATTCATATCATAATGCGTGATCCGTTTCCTGAGCTCGTGTGGTTCGAAGTAAGGCTCGACGTATGTGATCTGTATATATGCCTTGTCGGGCTCCAACGTGCTCACGTCTACTATGTTAGAGTCCTTTATTATCACCACGTTTTCTGTGCCGAAACGTTGGCCGTAGAAATTCTGTGAAATACATTTTAATAGTTAAAATTAAAACTTGACGTCACAGACAGATATGAGTGGACATTTTAGACTTCCGCGATTTAAACTCATATTAATTATATAACTCGGGACTTATCGCGTTGGTATTTAATGCTAGTTTTACAAAAACATTATAAAACTAACCTCGACGTTTCGATACAGTTGATCGTGGTCACGAGAATACACTCTCGCATCGTATTCTCGTGACCACGATACATGAACCTGTATCGAAACGTTGAGGTTAGTTTTAGAATGTTTTTGTAAAACTAGCATTAAATACCAACGCGATAAGTCCCGAGTTATACATACAATTAATATGAGATATGAGTGGAGTAAGAGTAAGGGTTAATATTAAAATGCTAATAATATTAAATGGCGTTCACTTTTCTTAAACAGGGGTCCACAAATATGAATTTGCTTCCTATAGTAAATAACTAAGTTGGCAGTGTAGAGTTTACACAAACATAACAATTTAAGGCTATTGTGGGTAGTAATAAGTTGCCTTTGGAAATTTTTAAATAATTGGGGTCGCAAATTATGGTATCAATAGGGATGTTGACACATGTTACGAATTCATATAAACTTATGTTTTTCACATAAAAGACAGTATTTAAAAACCTATAATCACATTTTAAGGATCTATTCACAAGCCAAAATTAAATAAAATCAATTTTAATTTCAATAATTTTTACTTATTCTTACGCGAATGCGAACGCCAATCAGAGCGCGTGACGTCACACCACTGGCACGCACCGCACCGCACGCAGTCAGCGGGACTTACGCTTCCTATGAAATGTTCCTGATTTCAACACATTCTAATTATTCATAACTTAAAAACCACTGAACCGATTTTGATGCAACTTATACGGTGCCCTAAGTTGGTCCGAATTTAAGCAAAAAAAAAGTCAATAGCCAAAATGGATCTTATATTTTCAGAGAGACATATTAGTTATTGACTTTATTTTTGGTTTAAGTATGGACCAACTAAGGGCACAGTATAAGTTGCATCAAAATCGGTTCAGTGGTTTTTAAGTTATGAATAATTAAAATGTGTCGAAATCAGAAACATTGCGTAGGAAACGTAAGTACAGGCCAGTGGTGTGACGTCACGAGCTGTCAGATGACAGTTCGGAACGTTTTAGGCGGCATTCAAAAAACCATTTTTATTTACGTATTTTTAAATTAAAATTTCGTATATTTTTGCATAAAAATATGTTATTCGTGTATGAAATGGGTCTATCTATCATATAAAAGCAATTCCAAAAATTAGTCAACATCCCTATTGGCTGAATATACAATTTTTATTATTAATATTATTAAAAATAAATGTTACAGAGATTTGGGATACGAACCGCCATTTTGCATATACTTAGTACACTAGATATCCACTGATGGCACAACATTCAAAGTTCTTAATAATAAAAACAGACATTAGAAGCTTCAAGTTTCGATTAAGTTTCATTGTGGCACTTATAATATTTTAAGTAATTTTCTAACGTACCTCAAGCCTGCTAAATATCTCCGGCAGTTTAGTAAGAGCGTGTTCTTTATAAATGAACTCCTCTCCGTCCAAGTCTCCGAACCGTGATCCGTAGAATGAGACGCGGAAGTAGGTCCCGAACACTCGCTTGCCGTGCAGTTGTTCTATACGAGTGAACGCTTCGTTCAGTTTGCTGAAACATATTACTGTGTTAGTGGCGGATCAGACGTAGTTTGAGTACGAGTGTGTCTTATAAGCAGGTAAATATTAAATTTTGTATATTTTTAACGCACAAAAGAAAATGAAAGATAGTAATGTTACGTTGGTACGTACGCGCGCGTATTATGTGACGGCAACGTCATCGGAGTGTATGTACCTTTTTTTGCTAGAGAAATATAGCTGTTGCGACTCGAAAAGGAGATTTTTGTATTTTAATTATGGAGTTCACACCACACACTAACTACAAAAACTACCAACTAACTACCAGACCCCCAGACCCTACCTAGACTTAACTATCTATAAAAATGTGTTTGTATATAATGTCGTCATTTAAACCAAATATGAGAGGATCACCAGGAGTGGATTAGTAAAAATATACATTTGTATTTCTTAAATCGAAATTAACTATCAATATTTTAATTAAGACTTCAATTTCCTTCGTTTAGCACTGAATGAAACGTTACTTTCTTATCAATGATTAGTTATTACCAAAACAAAATTAGGCTGTTAGAAAGAAACCGCTAAATATCGTATTATTAACCATACCTGTGTATATTAGCCAGTTTCTTATAGTCCCTGTGTTGTTCAGCGATGGGTATGAGCACCTTGTACACTTCGTTAACAGTCTCGTACATACCGCCCGTCATCAGTTCCGACGCTGCGTGCTCTAATAATGCCTATAAATATATTTAACATTTTATATGGCGCAGTTTAGGATATATATATTACTAAAATTCGTTTGTGGCTAACGCTAACGGAACACGGTCAATATGATCGCTTGGCGACACGGTTTTGTCCAGTGGGTGGTAACTAGCCACGGCCAAAACCTACCACCAGTATTGCGAGTGGAAAAACCGCACATAACTAATTAGCCATTGGTGTGGGGCCGGTATTCGAACTCAGTGGTCCAGATTTGCATCCGCACCACATTACCTCCTCCGTTTCAAATTTGTTTTCCGCAGTCAATATGTTAAGTTGGTCTTCTATCACGTCCGTACCTGTAATTCCTGGTAGGTGAGATGATGATGCAGAGCGTCCGGGCAGCTCTCATCCAGGGCATTATGGGTTATTTTCTCCAACAAGGCGGCGCCCTTCCCTCCCGCGTTAGTTTGTTCCGCCACTAGAGCCGCGCCGTGAATAAGGCACATCGCAGCTTCCGTGTGGTTGGATCGCTAGAATAACACCCACAATAATAATTATAATTAGGGCTTATACTTCAACAGGTTACCCTACTTACACTGCCAGAGTCAAATCACAATTTATAGGTTGTGTGGCCAGCCTTTATGTTGCAGTATCAGGTCGCCGAGATTACTACAGGGCTTGCAACATGACCTGGAGACTGCCTCCTAGATATCTTACAGGAAACAGCCGAGACCCACAGTTATACGTGCCTCCCGTCCAGGCGAGCAGTTTATGCCACACTGAGATTTGAATTCAGGGCCTCCGGATCACAAATCGTCTACTTGTTTGCCATCTCAATGACATGAAGAATTGAGAGAGAAAAAAAGTGCATGCATATATGCCACCAATTTACCAAAATACAGTGCATGAGGTCCAACAACATCTCAGGGTCCTGTTGGACCTCCTTCCTTACCTCCATATGTTTCTGTGCCATATTATTGAGCCAGGTCAGCCTCAGGTCGGGGCTGTGTTGGTACCCGCGTGCTATACGGTGCATGAGGTCCAACAACATTTCAGGGTCCTGTTGGAACTCTTTCATCTTGACTGTGTCTGACAGGATCATGTGCAGGTTGAATACTAGATCTTTCACCTGGTGATGAGAAAAAATCGAATTAAACTATATCACAATCTCTTTTTTCAGCTCAAATTAGATTCAGTTAAGTGCAAAGTGCACTTATAACATTTGGACAAATCGAATTTGTAGAAATCGTTCAATAAAGGCCTCCCCTGAGCTTCTCTATATTATATTATCACGATCAAGCGCCGGCTCTCGCCAACCTGCTGTGCCTATTTATGTCCAGAGGCCCTATTGGCTTATTCTCACCCACTACGATTGATGACAACTTCAATGTACATTGCTGCGTTTGTTAGTTTACTCATATTAATGAAGAGGTTTAAGCAAGTAATGTTCGCAATTTTGTCAATTAATTCTAGTGTTTTACGCCTTTAGATCATCACGTCATCTCTTTTGGCAGCGGTCTCCATCTTCTGGCACCCATTCTGTAACGACATTTACCCATATTACTTTATTTTAATTGAACAAATAATACCTGTTCAGGGAAGTGCGTCCCCTGCAACTCGACATCCTTCTCAGCGTAGACTAGTATAGTCTTGAGCGACCGCCGCAGCGACTCCTCGCTGAACGTGGTGGATGTCCCCACCAGCGACGACAGAGACATCGTCACTTGCATCTTCACTCGGCTGAAGTTCTGCAATATTGGGCATAATGTAAAATTCTTTTGCATTAACATATAGGTTAGCAACTTGCGAACCACAAATGCCCCTTAGGTTTAAGGGAAAAATATACAAGACGGTAATAAGACCTGTCGTATTGTATGGATCGGAGTGCTGGGCTACGAAAGTTGCGGATGAAAGGAAAGTGCATGCAGCGGAGAAGAAAATGTTGAGGTGGATGTGTGGAGTGACAAGAATGGACAAAATAAGAAATGAGTATGTGAGGGCAAGCCTGAAAGTTGCACCAGTGACAGAAAAATTAAGGAGTGGAAGATTGGCCTAGTATAGACATATTATGCGGAGGGATGAAAACCATGAGACCAAAAAGTCTATGAATATGGTTATAGGTGGTAATCGGGAAGGCGACGCCTAAAAAGACTTGGATGAACTGTGTGAAAGAGGATATGCGTGCTAGGGGAGTGAATGTGAGGGGTGTGCTTTGACTGATGATAGAGTAGAATGGAGGAGAAAAACGTGTCGTGGCAAACCTACCTAGTATGGGATAAGGGAAGGATGATGATGATGAGGTCGATGTAAGATTTTGTTTTGACAAATGCCTTAATTAAGATAACAAATCCAGTAGTACAGGTAGCGAGCGAACAATACTCACGTTCCCCAGCAGGTAGTGTTGCCGCATGAGTGCGTACAGTGCTGCGGATGCGTGGCTCCGAGCGAGTGCAGCGGCGGCGCCGGCGTGACGCACCAGCACGCGGCACACGCCCGACTCCTCGCCGCAACACGACCAACCCAACTGTCGGAGAGAGACAAACAGAGACGCGATGACGTCAAGCTGTGACGTAGGCGCCTATCGCGCCGTCCCGCTCGGAAGGCCGGTCGACCAATCAGAGCGTGGAACGAAGCGTTTTTCGTATTGGTTGCGTTTGCAAAAATGTTCTATTATTTGAATGTTGAATAGTTTATTCTTTAAAAATATTTTTAATTTTATAAAAGGATTTATTTCAATAATAGACACATGTACGTGCAACGTTACACTGCGTGTGTCACACACACTTCTGCAGGACTATTATTATATAAGTGGCACCGACTGGTGCATGGTGGCGTAAATTTTTGAGAAAATCCTCATTTTAGCAAAAGTATGAACATTCACTGATTTTTCAAACACATATCTTCAAAATCTAAAAGTGTCAACGCAATGTTTTCGCTTAAAACCTATCGAATATAACGTACCTTAGCGATGAAAGAGCGTAACGTGGCGAACATGTGCTGTAACACTGTAACGCTCTGGTTGCGCTGTAATGCTCGCAGCAACACTTGTAACGCCGCGCTACACACGCTCTGTCCACACTCTAGGGAACTGCATGACTGAGGACATAGACAAAGGAATAAAGGATTAAATTAATAGTAAGATTTTATCTTTACGTTTTGCTTTATTTTTACAGGGGGTAGACTTCCTTTGCTGGAGATCGACTAGGTGGGTACCCCAACAGTGCCAGTTATTCTACCGCCTGAGCAGTGATGTGCAAACATTGCTGTGATTCGGTAGGAGGGCACTGTAGCTAGTGAAATTACTGGGCTGAAGAGTCTTAACATCTTATGACCCTCAAGTAGGAAACATTGGCGCAGTGCACCCAGAATGTTACCTTTGTAAAATCCTGGGTAGCACTGTACCAATTATGGGCAGCGTTTATCTCTTACCATTGAGAGTGTCTTGCTTGTCTTCTTACTTCGTTGTATAGGTATATATAATAGTCTTCAGTGCATGTAACCAGTGTAAGCGCACACTCGTAGCATGGCTTCGTGTTAGATCCCTTGGTTTTAGAGGTAGCCAGCTGTTTATAATGTAGTCATACCTGTACAATAGTCTCGAGCGCATGCAACAGAGTAAGTGCACACCCGACAGCCAACGACACGTGGCTCGGACGGAGCGGCCCCTTCCGCCTGCGTCACTCCTTGTGCCAGGCTTCGCATTAGGTCCCTTGGTTATAGAGGTTATAGTGTGTAGACCTGGCTGTCAATGTGTGTATAGTGACCTGTACAATAGTCTCGAGTGCGTGCAACAGTGTGAGTGCACACTCGGCAGCGAGTGCGGCGGAGAGGGCCGCGTGCGTGGGGGCGGCGCCTCCCCCCTGCGCGCCGGCCCCGCGCCACTCCTTGCGCCACCGGCCCCGGGTCAGGCCTCCGCCCGCGCCACCGCTACTATTGCACCCGCCTGGGGGAATGTCACACAAGTAGCAACAAACACAACCAACAAAGGTGCAGACGGGCAAAATATAATTTTGACTAGAAAAGTGTGTTCCGCTCGCTCCGAATGGAGAGAAAATTCAAAAAATGTTAATAATAAGTGTGCGAGCTTCCTACGAGCGACGAGAAAAAAAAATCTTGACCTTGTAATAGTGCCAAATTTTGTAACTTTCTAATGATTGGCTTAGCTCTTAGTTATTTATTTATTAAAGCATGCCAACATAATGTACACCTTTACTAACAATTACACACATTTTTATATAATACATGCTAAGTGTCATTACATTTATAGGCACAGACTGCATTTAATGAGGTGTGCGAGTAACTTTACATTAAAATAATATAATAAAAAAGAAAGGAAATCACATGGTAGGCAGTTATTACTAAAACTCACTTGAAAATTAATTTAATTCATACTAAATAATATTATATATATTTATTATCTTTATAGTTTCAAGTTAGAAAGCCACATAAATATCAAAATATAATGAAAACACTCTTCTAATAACAACCTCACCTTTACGTCGCATTATAAAATCGGAACGCGCCGATCCTTGTCCGAGGATGACATCTTCCAGTTTGGCCTTTATATCTGTCGTCTTACGGACGTTTTGCTGAGCACACTTGCTTATCTCTTTCTGACCCTGAAAAAATACACAACTGGTTTAAAAACACCTTCAAACTCGCTTCCAATAAGCCGTTTTAATTCATAACTTGAAAACCCCGATTTCGACAACAATAATTACAACAAATTTTGACGAAAAAACTCGAAGTCTTGTCATATGCATCTTAAGCCTGCTGGACTGAATTGAAGCTGGACACAATTTATACACTACGTGGCCTTTTTTATCCTAGGAAAAATGCGTTACGCATCATCATCCCATCACGCCGGGGGGCGTGGGATGATGATGCGGTATGTGGGACTCGTATGGGCGCGTCTTGTTTGGGCGCGGCGGGGATACACACTACACAACCTGGTGGTATTCCTGCAGGACGACGTAATGCCGGGGCAGCGGGTACGCCGAAGCACTCGTCCGCGGTACACTACAGGGCCTGCAATATGACCTGTCGACTGCTTCCTACATAATCTACTATATAAAAATAAGTCGGGTTTTCCTCCCTGACGCTATAACTCCAGAACGCACGAACCGATTTCCACGGTTTTGCATTCGTTGGAAAGGTCTCGGGCTCCGCGAGGTTTATAGCAAAGAAAATTCAGGAAAAATTTCAAAAGAAATGAAAAAAAAGTAAAAAAAATACGTTATTCTATTGAAAACCACGCGCGTATTGGGCAAATGTCAACAGCAGGCATTTGTCTTTAAGGTGGTAATGGCCGTGTCGGCGCGGAGGATATTGATAAGTTTTATTGCAACCTTATTTCGAATTAATACTGGCAACGTAGTAGCCAATGGCTCTCCTCGGATGAATACAAAAAAAAAGCGTGTTCTTGGGCAAATTTTTATTAAATTTCAACAGCAGGCATTTGTCTTTAAGGTGGTAAGTTGAACTGTGTAAATTATGTGGATCGTGAATTTGAGGTTAAATAGGGATGTTGACACATGTTACGAATTGATATAAAGTTATGTTTTTCACATAAAAGACAGTATTTAAAAACCTAAAATCACATTTTAAGGATCTATTTACAAGCTAAAATTGAATAAAATCAATTTTAATTTCAAAAAAATTTACTTATTATTACGCGAATGCGAACGCCAATCAGAGCGCGTGACGTCACACCATTGGCTGGACTTTACGCTTCCTATGAAATGTTCCTGATTTAGACACATTTTAATTATTCATAACATAAAAACCAGTGAACCGATTTTGATGCAACTTATACTGTGCCCTTAGTTGGTCCATACTTAAACCAAAAATAAAGTCAATAACTAAAATGTCTCTCTGAAAATATAAGATTCATTTTGGTTATTGACTTTATTTTTGGTTTAAGTATGCTCCAACTAAGGGCACAGCATAAGTTGCATCAAAATCGGTTTAGTGGTTTTTAAGTTATGAATAATTAAAATTTGTCGAAATCAGGAAAATTTCATTGGAAGCGTAAGGACCAGCCAGTGGTATGGCGTCACGCGCTGTCAGATGACAGTTCGAAACGTTTTAGGCAGTATTTAAAAAATCATTTTTATTTACGTATTTTTATATTGAAATTTCATATATTTTTGCATAAAAATATGATATACGTTTATGAAATGGGTCTATCTTCTACTATATAAAAATAAGTCGGGTTTTCCTCCCTGACGCTATAACTCCAGAACGCACGTTGCATTCGTTGGAAAGGTCTCGGGCTCCGTGAGGTTTATAGCAAAGAAAATTCAGGAATTTTTCAGGAAACCATCTGGTGGCGAAACGGAGTTCGCCGGGTTTGCTAGTATCTTATAGAAAACAGCCGGGACACACAGATTTGCAAGTCGGGCACAGTCGCTGAATAATTTTACCTAGTAGGTGCTAACTAGCCTACGAATTCTACCAGTAAAACCCCAACTATTACAATAATATTACCTTATACTCCTGACACTTGAAGCACAGATCGATAACAGCCAAGAGAGTCAACACCCGAGCGGGAGAGAGGTCACAGACGGCAGCAGACAGCGCGTTAGTGCCGGACATCTTCAGTAGCCATGTTAAACACATCAGCAGGTTGCGACTTGTCTCACTGTTGAATGGGGCTCGACCTCCCTGGAATTAATGGGACGTTGGGACAACAAATAATAAATAAACTTAGATTGAAAGATAATGAGAAGCTGCGCCATAGCGTATCGTTGCGATGCTAAACTTGGGCCTGTAGGATCGGAAAGTGTCGGTTGCCGCGCCGACTCGCGCCGAAGTAAAATTGTGCCAGGCACCATTTTCCGCGGCCCAGGCGGCTCAGGGGGGTTAGACAAGCGCCAATCGTTTGTCGCTATCGCTTAAAAAATGTACTAAGATGACAGTCGCTATAGAAAAGCAAACGAAAACGACTGTCATCTCAGTACATTTTTTTATCGATAGCGACAGACGATTTGCGATTGTCTAGGGCCCCAGGTCAGAAACGTCAAATCCTGACTTCGCCCAATATGTGTCAGGTTACAGGTTGCGTGCAAATTCGAACATTTAAACGGGCGCAGCTAATATTGTCAATAAAATAATTGTTTACCTGTTTGTATTCCTCGGGTGAAGTCGCATTGTAAAAGCTTGCAAACTGTCCCATGTCATTGTCCAACTGCATAATTTCTGTAATGTAAAAAGTTTTTGTTGAGATCTAAGCTATAATAGGACTAACCATCCGTCCACTTTGGTGAAATTTTTGGTTTTTTTACCGAACATAACATCTTACATTGTGTACGCATTTCATAATAAATACTCTAGCCTTGGGGTCGGGCGTGGCCAGCCTGGGGTCTGCGTCGTGAGCTACCAGCAGATTCAGAACATTTACTGCTGTACATTGTAATTTATTCTAAACTCAAGGAGTTTTATTCTTGTAAGCGCACGTACCTTTCCACGATCAGTCAATCACTGAGCGGCGTGTCGAGCCGGGCGGCTAATTATTATTGTTTAGTTTGTTTATACCTATACTTAGTTTGTTCCTAGTTATAAATAGTGTTTCTTTTATTTGTATTTTTTTGTTTTCTGTGTTTTATAGGCGTGAATAAAGTTCTATTCTAATCTGACTCCCCCCGCGCACCGCGTTTCGCGAACGGGTTGTAGTGGGCTTATTTTAGGAAATATTACGCGGCGATATCGGTGTGTTAACACCCTTGTTAGTATGGAATCCTGTATATAAACTCGAGGAGTCTCACCCTTGTTAGTATGGAATCCTGTATATAAACTCGAGGAGTCTCACCCTTGTTAGTATGGAATCCTGTATATAAACTCGAGGAGTCTCACCCTTGTTAGTATGGAATCCTGTATATAAACTCGAGGAGTCTCACCCTTGTTAGTATGGAATCCTGTATATAAACTCGAGGAGTCTCACCCTTGTTAGTATGGAATCCTGTATATAAACTCGAGGAGTCTCACCCTTGTTAGTATGGAATCCTGTATATAAACTCGAGGAGTCTCACCCTTGTTAGTATGGAATCCTGTATATAAACTCGAGGAGTCTCACCCTTGTTAGTATGGAATCCTGTATATAAACTCGAGGAGTCTCACCCTTGTTAGTATGGAATCCTCTATACAGCTGTGGCTGGGCATCCAGTACGATGCCCAGCAGTGGCAGGTAGAGGGAAGCCACCCTGGCCTTGAGGTCGGGCGTGGCCAACCTGGGGTCTGCGTCGTGAGCCACCAGGAGGCTCAGAACTGCATTCACTGCCGCACATTGTAGCACTGGACTCCTGAGGAAAAGTACATAAAATATGAGCAGACCAATTTTGTTAAGGGTAGACTTCCTTTGCTGGTCTACGAGATGGGTACCCCAACAGTGCCAGTTATTCTAGCCTGTGCAGTGATGTGCAAACGTTACAGCGCTTCGGTAGGAGGTTCGTGTAATACACAGTAGTGCTCGCCAGTTGTGTTGCTTGAACTTAGCTTAACAATAACTTTATGTTCTACTCTATGTTCTTTCATACTAGTTTTCGCTTTTGCTACTTCTCGTACTTTCGTTCTGCATACTAGTTGTTTCTGTTATCCATCACCTTTCGTACCTTTCTAATTAACTATTTGTATTCTGTGTTGGCAGGTAGTGTCTGTATACAGTATGCAGTAATACAGCACAACACTCACTGCAGTTCCAGTGCGGCGGTGAGCTCGGTGAGCAGCAGCCCGGCCAGGTAGTGTCTGTATACAGTATGCAGTAGTAGTGCACAACACTCACTGCAGTTCCAGCGCGGCGGTGAGCTCGGTGAGCAGCAGCCCGGCCAGGTAGTGTCTGTATACAGTATGCAGTAGTAGTGCACAACACTCACTGCAGTTCCAGCGCGGCGGTGAGCTCGGTGAGCAGCAGCCCGGCCAGGTAGTGTCTGTATACAGTATGCAGTAGTAGTGCACAACACTCACTGCAGTTCCAGCGCGGCGGTGAGCTCGGTGAGCAGCAGCCCGGCCAGGTAGTGTCTGTATACAGTATGCAGTAGTAGTGCACAACACTCACTGCAGTTCCAGTGCGGCGGTGAGCTCGGTGAGCCTCAGCCCGGCCAGGTAGTGTCTGTATACAGTATGCAGTAGTAGTGCACAACACTCACTGCAGTTCCAGTGCGGCGGTGAGCTCGGTGAGCCTCAGCCCGGCCAGGTAGTGTCTGTATACAGTATGCAGTAGTAGTGCACAACACTCACTGCAGTTCCAGTGCGGCGGTGAGCTCGGTGAGCAGCAGCCCGGCCAGGTAGTGTCTGTATACAGTATGCAGTAGTAGTGCACAACACTCACTGCAGTTCCAGTGCGGCGGTGAGCTCGGTGAGCCTCAGCCCGGCCAGGTAGTGTCTGTATACAGTATGCAGTAGTAGTGCACAACACTCACTGCAGTTCCAGTGCGGCGGTGAGCTCGGTGAGCAGCAGCCCGGCCAGGTAGTGTCTGTATACAGTATGCAGTAGTAGTGCACAACACTCACTGCAGTTCCAGCGCGGCGGTGAGCTCGGTGAGCAGCAGCCCGGCCAGGTAGTGTCTGTATACAGTATGCAGTAGTAGTGCACAACACTCACTGCAGTTCCAGTGCGGCGGTGAGCTCGGTGAGCCTCAGCCCGGCCAGGTAGTGTCTGTATACAGTATGCAGTAGTAGTGCACAACACTCACTGCAGTTCCAGTGCGGCGGTGAGCTCGGTGAGCCTCAGCCCGGCCAGGTAGTGTCTGTATACAGTATGCAGTAGTAGTGCACAACACTCACTGCAGTTCCAGTGCGGCGGTGAGCTCGGTGAGCAGCAGCCCGGCCAGGTAGTGTCTGTATACAGTATGCAGTAGTAGTGCACAACACTCACTGCAGTTCCAGTGCGGCGGTGAGCTCGGTGAGCCTCAGCCCGGCCAGGTAGTGTCTGTATACAGTATGCAGTAGTAGTGCACAACACTCACTGCAGTTCCAGTGCGGCGGTGAGCTCGGTGAGCCTCAGCCCGGCCAGGTAGTGTCTGTATACAGTATGCAGTAGTAGTGCACAACACTCACTGCAGTTCCAGTGCGGCGGTGAGCTCGGTGAGCAGCAGCCCGGCCAGGTAGTGTCGGGAGCGGAACTCGTGGCCGAGCGTGTGCGCAGAGGACGAGTGGGAGGCCAGCGAGTGGGAGGAGGGCGCCGGGGAGACCGCGCCGGGGGAGGCGCGGGTCGCGGGGGGAGGCGGGGGAGGCAGGTTCAGGGGGACGTAGTGCTCGTGCGAGCACACGATGCGGAGGAACGCCAGCTGGAACAATAGTAGAGTATTATTAAAGGAATAAGTCTAATATAAAGTTAGTCAATACATAAAAGACAATGATGCTTGGAAAATTCTGCATAATAAACCAGATGGTGCCACTCAAACAAACAATAAATTAGGTGACCAAGATAAATATTGTAAACACATGGTTAAATCCTATTGATAAACCAATCCCTATGATATTCTTTCTCATAGAGTTGCTTATCGTACGAACACTGTAGCTCCAACTAGCCAATTAATAATAGGGATGTCATGTGTCAACATGTTACGAATTCATATAAAGTTATGTTTTTCACATAAAAGACAGTATTTAAAAACATACAATCACATTTTAAAGATCTATTTACAAGCCAAAATGGAATAAAATCAATTTTAATTTCAATAATTTTTACTTATTATTACGCGAATGCGAACGCCAATCAGGGCGCGTGACGTCACACCACTGGCCTGTACTTACGCTTCCAGCAATGTTCCTGATTTCGACACATTTAAGTTATTTATAACTTAAAAACTACTGAACCGATTTTGATGCAACTTATACTGTGCTCTAAGTTGGTCTAAATTTAAGCAAAAAAAAGTCAATAACCAAAATGGATCTTATATTTTCAGAGAGACATTTTAGTTATTGACTTTATTTTTGGTTTAAATATTGACCAACTAAGGGCACAGTATAAGTTACATCAAAATCGGTTCAGTGGTTTTTAAGTTATGAATAATTAAAATGTGTCGAAATCAGGAACATTGCTTAGGAAGCGTAAGTACAGGCCAGTGGTGTGACGTCACGCGCTGTCAGATGACTGTTCGGAACGTTTTAGCCAGAATTCAAAAAATAATTTTTATTTACGTATTTTTATATTGAAATATCATATAATTTTGCATAAAAATATGATATTCGTGTATGAAATGGGTCTATCTATCATATAAAAGCAATTCCAAAAATTTGTCAACATCCCTATTATATATTAATGTGATCTCTTTCTACTTTAGCAATGTTTATTAATCCTATCTTTGTCTTGTAGCAGTCACTTAAATCTCCCTCTATAGATTTATAGTTCTGACTTCTGTATTAATAACAGACAAGAACGCCGTTTTCATCACAAACTGCACCTTTTGTCGACGAACTTTATAATGTTATTCAGATTTTGTTTTTTACTATACTACGTTTGACCACATCCCACCTGATGGAAAGTGCAGACATGGTTACTGTTCTCATTGAAAAGGTTGAAACAATACGCTTGGTACGGGCAGTTGGTAGCACCACCAAGTATGGATGCCGCATTGCCGTCAGCCGTGACAACTGTTGATATAACAGGTTCGGAGGCATTAATTCATGTAATTCCTGCGCACACTCTCCGAAATAAATCCTATAGAAAACTGTGGATAGGCTAGTTCTAGTACCTTATAATGCACGAGCGGTACAGCGTCGGGCAAGGAAGCGATCTTGGCACACATCTGCTTGTAATAGTTCCGGACGAGGTTGAACACGTAGCCGCGGTCCATGATGCTCATCAGGTCGAACAGGAAGAACGCCAGGCTGTTGTTGAGGCTCTGGGTGAGGCGACTGTCTTTGCCGTATCTAGAATAACAAGTTTATTATTAATTGGAAATATAAAAATTATGTATTTGAAGCAGTGGTGGCCAAGAGATTATGTGGTGCATACGTGAATCTGGATCACCTAGTTCAAATCAGTGAACTGGTCGGGGAAGTGAGCCTTACGAGGGCTTCAGCTGAAGCAGGATAAGACAATAACTTACCTAGATATGATCTCACTAGTCACGTTGTTCACCAAGGTAGTGAGGTCGTCAGTGAACTGGTCGGGGAAGCGAGCCTTACGAGGGGCTTCAGCTGAAAAAGGATAACACAATAACTTACCTAGATATGATCTCACTAGTGACATTGTTCACCAAGGTAGTGAGGTCGTCAGTGAACTGGTCGGGGAAGCGAGCCTTACGAGGGGCTTCAGCAGAACAAGGATAACACAATAACTTACCTAGATATGATCTCACTAGTGACGTTGTTCACCAAGGTAGTGAGGTCGTCAGTGAACTGGTCGGGGAAGCGAGCCTTACGAGGGGCTTCAGCAGAACAAGGATAACACAATAACTTACCTAGATATGATCTCACTAGTGACGTTGTTCACCAAGGTAGTGAGGTCGTCAGTGAACTGGTCGGGGAAGCGAGCCTTACGAGGGGCTTCAGCAGAACAAGGATAACACAATAACTTACCTAGATATGATCTCACTAGTGACGTTGTTCACCAAGGTAGTGAGGTCGTCAGTGAACTGGTCGGGGAAGCGAGCCTTACGAGGGGCTTCAGCTGAAAAAGGATAACACAATAACTTACCTAGATATGATCTCACTAGTGACATTGTTCACCAAGGTAGTGAGGTCGTCAGTGAACTGGTCGGGGAAGCGAGCCTTACGAGGGGCTTCAGCTGAAAAAGGATAACACAATAACTTACCTAGATATGATCTCACTAGTGACATTGTTCACCAAGGTAGTGAGGTCGTCAGTGAACTGGTCGGGGAAGCGAGCCTTACGAGGGGCTTCAGCAGAACAAGGATAACACAATAACTTACCTAGATATGATCTCACTAGTGACGTTGTTCACCAAGGTAGTGAGGTCGTCAGTGAACTGGTCGGGGAAGCGAGCCTTACGAGGGGCTTCAGCAGAACAAGGATAACACAATAACTTACCTAGATATGATCTCACTAGTGACGTTGTTCACCAAGGTAGTGAGGTCGTCAGTGAACTGGTCGGGGAATCGAGCCTTACGAGGGGCTTCAGCTGCGCCACTCCACCATAGGTATTCCACCATTGATTTCACTGTTAGCTCGAATAGAGTCCTGTAAATATAAATTATAAAAAAATTACACCTGTATTTTTAGTCGTTTTTTTTTCCTTCACAGAGTGGAGTGGATCAACTTTTGTCACAGACAAGTGTATTCTAAATAAAAAAAACCTTTGTGCTGCCAAGGAAGGCAGCTGACAAAATTAATGAAAAATAGTCAGACTGGCAGAAATGAAATGCTTTAATTCCGAGAATGTACTATATTGAGTAAAAATGTTGTAGTTTGGGTCTTAATATTTGATTGTTCCAGGTTCTAGATTCCAGATACTGTCTTTTTAAGGCCTACAAATTACTTTGGCATAGAAGCTCATCATCATCAAATGTTATTGTGGTAAAAGGTAGTCCCATATAAAATGAAGTAATACCAAGAGTTCTGCATGGCCAGGTCCCTGGTGGCCCCGCTGGCGACCACCCACTGCAGCGCCAACTCCTCGTGCAGAATCTTGCACGACCCATCCGTCATTACTGAAAACATATAGGTATGTGTTGAATATATAGTTTAAGTCGCATGTTTGAGAAGAATGCGAAAACCTTTGATCCCCAAACGGGTATTTCTCGCTCGGTCACATCCGTAGACGAACTAAAGTCACCAACATAGCCCGGCGGATTAGCAAGCTGAAGTGGCAATGGGCGCCACATAGCGCGGAGAGCGAATGGCCGCTGGGGTCGAAAAGTGCTCGAGTGGAGACCACAGACTAGCAAACAAAGCGTAGGACGTCCACCCACAAGGTGGACAGATGACCTTGTAAAGGTCGCCGGAAGACGCTGGATGCAGGTCGCTTCCAACCGGTACATATGGAAGTCCAAAGGGGAGGCCTATGTTCAGCAGTGGACGTCCTACCGCTGAGATGATGATGACACCCCGTCGGTACAGGTCGCCGAGATTACTACACGGCCTGCAACATGACCTGACGACTGCCCCCTACATATAAACGCACTTTGGCGGGCCACTATTGGGTATAACTATGAAAAGTAGTAATATAAAGGTGTGTTACCAGCGGGCGGCAGCGGTAAGCCAACATCTCTATCGGCTAAGGCAGGTCGTGGTATGGTGGCTTGATACTGGATGTAAGTACTCAGCAGAGCACTGCGCCCGTGCGCGTCACACTGCGCACCAGAACGAAGGTTCTGGAATGGACGACATTCATTACGGAATATACAAGTGACATTTAAAAACAAGCTTTTATTATTATTACCATCTAGCACCAAAGTACTCGTCGAGACGAATCAGATGAGCTCAATCTCGATGGGGTTGCATCGCTTAGTTACGGAGTTCCTATGGCCACCTTCCAGTTCGACTAACAGGTCAGCTCGATTATAATATTGCATTCTCATCCGATTTCTACATGCATGCAAAATAAAATTTCAGCTCAATCGGAAACCGAGAAGTGGATCAAATTTAACTTGCGAAATTTGAATACAGACAACAGACAGTAAATAAAAGCGTGTTATAATAGAATTATTTCTACTGATAAACATAAATCTTAGTTAGTATGGGCGCATATTTCCCAGTCATTGAATGTTACAAGAGATCTTAATCTTGAGGGTATATGCTCCCGTTTTAAGCGTCAGGGTGCGTAAAAATTATAACATTAAAAAAATAACTACCCATGACCATTTTTCCGCGTCTTAGACATCTTTATAATATTTATGAAAAATGTTGTTCAAGCAAGCTGTTCGCATAATAATTGAAGACACCCAAGTTGTAATTCTCGGGAAACACGGATGTAGGCAGCTCTGTTATACTGGAGAAGATAAACTCACCGATATATCAGTGAAGATGTTAGCGAGGCAAGTGAAGACATCCTGCGCAATGTTGAGCGTCTGTCCGGCGAGTGAGGGCGGCGCTACTAACAAACGCAGCAACTTGTCTAAAACCACGGGCAGGTATCGAGCCAGCACTTCCACGTTCGCTGTCGGCAGCTCTGTTATACTGGGAAGAAACAAGTATTTCATATTATAATGACTAATAAACCCATCTTTGTAAATTAACGGCGGTAAAATAAATGGTTTTCCATACAACCGAAACCTCTTAAACGCTGATTTCTAAAGTATAAACAATTTCATATCCTTTCTCGTAATTTAAGCTCTTACTTATAGAAAATTTCAGTTAAATAGGAGTAGTGGTTACCTATTGATTTCCCACACAAACTTTGACCCACCCTTTTCCCCCTTTAAGGCAGGTTTCTTGAATAAAAACTATCCCATGTCTTTTCTCGAGACTTAAGCTACCTCTGCATCAAATTTTAGCTCAATAGGATCAGCAATTTCAAATTTCCCATTCAAACTTCCAACCCGCCTTTCCCCCCTCGTAAGAGCTAATAGGTATATGACAAATAAAAGCTATTTAATGTTTATTAACGGAACTCAAAGAATTTCGTCTCTACGATGATGTTTCAGTCAGTCAGATTACCTCTTTATATAATAGTATAGATAGAAGTATAGATAAGAGCATACCTGGCCCTTAATTCAGCTTCCATGTTAGTGAGTCCGATTCTGGGCGGGATGTTTCCTTCTTGCACCGCCTCGCAAGCCAATGCAAAACGTTCTATGTAACCATCCTATAACATATTGAAGAAAATAAATACATTTTAATTGCTTTATTACTCTTACCTTCTATTATTACACCACTATAAAGCGCAAAGGGTATTTTTTAGTCTATTGTGACTCAACTAAAAATTCAGAGTAAAATTGGTTTTCACTCCAACCGAGAGCTATAAATTTGTTAAAGTTTTTACAGACCATAAGGATATCTGTCTCTATTGCAGAGTAGGTAGAAAGTTGAGGTACGTTTCGTTATTTAAAATGAGCACTGAGCATACAAACTAAAGATAACTTTTAACACTGAACAAAAACCCAATTTTTAATTTACCAGAGTTAGATACTAGTTATATACAGTAGTACACGCGTCTATACTGATGTTGAATATAGGCTTGTGGTTGTCGATGCAGCGAGTGCCGGGCAGGAGTACGTCAGGGAATATGTACGAGTAGTTAGATACTAGTTAGTACAGAGTACAGGACTCACCAGAGGGTGCACAGTAGTACACGCGTCTATACTGATGTTGAATATAGGCTTGTGGTTGTCGATCCAGCGAGTGCCGGGCAGGAGTACGTCAGGGAATATGTACGAGTAGTTAGATACTAGTTAGTACAGAGTACAGGACTCACCAGAGGGTGCACAGTAGTACACGCGTCTATACTGATGTTGAATATAGGCTTGTGGTTGTCGATCCAGCGAGTGCCGGGCAGGAGTACGTCAGGGAATATGTACGAGTAGTTAGATACTAGTTAGTACAGAGTACAGGACTCACCAGAGGGTGCACAGTAGTACACGCGTCTATACTGATGTTGAATATAGGCTTGTGGTTGTCGATCCAGCGAGTGCCGGGCAGGAGTACGTCAGGGAATATGTACGAGTAGTTAGATACTAGTTAGTACAGAGTACAGGACTCACCAGAGGGTGCACAGTAGTACACGCGTCTATACTGATGTTGAATATAGGCTTGTGGTTGTCGATCCAGCGAGTGCCGGGCAGGAGTACGTCAGGGAATATGTACGAGTAGTTAGATACTAGTTAGTACAGAGTACAGGACTCACCAGAGGGTGCACAGTAGTACACGCGTCTATACTGATGTTGAATATAGGCTTGTGGTTGTCGATCCAGCGAGTGCCGGGCAGGAGTACGTCAGGGAATATGTACGAGTAGTTAGATACTAGTTAGTACAGAGTACAGGACTCACCAGAGGGTGCACAGTAGTACACGCGTCTATACTGATGTTGAATATAGGCTTGTGGTTGTCGATCCAGCGAGTGCCGGGCAGGAGTACGTCAGGGAATATGTACGAGTAGTTAGATACTAGTTAGTACAGAGTACAGGACTCACCAGAGGGTGCACAGTAGTACACGCGTCTATACTGATGTTGAATATAGGCTTGTGGTTGTCGATCCAGCGAGTGCCGGGCAGGAGTACGTCAGGGAATATGTACGAGTAGTTAGATACTAGTTAGTACAGAGTACAGGACTCACCAGAGGGTGCACAGTAGTACACGCGTCTATACTGATGTTGAATATAGGCTTGTGGTTGTCGATCCAGCGAGTGCCGGGCAGGAGTACGTCAGGGAATATGTACGAGTAGTTAGATACTAGTTAGTACAGAGTACAGGACTCACCAGAGGGTGCACAGTAGTACACGCGTCTATACTGATGTTGAATATAGGCTTGTGGTTGTCGATCCAGCGAGTGCCGGGCAGGAGTACGTCAGGGAATATGTACGAGTAGTTAGATACTAGTTAGTACAGAGTACAGGACTCACCAGAGGGTGCACAGTAGTACACGCGTCTATACTGATGTTGAATATAGGCTTGTGGTTGTCGATCCAGCGAGTGCCGGGCAGGAGTACGTCAGGGAATATGTACGAATAGTTTGAGGGCGGGGGCTCGCACATCACTGGTAGGTTGAAGTCTCCGCATGTTAGTTTACCGTTGCGGCATAGAGGCACCCACTGGAACAAGGAAAAATGAGGATTAAAATGAGCTAACGAAACTTTACATATTTCTAAATCGGCCCAAGAGATAGCAAATACGACAGATTATGGCTCCGTACAGAATGAAGGTTTAGTGGAGTGCCGTAAGGTTTTTTACCTCCGAAATCGGTTCCAATGAACCGATGTTCGTGAAAGTTTACGGCGATTGTTTACCAATCAATTTTTGCCAAAGTCATGTCGACTCTATGATTCAAATAAAATCTTAAAAACTACAAGCGCTACGAATCTCAAATCTCTTTCTTCACACTAAGAATTTCGTAATGATCGGTTCCCGAAACATAGATCTATTTAGTATTATAACAATCAAATAAAACAGCATTTTTGTCACATTAAAAACGGTCCAAATTCACCTAGATCCGACGACGGTTTCAGCGTGATACAGTAGCAAACACTCACAGTATATCCGACGACGGTTTCAACATGCTTCTCCTGGTCGGGAGCGACAGGTTTCCTCTGGCAGGAGACATGCATGAATGTGAACAGTAAGTGATGTTGGTCGCCTAGATCCGCTGGCAGTTTCAACTTTATTTCATCGTATAGAGATGGATTCCTGGCAACCAAAATATATCAAGTTGAAAAGAAAAATAATGTAGAAAATAGAGAAATATTTATGAAACTTTCATACCCTATGCTCATTCATACCGTTTAGAAGTTGAATTTGGAAAAAACGATTCTTCGTGTTCATTTGGAACTAGATGGAAGCGCTATGAGCGCTTTTCTGTTGTTATATTCCATAAAACCCCAATTATTATTATTATTATGGAAAATTTCAAGTATCTATGTTTAAAAATAAAATTTCTAAGAAATACATACAGCTCCATACAAATGGTCTCGCTTTGAACATACATACATTATGAGGTATTTAGCTTTTTTATTCGGAAATTTCGTGCAATAATTAAGAACTTACTTATTATGATATAGAACAGTAGTATAAGCCTCAGTAGTGTATTCAGGGCACGAACTGCGTCCAAATATATTAGGCAGGGCCGACCCTTCCGCCTCGCCTGACATCAGTTGAATGCGGACCTGGAAACATAAACAACATGGAAATGGTGGCTGTAGAATGTAATGGCATTTGATTGAAGATGATTTAGGCCCATGTTACCGGTTATATGACCATCATTGTAAGCTTTTCTTATCGAAGTTGGATACAGGCATCTTCCCATCTATACTTTCAACATTGGTATAGATGGAAAGATGCCAAGTATAGTCTACACAACAGACAATAAAAAAATACACACAAGAAAAATTTCACCAGTGTGTACGTGTGAGTGCGTACGTGTGCGCGTATGTTCCTGCAATATTTGTGTAGAAATCTCCATTTTTTAATTCAGATTTGAAATTATTCAGCCATACAAAGCATTAAAGCAAAATGGATGCAAAATCGAAGCAAATCACTCTCATAATAGCTTGATGCAATCTATAAAGGTATATATAACATCAGAAATAAGCAAAAATAACAACTCCCAAAAATAGAGGATATGATCATCTGTATTAAAAAAATCCCAATAACTCACGGTAATATTCCTAGCCGAGCCAGTCCTGCTAGTATAAGCATTCAGGTTGATCTCCTTAACCGACAAGTAGAGGAGGTTTCTGTATTGGTAGTGCGGCACCGGTGATAATTGTACCGGGAATGGGAGCACTTCCTTGCACGGACGGACGTTGTCATCTGAAAACAATATTTTTCTAGTAAGCAGACCTTTTTTTTTATCCAAGGAGAAATGCGTTACGTATCGTCACTCTGCACCCGGGAAGCAGCGTGGGTCTCCTCTGCTAAAGGCACCCATTAAAATGCCAGGGGTGTTCCAACTGGACGCCATATTGCCAGTGCAATGGAGACGCCGAAGCAGTGATGGTTTTGACGATGCCCACGATTTTGAAATAAATCTTCAAACCGCTTAATTGTGTTATTTTTTTTTTAAATATTGATTGTTTGAAAAAACGTGGGAGATACAACGCACTAAAGTTACTTGATCGTGACATAACACCACTAAATCTACTACATTTTTGTTTAGTGGTGTGACGTCACGCGTTATTCTATTTGAATAGTATTTAGTTCCAAGTTCTTGTAAGTTGTATCAATAAAGTATTATCTACTCGTATCTATTGATGATAATAACACATACCTCCATAAGGGTTCAATTTAGCCAACTCCGGAGTCAATCCGTTCTTGATTTCCTCGGGGCACGGCATGACTTCGATCTTGAACGTGCCGGGGATGCACTTCAGTTTCTTGGGAGCTGATGACGGACGCTTGATCTCTGCTAGAAACTTGTACAGGTCCTCGTCTCGCAGCTTGTCGGTTTCCTATACAAAAACATATTGAAAGATTTGGTTAGAATATTATTATAATATGGATATGTGTATGTTGCATTTTTTCGCTTTCGCTTATTCGGCTTAGTCGCTGAATCGACTAAGCCGAATATTATCAGCCTTCAATTAATCATCGCTGGGCAAAATGGTTGATACCTTAAATTGTCCACTGCTCTGCATAGGCTTTCCTTAGATTTTTCTATTCTGTCTCTTGTTTTTCTCATCCTACTGCTAGTCTCCTGATCCCATTGAACCATCAGGCGACTTCCCTAATCTCCATTTTGTTTAAATTTGGTAAACAGAGCGCATAAACTCATGAATAACACATATGCTATTCTTAAATTCTAGTTATTATAATTTTGATTATGAACTGTATTTTATGACATGCCATTGTAACAACAAATTGTTATAGTTATGGTAAACAAGTGAAATTTTAAAAATACTTTTTAAAAACAAGCTTTAATTATCATTACCATCTTGCATCATATAGTACTCGTCAAGACGAATCAAATGAGCCCAAACTCGATGGGGTTGCGTTGTTTAATGACAGAGTTCCTATAGCCACCTTCCAGCTCCATCATCAGATCAGCTCCATGTCAAAATAATATTGCATTGTCATCCGATTTACACACGCATGCAAATTTTCAGCTCAATTGGAAACCGGGAAGTGGGTCAAATCAAACTTGCAAGATTTGATTACAGACAGACAGACAGACAACAGACAGGTGAAAGTAATATAAAGCTTGTAATAAATTAATCTGAATCTTAGCGGGTAAACGCTGCGCACAGTTAAAAAGATCATAGGGCCGAAACACATAAGCGTGTTGCGGCGCCGCGCCGCTGAAATCGGCAGTTTGCGTTACGGCGTTGCGGCGTCGCGAAAAAGAGCGTTTTACTATAGTTTTCTAGGGTACCAGTTTTTTTATTTTTTTATTTGACTGATCGACTGATCCATGCCAGAGACACGTCCATTCACAATAAAAAAATCAGAAGAACTGGTACCCCCTAACAAACAATAGTAAAACGCTCTTTTTCGCGACGCCGCAACGCAAACTGCCGATTTCAGCGGCGCGGCGCCGCAACGCGGTTATGTGTTTCAGCCCATACAGCTATATAGGCTAATTTTATTGGTAGCTCTATTTCAGTACAAATTAAAGACAAAACAAACCTGTTTGAACAAGCTGGTGACGGTGATGATGATGGGCTTGAAGCTGTTGAGAGCGGGTAACTCGTGCGTAGTGTTCCTCCTCTCTACAGAGCCGCGGCGGGACAGTGACCCGCCCACTTCACCCGCTCTACGGCGCACTTGCTCCAGCGACGATGAAGATGCCTTGCGATCTGTACACGCATCACTTTATTATGAACAAGAAAAATTACAATAGGCCAGTCTTCGACCACGATCTCGCTTATTGTTAAGCGACGGTGCAGCCGTAGATGGTAGCAAACCAAACCTACAAGGCGGGATAAATCTCTCCCGGCCTTCACTGAGCATCATGACCGCTTCGCGACACGATTTTGTCCTATAGGTAGTAACTAGCCACTGCCGAAGTTTACCAGAACAAAAACTGATTTAAACTGAGCACTGTTATTTGACCACGGCTAAAGCTATTAATCGTAGGAGCTGTTAAGAGCGGGCAACTCGTGCGTAGTGTTCCTCCTCTCTACAGAGCCGCGGCGGGAGAGTGACCCGCCCACTTCACCCGCTCTACGACGCACTTGCTCCAGCGACGATGAGGATGCCTTGCGATCTGTATAGGTGTCATTTATTTACTATGGCAAGAGAAATTAAAAAAAAAACTCGTTTTTGTATATTATAGGTAAGCCTTTGACCACGATCTCGTGTGATGTGTGTGTATGTGGCCGTAGATGGCAGCAGATTGAACCTAGAAAACGCGATCCAACCCTGGCTTCACTGAACATCATGACCGCGTCGCGACACGGTTTTGTCCAGCGGGTGGTAACTAGCTACGGCCGAAGCCTACCAGTATAGACTGATTTAATTTCATATTAGTAGATCTTATCGAGTAAATAATATAATTTTATATAATGTTAGTTTTACAAAAAAATACTATAAAACCAGGCTCTGTAAACCAATCGCTCGACTCGGTAAACCTCGATAACTATTATAAAACCAGTTTCGATTCAGTTACATCAGCCGTGGTCACGTGAGTACTAAAGCAATTGAAGTGAATTTAAGAAACATAAAGAGCTAAGAGTAATTTCCTCCTAAGGCAGGTGGATGAAGCAGGCAATCGTAACATTTCATAAAAACTAAAAAAGTTTGATAGTCACGTCAAAAAGTATGATGTTTAGCAAGTTTTTTAAACAAATATTTTTAAAACGTAATATACACTCACCGAGGCTGTTAGTGTTGGATGTATTGCCGTCCTTGTCCTGCACATCAGCGCTGATCATGTTGAGGAGCGAGACAGCTGTCCACGCGAACGGCATCCGATACTTGCCGAGTCTGTTGCACGCCGCCGCCGCTGCTGAACGGACTTTTTCACGGTTCTGGAACAAACGTGGAGATAAATGAGTCAAATATAACACATAATATAGACATTATATCCACAATGTTGATAATGATCTATCCAAAGAACAAAGGTCTGATAAATCCTAGAAGTTCTTCTCTTAGAGGATCAAATAGAGGTTAAAATACCTTAAAATTATATAGGTTGTCGGTCAAATCGCTATCCAGTAATCAGTAAAGGATTTTTATATGAGGAGAAAATTTGTTTGGTGTACTATGATGTCCAGTAAAGCTTGATGTCAACTTAGAAACCTATGAGCTATGTAAGGTATTGGTGGAAGAAAAATTACATCCCTTTTGATCCCCTATAGGGGACGAATTTGGCAAATAATTTCTTAGTGCTTACAGAAGCATTCCGATGCTACCAAGCTAAATTACAAGGTTAACACTGATATTAATGTCGTAGAAGTCATTATATACAAAAGAAAACCAACCTTATCGTCCTTGACATAAGGTTCAGCGCACTCATTAACATCCCCCTGTAGGACTTTTTCAAGTCTAACAACCAGGAAAACGTCCGGAGACGGATGTGTGACGTCCAGCACGCAACTGCGACATAATGTGGATATGTCCACGCGTGGGGTGTGGGATGAGAGCATCTGTTTGGTGGACTCAGAGTTAAGGTTGAAGTAGAAGTTTTCTGAGAGCTTCTTGCGTTCGCGCGCGTCGTAGAGTGCTAGGGATGCGAATAGGGGCTCCACTTCTAACTCTAATCTATAAAAAAAACAATCGTTAAAATTGCAGTCAACCAGGATATCCAACGTGATGGATACTCGAAACAGATGAGCATCTGTGTCACGGTTTCAATCAAATAGGACATTCGCATCAAACATACACCAACACAGCCCAAACCAATGAATGGATTGGGTTGAATTTTTTTGTTTATTACAGGTTAGGCTTTGACATCTCGCGTGCAACAATGGGACCGTAGACGGTAGCCGACTTAACCTACGGCGGATCTAAACCTACCTATAAATTTTTTCCTGGCATCACCTGGTAAAAATTTGGAAAATGGATAAATTTTATGAGGTAGTCTTCAACTGACATAGTGATTTCCGCATGCGGGCAAAGCTGCGAGCATAAGCTACTAATAGAAAATTTCAGGTTTGATACTTACTTCAAATGATGACAAATAACAAGTATCCTATTGGACAAGTTCTCAGAAGGCATTTCCGCGGCCAGACGACGTTCCACCGCCTCCTCCTCATCTAGATATGGAGTGTAGAGGCCGAGCAGGTCTGGTTGACGGTTCTCTAGTCTGAAAGGGAGAAAATGATTATATTATAGCTTGTTTTAGTACATATTGTAGAAGGGGAGAATTTTGTTTTTGGAGACTGAAATCTCATTTTGGGTTTTTTTCGAATCTAAAATCAGTTTTATTAGGCAAAGAGACAGATGGAGCTCGACAACTGAAACAAAGAGGAAACTGCTTGCTGGATCTATTTCTGAAATGCCCATCAATTGACACAGACACGCCCAGGAGCCGCGCGGTTGAGTGTCTCGTTGCATGATAATGAAGATATTCCTTACCTTCTGGCCTCGTTGACTGAATCCACCTGGTCGTTGGACCTCTTCTCCAGCAGGTCAGGGATGAGAGGGTCCGCGGAGGAGCTGCGCAGGTCCAGGCTGGCCCAGGAGCCGCGAGCCGTCAGGGTCTCGTTGCATGATGATGAAGAGGATATCGATGCTACTGACTGACGGCCACTTGACGGTTGAGATTCGAATTGGAACTGAGGCGAGAAAAATCATGTCTTATTAGATCTGAATTGAACAAAAACATGACTAGAGTCGGCAAATGAAAGGTTGGGTGCCAATGGGTGAGGTGGGTGACGACATCTAGAGGTCCGCTGGTTGTGAGAAGACCGAGTTGGGTGATGTGGCTGTGGTGACCTCATCGGCAACACCACTGGTGATTCATTTATTCAAATAGGCTACAATGGAGCACTTTTACAAGTCAGTCTATCAAGCAATCACCCAGGTGCACCATTTTTTTGGTTGCGTTCAACCACGATATCGCGTCATGTTAAGCGACGACGCCGTCGTAGATGGCTGCACACTAAACCTAGAAGGCGAGATAAATCGTTTCCTATTACACTTTTTAATCTTCTAGCATAAAAACAACGTTTTATATTACCTGTTCCTCAGCCGACAGTGTGCAAGGTTCAGCATCAACTTCATACTGATGTTTCGGGGCACTGTAGAGCTTCTCCAGCCGTTCATTGATTTTCTCGCGACAGTTGGCCGAGCCGGAGTGTACCCTGTACTTGTACTCCACCACTGTGTAGTCTGAGGTGTATGTACTGAGGCAGTCACGGACGAACATCGGCGCTTTTGTGCTGGGGAGAAATAAATAGACAGACAAATAAAGTAAAATAAATATTGAGTAATGTATATGGCCTGTAATTGGAGGTCTTGGAATTTTCACCTGAACACTACAGTGTTTCAGAAGGCACATGTGGAGCAAAAAAGAGATAACCCTAGATCTGGTTCTGGCTAGTAGGTTTCCACAATTAGGCCTCAGGGCCCATTGTCACTCGAGCTACCCAACCTCCCTGATGAATCTCAGCAGATCTGTCAAGTAGTATCCCTAGACATAATGCAAACTAACAGGTCCTCATCAGGCAGCACGTGTGTGAGGGTCCTGATGCGTCGCGGCACGGTGCACAGCTCCACATCAGTTGCGGGGTACACCAGGGGATCCTTCTCCCCCATCAGCCGGTCACACACCTCCTCATAGTCGGGCGGCTCGATCATGTCGCACAGGGATATCTGGGGATATATTTATCATGATGGATAGATAAATAACTCTATTTAAACAAATACATTATTATCATACAATCATATACATATTAGAGAATCTAAATACATAAAAGGAAAGAGTGACTGATTGACTGACTGATCTATCAACCCACAGCTCAAACCACTGAACGGATTCACTTGAAATTTGGAATGTAAATAGGTTTTATGATGTAGTATTTAGTAGTTGGGAATATGTTGGGATTGCCATCCAGATAAATAAAATCACACTTCCTGTGATTGCAAGTTTGTTTCCACCTCACACATTAATCCAGTACCATGTAGCAAAACATGCATTATGATTTTCAATAAGCACAGGACAGGGTTGATTAGCAGGTCTATGCCCAGCAGTGGAATTTTACATCCCAGGGCTGTGCATGATGGTGAATCGGGATTCTACAGTATTATTTACAGATTGAGAGAAAATAAAACAAAACTTTTCATATTAGGTATATGACCTGCATAACCAGTAAACCATGAAGAGATGAAAATTGTCAGAGGTAAGTTAAAAAGAAAGTAGAATTTACAATTTTACAAACATTGAAAGAATTCATAAAAATTTATAGAGATTTACTGGCTTTTAATATATGGCTATTGTGTATTATTTTAAATTATACACACAGCAGAGTCATAATGAAATTCGTAATATTATAACGCATTCAAGTAGTTACGCATCCCATAAGAATGAGTGCCTCACGGGAAAAGACTAATCATAATATAAATAATGCATGCATAGTACACTAATATGGATACTAATATGATTCATAAGGGATAACTGTTCTATGCAAATTATCACAGAACTTACAGAAGACGAGCAGCCAGACAGACTCCCAACCTTCGACTGGTTAGTATACCCTTTACGAGCCTCCCCCGCATTCCTATAAATAAGTAAAAATCAATTCTCTGGAATATTAAAAGACCCTAAGCATGCATCACTTAGCAAACCTTCGTGCAAGGCCAGTGGAACCAATTACCCGGATGATTGTTGGTATTTACGCCCAAGCGTCATCTAAAATTAGTATAGAAGGGTTAATGTTAGGTTTATAAATATAATTTTTAATATTTCTCACAGGATTCCGTTGAAAACAAACACAATCAGAAAACTCCTTGTTTACAGATTTGACAGTTGACAGTTAACGAATTTTGACAGCTAATAAGGGTGGCCATATGTCATTGTAATATTTTACCTGTTAAAAAAATTATTTCGTCAGAAATTGTACATCTCCATGTCACTCCATGTAGAAACAGCTTATTTACATGATACATGGAACGATGCTTTACACTTTAAACTATAATAAACGTTATTCGTAGATAAAAGTCTCGTTATTGTAAATTATGTATTATTCACAAGTCAGAAAAAGATAGGTCTAGGCAGATTGTTCTGCATTATATTAAAAATGCATATTATATTCCTGAAATCTATGAATTACTTAAAACATTCTTGTTCTTAAAATTAAAGAACCATTTATTCTGTATTGAAAGTTCTAGAATCTTTAAAATAGACTGCGATCCTTATTCCATCAATAATAAATGTGATAATACCTGTGTGATGTGTGTACTCAATACTTAGATAACTCATACTTGTATTTAGTAATTTAGTTATATAGTGTACGTAATGTTTCATGTCCAGCTCCACCAAATTTTTTACCAAGAAAATCAGGGAAATTTCTTAAAGTGGCAATTCTTAATGACATTTTACTTCCGGTTCTAAATGTCAATTTGACGTATAATCATAGGTGTTGTCGTATGTAAAAAATATTATTATAAAAAAAAATAATTGAGTATCTCTCGCTCCCTTTTGTATAGCCAGCTTAATTTTTACCGGGCGCACCTATATTTTATCGTTCCAAAAGCCAGCAATCGAGAGACCATCTTCATTTTATAAAAGCTGGAAGTTTCTGTACAGATAGCCTCAAATAGAGGTACCTACTATCCCCAAATGTGAAAGTTGGGTTGTGGTGGCCATCAAGCAAAGTATATTATAATAGTTCAAGGGTGTCTACATCTGCCGGATCCAGGGGCCAGGGGGTTGGAACCTTATGGTTCCAACCCCCTGGCAGTTGTAGACACAGAGACACAGAGATAGATCACAGTACCCGAATGGCACGAGGCTGCAGAGTCAGTGGATCATGGTTCGAACCCCGACGGGGTTCGAGTTCGAACATACGTACAACGTTACATAACGTACTTAGGTTGTATGATAATCGGATGTTGATTGAGAAGAATGCGAGAGTGTACCGCGTACGTACCTACCTCCGTCGTCCCCGCTAAACAGCGACTGGAAGGACCCCGGGGTTTTAGTTGGTAGGTATATGCTCCGTTTTCTCCGGCGGACAAAAAATTCGAATAAATAAACGTGTGATTTAGATACAACGCAGTAAAGTTACGTGGAAGGGGCAGTGACCTCATTTGTGGATCCTCGAGTCGATACAAAATGTATCCACAAGTGACATCACGCGTCCTCAGTCCTCACCGATAAACTTATATAAGTGCTATATTTCAGCCATTTATTATTTTATTCTCAAATAATGAATAACGTATGGAATATTTATCAATTATTATATTACGAACTAATAATATTTAATTTTTTTTTACCTTGTCTGCGCCTTTATTGGTGGTGTGCGTAATGCATTTCAATTGGAAAAAAAAAGGGATTTGGAACCATCGACGGAGGGCGTGATTTCTAATGAACAAAGAAAATAAACAAAAACTAGTTTTATACTGCAACGAATTATAGAGCCAACTACCTAGTCAGGTCATAAATTCTGTCACATGTTTTTAATATAAAATTATTGGAACAAGTTTATTTATTATGTAACCATTTATATACCAAAATGAACTTAACAAAACATAGATTCTTATGACAATAAAGTTTATTCAAAATGACCTCCGTGATTTTGAATACAGGCCTTCAATCTGCGCGGCCAGTCGTCTATCGCAGCACGAACGAGGTCCATGTCAATATCGGCTGCTGCCTTAATCAAGGATGTCTTGAGTGACTCCAAATTGGGATGAGGCTTTGAGCACGCCTTTTCCTCCAAGTGTTGCCATATCTTGTAATCTAACGGACTCAAATCTGGACTGGAGGAGGGCCAGTCTTCGTGCCGGATGAAGTCGATTTCACGCGCCGCCAGCCAGTCTTGTGTGCTCTTCGCTCTATGAGCTGGCGCCGAATCTTGTTGGAATACCCAGTGCCTGTTATTGAACATGGTATGAGAAACAGGTTCCACAAGGTTCGTCAGGACTGTATTTTGATACACAACTGCATTCGTTTTTACACCTTTCTCACAAAAATGTACCTCTGTTAAGCCCCAATAAGAAACTCCCAACCATACCATGAGCGAGGATGGAAAATGACCTCGTTGGACACGCGGAATACGGTTGCTCGCTTCTTCACTACTGTGTGCGTACACCTTATCATTTTGTTTGTTGTAGCTCTCTTCTACGGTCTTCTTTAAGCGTCCACTCCATATTTAAAAATGAGTAAAATTCTAAAAAGTATACATTTTTATTTTCATGAACAATTCGAAATTCGAATTCAATCAACTTTTTTGTGGCCAGCATTCTAAAAGAAAAGTTTTTACTGTGTGACAATACTTATGACCTGACTAGGTATATTTATATCTCCTAAAGCCACACCACCCAGCTTTCGTATTTTTGGGGGTCGCTCTTAGCACTGTTGAGCGTATATGTATCTAGAGATTAGAGGTATCATCATCATCATCGCAGCCGTAACGTCCAATGCTGAACATAGGGTTCCCTTTTGGACTCCCAAATGTTACTACCGCTTGGAAGCGACCTGCATCCAGCGTCTTCCGGCGACCTTTATGTGGTCGTCCGTCCACCTTGTGGGGGGACGTCCTACGCTAGAGGTTTACTAAGTAATATTTATCTACCTCTATAATAATAATTAATATGTATATCTAATAAGTAAGTATAAAAATATGTATGTTTGTTTCTCTATGTAGATATCAAACCAGTTTCTACCTCTACATAAATTGGTTCGCAAACGATAAAATAAATTTCTCAAAGTCAATTCACAAAAAATCTAAACTAATTATCACCGAATCCCAATTTCTAACCCTTCGTTAGCAGTAACAAGGCCAAGTCACGTGTAGAACGTTAAAATCACGGATACTGCGCGCGGCGGTAATCCTTTTGTAGGCACGTTTTTACAAATTGGATCATCGGTCGCGTGGCGCGGGCTTCGTTACCACGAGACTTGGAGCACGCCGCGCTGCGCTGCCGGGTGCCATCGGCAAGTTGCATTGTTCAGATTAATTACTTATAGATTGGTGTAAGTGGAACTGTAAGAAAGCTTGGCATTAAGTGGGCAGCAATATCGATTATGGGGCAGAAGGTTTGATTCATGGTCGCTAGCTTTGAGAACAACTTTTTATACCAGAAAAAATGCGTTAAGCATCGTCACTCTGCGTCGCGGGTGTAGGGCGGTATGTGGGACTTCACCGCCATTACGAACCTAGTTACCTAGGGGGTGTTCCTGCGGGACGGCATATTGACGGGCCCCGTAGGATACCTACGCCGAAGGCGTTTGGTCTTCACTGACAGGAGGACTCCTTCGCGGAGCCTTTTTTTAGAACAACTGCGTTATATACGTCCGGGAAGCGTGTTTCAGTGTAAACCTGATGGGGTAATTCACAATTGAATTCATAGCAAATCGACTCGTCACCAAAAAGCAGCATCACGCCATTGTCATCACAGCAACTTGGGTACAGAATCCACAAACTGATCTTAACGCGCTCGTTGCCTAAACGCCCATTGCCCAATATTCTATCGCCTGAGCAGGGATGTGCAAACATTACTGTGCTTCGGTAGAAGGGCACTGTAGCTAGTGAAATTACTGGGCTGAGGAGTCTTAACATCTTATGACTCTCAAGTAGGAAGGGTTGGCGCTGTGCACCCAGAATTGTACCTTTGTAAAATACTGGGTAGCACTGTACTAATAATGGGCAGCGTTATCTCTTACCATCAGGAGAGTGTCATGCTCGTCTTCTTACTTCGTTGTATAAAAAAATATATATGTACCGGCCACCGCACCGACTCTATAAAATTAAGTAAAAAGGCTCGGAAGGAAAATTTTAACATTACAACCCGATTCTATTTGGTTTTTATAGATATGTTATGACAAGATTTACTAACGAGCAACTAAAATCGTGAGCGAAAGTTAGTGCTACAAATAGAATTGATATCGACTCAAATAAAAGTTGTAAGCTTTCTTTTCGAAATGTCCTTTAAAAACAGCTAAAAAAGGAACCATTACACCGCAATAATGACAAAAGAAGCCAAAATCCTAAAAGCTAGCGAACGCCCACGCCACTCTCCTTGGAATTCTCCTCAGCATTTAAAAATAAAACTGGTAAAATTTCCTTTGTTGAACTTTGAACAATTTGTAAGAGGTAAATTATTTACAGAAATGTGTTTTATTAAAAGAAATCCCACAAGCAACAGGAACTTTGTGCCTACTGTAGCAAGGGCGGGTTTAATGGGGGCCCTACCAGACAGGTTGTGAAAATTCTTTTAATAGGAACATAAAAGGCATTTATGTAATTTTTGTATAGCGCTCACAGAATATCAATCGGTACTACATTAATAACCTTTTATAAAAAATACTGCAACTTTATTTTTACAATAATTATATTGATATTGACCTCTCTCAAGACAAAACCTTCGATTCGCCTTTGTAGAAATAAAGCCCACTATTCACTGAAGTTTGTTGTAGGTTATTTTAAGCCCTAGAATATCACATAGTAAGGTACTTTTCCACGGGTAAAACCACTGGGTGCACCTAGTTTGTGCAAAAGTTATACCAAATGCTCGTCCGTTATAATAAGTACACCAAATACACGTGTCTATTGACATACTATAGGGAGCTAGCTACATTTGAACAATAACTTGGAAACCCCGATCAATCTTCAGAAGTAGGATTATTCTGACATTTACACCTACACGTCAGCTGGGATACTTAGATGATTTGTTGCAACTTCGAAAGGTTAAGCTAATAATACTTAGGTAAACTTGAGTTACTGAGCTAAGTTCTTAAGCTTCTGTGTACCTATGGATTGTCGGGTCCCTGTGATTTCACCCATGAAATAAATCACGCGTGCAAAAGGCGTTTTGCGTTTGGCTAGAGGGACAAAACTATGGTAGTTAAGAATATAAACTAAACCACAACCTTTCGAATGCCTTCTAAATTATAGACTAATTATAATAGTCTTATATGAAACTGCCGATATCCACAGTCTTACGTGCCGCCCGGAATCACATATAGGTACTGTCCAGGCGAAAATTTTATCACAACATTTGTGGGTTCAACCAAAGAAAAGTTGATATTTTTTTTTTCTTGGCGTAGGAAAATATCCGATTGCACTACATACGTCATAATCAAGATTGTAAAAAAAAATCTCGGCACATATTCGTGATATTTTTGCCTTAAACCCCCCCGAACCTAAAACCTGGCTACGCCCGTGTCTACACACTGAAATTTGAGCCTAGAACCTCTGTATTACAAGCTGGACTTACGACCACTAGGCTACAGACGCTACAAAAATAAATAGGTGTAGATACTTTTCTACTTGATACCTAGGTATCTTATAAGTTTTTTCGTAGAAGTTTATAAACTAATGAAAACAGGGACTCCGTCACGCTATGATAATTATTTTAATTAAGCTGAGGCCCTATTACAACTTGACAAAGGGCACTTCCAAAGCTTTTACACTGTAATTTCAATCTCCCAAGAGAAAACACCTATAATATAATACGAATCAGTCTTTAACAAGGAAGGTAGAGCGGAGTAGAACCAGTCTTGAATTAGACTTGTACGCTAAACAAAATATTTCTGTTTTTGGGAAATGGCATGCACAGTTAGACTGGTCGAAATCGACTTGTAATAGCAGCTTTTGACAGAGGAGATCTAAAGCAGTATTACTTCTCCTAAAATCTCTCCGTTTTCTTTATGATCATCATCATCAGCCTTCAATTGCCCACTGCTGGGCATAGGCCTCCCTTTGATTTTGCCATTCTCCCCTGTCTCTTGTCAGTCCTCAGTCCTCGTTCAGCTGTCTCCAGCCTGTTTCTTAATGTCGTCAGACCATCGCGCCATCGGACGACCCGGATTACTCCGCCCTCTTTATTCTTTATGATAGGAGATCTTTACCTACCTATCTACTCTAAAGGCTCTAAGCGTATAAATTAAAATGTGTGTGCATTTTGTATCAGTCAAAACCTGCGTAATAGGTAGCTCCTAGAAAAATAATGATTTTTGTAGCTCGCTATAGCACTTTGAATGGATGTCCTACGGGATACTCCCGTAAATGTTGTGTATATTTGGTAGGTCTGAGAAGAACGTATCAAGATGATACGCAGGTGTAGTAGAGTAGGTCTGCTAGTAACTAGTAACATTATACAAAGTATTAAAACTTATTTCTAGCACCAACTATAGTTTATTATGCAGAAATGTCCAGGCATTGTCTTCTTAATATTGGCTAACTTTATAATGGGCTTTCTTGAGTAATATAGAAACTCTCCCACAGTTAAAAATTATTGACGCACACAAATTTTAAGAGAAATTAAGTAGCTATTGGAGATGCTAACTGAATTAAAATCAGTGGCCGTCTGCACCCCGCCGCCCGCCCTAGCTCGGTTCATGCAGGGCGGCTGTCCTTAGTCTTACTCGAGCTTCACTGGAAGACGGTCGTCTACTTTACTATTAAATAAATAATTCTACCTTAGTGTCACAACAAAGGTTGAATGTTCATTAAAAATAAACTAATTTGATTGTCAGCTTTTTCTGCCAGTAGTTTTTATAAATCGAACTATTTTTTAATTAACACCAAATACAAGGTGCTTGCAGTTATTATTGTTGTGCCAATGTTAATTTTGACAGTTCAGTGTTTTAGTATATTTGTTGTTTAATAAGTCAATAGTGTTATAGTTAATGGCAAAATAACTTTCCGAAGACGTAAATTAGTATTTCATTAAGGAAAGTGCAACAGGTGACCGAGAGCGCGACCTTAGAGATGATACTCTACGATGTAAGTATTAAAAAAAAAACTTTGAACCTTTATTTTTATAAATTATTTAATAAAGAACCCACTACTAGAAGCATTTAAAAAAAAAATGAACGTGAATATCTAGTTAACTGTTTACTTGTAATAAATGTCGTTCCTAGATGAAAAAAAAATTGTGACGTAGAGCAAAATTTGCCGTTAATTGACTTTTGTAATAATAGTTTTTTTTACTGAAAAATGAAAAATGAAAAAATATATATTTCAGCATAACAGGAACAACTAAAACATAATAATAGTTTAAACACTTATAAGCTGTGGGGTTTGTTAGTACTTACTTAACTAATGACCCCCACACTAGGCACAGCCTGTATCGTGGAGGTCTTCATAGAGTTACCCGAGATGAATTAAGGGCGTACAATCTTTTTATTTTTATGTAATTAATTTAGATATAAAGTAAATAGTTATGGTAAGGTAAATTAATAATGTTATGACTGAAGTTAAAGTTTAAGGTACTATACATATTCATTATTAGTAAATACGAGAAGTGACATAGTGTTAATTAGTGTAAAATTTAAATTGTTACAAATTCAGGAAGGTTACAGGTAGACTAACAATATACTTAGTTAACGATTACAAGCAGATTTTCAGTTTCTACATAGGATAGACTCAATAACCACTCTTGTAATATTTGCTTTGCTTGTCGGACTGGTGCAGTTTTAAGACTAGTGTCATTACAATTTTTAATAACTTGGTTGTAAATGCGGGTTCTGATAAATTCACCAAAACGATGGCCAAATTTAGTTTTAGCAGTAGGATTTGGAAGCCTGTATATTCTGCGTTTTAACATGGATTTGTGGATTTCAGACGATATGGTTGTCTTGTGCACTGATAGAAACATTTTAAGAATGAAAAGCTGGCGGACATTTAACACTTTACTTTCTCTGTATACATCTTCAGTTGGGTACCTGCGCGGCCGTTTTAGCATAATCTTAAGAACAGAGCGCTGAGCTCTTTCTGTTTCTATTAAAATGGTTTTTGCCGCAGATCCCCAACAGGAGATGCAGTACATAATCAGGGACTGACAAAGTGCAAAGTAAACAGACCTGAGAGTGTTGAAACATGTTACGTTACGAAGTTGCCTCATGATGTTGATAATTTTTCTGACTCGGCCAGACAGAGCGTGGACGTGTGATTTAAAATTAAGATTTTCATCTAAGACCACACCCAGGTACTTGATCTCTTTTACTCTTGTAAGAGCTTCGCATTGACAATCTGCGCCTAGTCCACCGCAGGCATGGATTTTAATTTTGGTTGGGGCTCTACTTGGGGCAGATGTAGATGTCTTGTGAAAACATGTATACATTGTTTTCTTAGCGTTAAGTGTCAAGAGATTGTTTTCTAGCCACATCTGGATCTTATTCATTCCTATTTCGGCTTGCGTGAGAGTATCTTGCCAGGTGGTCCCATTGAATAGAATGGCTGTGTCGTCCGCGTAACATAATACATCGGCGTTATGTAGCGGGACCTCGTGTATGTCATTCATGTACAAAATAAATAGTGTTGGACCCAAAATACTTCCTTGCGGAACGCCGAAATGTATTGTTTGTGAGTCACTAACAACGGCACCAACCCTTACGGACTGTCTCCGCTCCATGAGGTAACTTCTAAACCAGCTTAGTGCTGTTCCCCGTATGCCTAAATTATGAAGTTTTTGCAGTAGTATAGGAGCGGAGACAGTGTCAAACGCCTTTGCCAAGTCTAGAAAAACCCCGACGCAGCATCTTTTATCATCCAGATGAGATGAAACTATCGATGTCAGTAAGGTTACTGCATCCTCCGTTGACTTGCCTCTTCGGAAACCAAATTGTCTAGCTGATATAAGATCGCAAGATTCCATAAATTTTGTAAGCCTCATATTTACTATTTTTTCCAGCAATTTGGAAAAGGCGCATAATAGTGAGATTGGCCGATAATTATCTATTTTGTCTTTGGATCCACTTTTATGTATTGGACAAACCAACGCAATCTTCCAAATTTCTGGAAAAACTCCACTTTCCATACTACTATTAAAAATTATTGCAAGAGGCTTTGATATGGTACCTTTGAGATTTTTTAGTAAAGAGTTGCTTATACCGTCTATACCGGGGGCTTTATCACTGGATAGACCCAAAATAAGACGTTCGATTTCGAGGTGATCAGTAGGTTCCATGAAGAAAGAATTAGCCGGAGTGCGGATCGACTTAATCGAGTTCGCCAGTTCTGCTTCTGTTTTAGACATATTTTGTAAAATTTTATCAGCTAATGTTTGCCCAACGGTGGTGAAATGAGTGTTACATAAATTTATGGAATTATTTTCGCTACTGCTACCGCTAAGAGATAACAATTCAGCTGTATCAGATTTGACCGGTATTATATTACATATAGTTTTAATACTCATCCATAATTTCTTTGGATTCTTTTTGTTTTTTTCTAACTGAGCAGTTTCGTGTTCAGTCCTAAGTTTGCGCATAAGTTCTACGAAAAAATTTCGATAACGGGTGTACGAAAGTTTTAAAATCTCGTTTTCAGGATCAGATCTTAGTTGCAGGTGAAGCCTATCACGGTGGCGCATACAGCGCATTAGTCCCGGGGTAACCCAGGGTTTAAGATTGTAAGATGATCTAGAGATTTTTATATTTCGAGTGTGTTTATTTAGTATTTCAGAGAGAATCGAAGTAAAGGTTTTAGTAGTCTCATTTACATTGTCAGATGCATTTAAACATCCCCAGTCCTGATGTTCAAGCTCCCTCTGAATTTCTGGTATGTTTCTTTTTGAAATGTAACGGCTAGGTCTCTGGCTTTTAGATTTGGCTAACTGCGTACCTATCATAACAATGTCGTGATCAGTGATTGTATTTTTACAGACAACCCCAAGGCTGTCAAAATGGCTTTTGCCTTTTACGTAAATGTGATCGAGACAAGTGCCTTCTCTTGTGGGCTCTGTTATAGCTGGCAGGAACCCATTCTCTGCCATAAAACAAATGTATTCAAGAACCTGAACATTGCATGAAGAATCGAGTATATTTACATTTAAGTCTCCGGCAGTAATTAATGGCTGATCCCCTAAAGCTGTAATATGTTCATCGAGTGAAGTTAAAAAGTTATTTAAATTTCTGATTGACGGCGAACGATATATGCCTAGAACTATCATTTTATTGGGTAGCTGAATTTGAAGACAGTCTGCATCAGTGACGCGAGGTTCCGATACCGTAGCGCTCCACGAAAGTTTAACGTAAGCTACGACACCCCCATTTTGGTTACTGCACCTAACAGTGCGATGGGCAGAGTATCCCGGTAATTGTGGAACAATTGAGATGTCATTTAGCCAACATTCTGTGAGTATTATGATGTCGTACTCTATGTCTAGCCGAGACAGGAACACAACAAATTGATCGAAATTTTTCGTAATACTACGAATATTGAAATTTAAAATTTTAAAATCGTGTTTATTATTAAAAGCATTCTTACAATGTTCTGGCTCATTAACTTTTATGCAGTTTATATGTATCCTATCTAAGTCAATTCCGGTATCATCTGAATCCATTGTAAAAAATTGTTATCCAGAATTTGAGTGAGCCTAAGTTGTTTTTTATTGACAAGTTTGACTCAAGAACCAATTTCAAAATATGGTTGTCCACCTTAGCAAAATAATACCATGTTTTAACAGAATCGCATCTACACTGCCACGAAGTATACAAAAACAAGAATAATATTAACTGGACGAGACCAACAGAAGCCAGAGGTTTTGAGTTTTTATAAATTACGCTAAAAGAGTCTGGGGTCTTTGAGACCCTACCATGTACAAAAAAGCACCTTACAATAAATATAACCATGATACGAACAAAAGTTTGCACAGCAGAGAAGGACGCTGCCTCGCTATCACAGTCCGTCGGCGATGACCCCGTGGTTACTAGTGCCAACAGAGCGAACAAATAAGCGGTCCAGATCATTATGTCCACGTATTTGTACAGCAGCTTTACCTTCGCGCTGCCTGACATAAACAGATCCGCGATTACACCAGCAGTATGCATATCCTTCTCCTTTAGCTCTGTTTCTGGCTTCACGAAATAAAACTCTGTTATCTTTAGTGAGTCTTTCGTTAAAGTAAACTTTGTGAGGTGGCCCAGGGATGTCCAGATCAGTGCTATTTAAGTTTTTTCGTGATTTTGCTGCTTTTAGTAATTGGTCACGCTTTGATCTACGAAGCAAACGCACTACGACTGTTCTGGGTAGCTTGCTCCCTCCTTCCAGCAAACCAGAGGATACGGGAGGACGACGTGGTGGTCCAACTCTGAAAATCCAGTCCACCTCTTTTTCCTCCAACTCCACTCCGATTTTCTTGGCAGCTAGCTGAACAGTGTGCTGCAGGTTTTCTTCCGGTGATTCAGGTATTCCTACTATCTCTATTTCGTTCATAAGTGCTACTTGTGCCTGCGTGTTGAGGTCATTTTTTAACTGGACCACCATAGATTTAAGAATGGTCACCTCCTCGTCCCGTTTTTCAAGGGATTTCAGACGGGAATCGTAGGATTTTATAGTTTCAATGAGTTCCTCCATACGCTCGTGAGAAAAATTTAAAGATCGGGTTACCTCTTCTAGTTGAGTGGTAACTTTGCTCAACTGCTCGGTAAGTCTCTTTACCTCTACTTCGCTATTACTCTCTGACTTAGACTCAGAGTTTTTGTTACGAGTGTTAACGTTAGGGCAGTCTGAGACACCTCTGATTGGCGTGTGACTGTTATCTCCTCCTTTCTTATGTGCGGCAGTGCAATCCGGACACTTCCAGGCCTTCTTGTACTCAGCTGTAAAATTTGCAGCATCTATACAAAAAGTACAAAAAAACTTCCCACATGATGTATTTGAACAACGAGTAGATCTAGTCTCCTTTGTTACCTTAAGGCAACCGGCACATTTCATTTTAGCTGTTTATGTGGTACTAGTAGCGCCACCTGGCGTAAAATGCGGCAGAGCGATGTGGAGTGTAAAAACAGCCTAGCACCTCAGCAAAGATACTCGTAGCGACACCTAGCGGCGAAGACGAAAGCTTTAAGGCGATCGGTCCGGTATGACACTTAGCAGTGGGTGATAAATGCGTTGAGGCGATCGATTAAGAATGTATCGGACATGAAGCTGGTTTTGGTGCAAATAAACAGATGGCGTTGTTATAAAGAAATGGCGCGATTACGGTGATGTGGCTAAAATGAAAATATAAGCAATTTTGAAAAGCCACTTTTCACATATGTAATTAGCACCAAACTTTCACAGTCTATCCAAAAACGGTCCCAGCTTGAGTTGTTCTTCGAAGACTTCCACGTATATCACGATAAATGATCGTAAATTTGTGCACTGTTTTGATGTTAATATTAATTTATTTGATGAAAGCACGAGATTGCAAGATAGTTATTTGTATAAGTTGACACACTATAATCACTTTATTAATAATTTTAAGTCACAAAATATGGTAATTATATTTTATTTTTTATTGTAAACACGGGAGTAATTTTTATTTAAAGTACGGCGGGTGGCGCCCTCTGGCGGATTCCATACTATAAGACAATAAGGGCGCTTCTGTACTGCATCTATATCCAAATCCTTCACATGCCGGTCCAAGCATAGCCGTAGAATATTAAGAATGATTTATGCATTAAACCACCGACTCTCCTACTATTATACCGATCGACCGAAGCGACAATTGTCCCACAAGTGAAGAAAAATAAAAAAGTAAATACCTTCTACTGCCGAACGTCTAGGCAAACGGCACTGCGCCACCAATATTTGGTGGATATGTTACGGCTAAAGTGCGAAGTGCGGCTACACCTAGATTAAGCCGGTTAAACCTAGGTGTAGCCGACCGCAGTCGGTTAAAGTTGAGTGATGAAGATTTATTTTCGGTGTCACGCGTTTAAAACGTGAGACAAGTTGTTGTGGGATGGTGCGATACCAAAAAAAAACAAGGGACACCCGGATGGAACGAAGTTCCTTTCGATTAATGAAAATATCTGGCTTGCTTCCTTTAAGAGAGAGAGAGAGAGAGAGAAGACAGAGAAACATGCGCACGCCGCACAGCTTACAATAGCTTACTATAGGAAAAAGTGTCGTGACAACTTTTCGTAAGAATTTTTTCCGTCTAGCCTCCTTTCACAACGCGCGATAAGGAATTTCGTTCCAAAAAATTAGTTTTGTTCATTTTGTTCACACCTAACTTTAACCGACTGCGGTCGACTACACCTAGGTTTAACCGGCTAAACCTAGGTGTAGCCGCACTTCGGACTTTAGCCGTAACAGATAATAAACCAACCAACAGCTCACTCAAAATAAGTGTAAATAGTTTTCCACAATGACTATCATATCAGAACATTTTTTAGCGTTTGGACTATGGATAGAGGAGTAGGCCTTGTGTAAAAAAATACACAAAAAAAATGAAAGAGGGAATCACTGATTGAATGATATATTAAAGCTTGTGCTTGCGTAAAGTGGTTTGTACCACTGAATGAGTTTGAAAATTGGATTATGTTTCGTCTTCATCTTAGTTCTGCCTACTACAATCGATGTGACCTTGTTAAATGTCATTGGGGTTCAACTCATCCGTCTGTCACTACCATTTGACGTTGACAAGGATCTGGTCCCCTAGAGTGGGGAATCGCAAGCGCAGTATTTTTACTCGCGCCAGCCGACTTCACCGGTAAATCGAAAACCATAGAGGAAACCACATACTCTGTGGTATCGTTCACCGTACTTCGAATCTATGGTCAACGGAAACCGGCAATATCAAAACAGTATTCGAATTCGCCGACACTGAGAAGGACGTAACCGCAACCCCTTCTCACCCGTGTCCACCCGCTGTCGACACACTCATCATCATCACCACCGTATCTGAGAACCTGATATTACATCCACGCGCGCGTGTTCCTGCCACATATATCGAGACAAGGGTAAGTCGTGCTTATGTGCTTTTCCCTTTCTAGCGGACTAGGTCCATACGTTAAATGGTAGTTACAGCCATCCCCTAACCGTCCAGGGCTTCCAGAGCTCACAGCTCTACGAATCCCCTTCATTTTATGGTGCCGAAACCCCCCGGGAATTTAGATATCAGGGATAATTACTTTCATCAATTTTTTATCGTAGAAGTTCGGCAGACATTTTTGAATATCTTAACGGCCCGAACTTAACTTGAAACACATCGTAGTAATTATTCATTATTTCTCAAACGTATATGAACAACGCGCGAGGTTTCATTGTAATTCAGGTTATTTCTACATATAATTTAGTGAAGAAAGTATCGAAATCCGTTTTACCGTTAAACTTAACGACTTTACACAATTAGGTAAACGTTAGGTATCTATTCATTATTCGTTAAATTCTTCATTATCTTATCACATTCATCGCTCCGCTGCGCTGTGTCGGCAAACCATCAGCTGTGTGTCAACCTATTCTATTTACTGATTTGTGTAGTTGGTGTACCGTTATCTCAACGATAATTATTAACAAATTGTGCGCTTGTGTATGTTGGTGATTACATGTAAATTCAATACGTTTCACATCACAATCCGTTGCATAGTAACATCACGTATTTTAGGCTTCACACGTTAATAATTATCATCTCGACTTTATCACTCGGCACAAATCACACCGTAATCCGAGAAACACACCTACAAACATTCGAAGGTTCCATCGATAGCATACGTAATAATTAACAAACAACATAACAATTAAACCATCCACTTTCTTTGTTAAAAACTGCAAATAAATGCAACATTCCTAATTCTCAACCGTTGTGAAGGTAATCGTGACATTTTTCTCTCATACCTACATTTGCTATTTCTCTTAATTAATTTATTGGCAACTGCTATTTCTCTTAACCGATCCGGTGTTGCAAGTTTGTAATTTTAAAAGTCCCCGATTATCAATTCGTAAACATGTCTTACGTTACTAAACGAGGTAGTTTATCGTTAAAAAAGTCAAAATCGAAATCCGTTGAAATTAACAATTGCTTATCAGTTAATGATCTACCTGTTTTACGGCGTAAGCGAACATTGTCACTTAATCGATTACGTAAAACATTAGAAGTAGCACGTCTTGCTAAATCGGATAACTCGTATTTGGACGAGTTCCTCGCACATTATTCGGCTTTGAAAAAGGAATCCGATAATTTTGAAAAGGCACATCTCGATATTTTATCGATTGTCGATGATTCAGATGCCGATGATGAAGATAATATTCGCTCAGATTTCGATGATATTTATTTTAAAATAGTCGCGATCCATCGTTCACTCACGCCTTCATCATCTGCCCACGAAAACGTTCAGCGATCTCAGCCGACGTCGACAATCAAGTTACCGAAAATCGAGCTGCCGAAATTCTCTGGCAACATTAAACAATGGCCGATGTTTTATGACACGTTCAATTCTCTCATTCATTCAAACAGTTCCTTATCAGATTCGGAGAGAATGCATTATCTGCGATCTAGTTTACTCGGTGACGCCTTGCAACTTGTCCGTACATTTCCTTTGCAAAGTGTTTACTATAAAGAAGCATACGAGACATTAGTGAACCGTTATCGTAATAAACGTGAGTTAGCATTTACTTGCTGGAAAGAAATGCTAAACTTAAGCTTCAAAGTGAATACTCCAGTGGAGTTCAGACGCGCGTTAGATTTATTTAGTGAAAACTTAATAATACTCAAAGGTCTAGACCTACCTACCGACCAGTGGGAGTTCATTTTGTGTTATCAATTGTTATCGAAACTAGACTCGAAGACGCGGTGTGCATACGAACGTAGTGACAATTCAACCGAACTTCCGTGTTACAAAACTTTAATTGCTTTCTTAGAGAAACAATGTGAAGCTCTTGTGCGGGATAAACATTTTTCTAGTGGAAGTGTAAACAATACGTCGTCGGATTGCAGTGCGGAAGGTGTTAAACATAATCAGAAAAGTCCGCCGTACATACCGTTGGCCGACTATTCAAAGCAGGACGCTCAGGCAAATCAGTCATCGGTGAGTAAAATCAAATCTATCCCGAGTCCTTCCGCGCCTAGTGTGCCGTCTGTTAAATGTGTGTATTGTTTTGAGAATCACTCAATATCTCATTGTGCAACGTTTGCTGAGAAATCTATTCAAGATAGGCGTGATTATGCTAAATCTAATCGGTGGTGTTTTAATTGTTTAAAAACATCACATTCCGTGCGCGACTGCAAATCAATATTTACGTGCCAGAAATGCCGCCAGAAGCATCACACTCTTCTTCACACAGAGGAAGATAGTGTATCCGAACCCGTCCCCCCCGCGAGCGAGAATGCACTCGCTAACGTCGTAGGTAATTCGTCCGTTCTTCTTCCGACAGCAACAATTCAAATTCGCAATGCGTCGGACGAATTTCTACCACTTCGAGCGCTAATCGACACTGGAAGCCAAGCTAGTTTTATAACCGAATGCGCCGCTAACCGCCTAGGGCTAAGCAAACATCCAACCTCTCGTCACGTTCGCGGTGTAGGTCAGACGACAACCACCGTCTCTGGTGCCGTTCAGCTCCAGATCGGCATTGATAAACAAGCCGGTTTTAATGTTGAGGCCCTAACAATACCCAAAATATGCGGCGACGTACCTAACGCGAAACTCGACCGTACATCTTGGCTCCACATTCGCGGGCTCAACCTCGCTGACCCAGAGTTTGACAAACCTGGGCCCATTGACATAGTACTCGGTGCGGAACTATTCCCATCACTTGTGCTCCCAGGAAGCGTTAGTGGTGGGTCGAAGCAACCGTCGGCGTTCAACTCTGTATTCGGTTGGCTTCTGCTGGGAAGCTTTTGCAAACATCAGAGTGACGTCATCAATACGTTAGCTGTCTCGAATAGCCAGCCGCGACTGGGTGCAGACAGACCGCAGCTAGGCCGTACTCGCGGACAATCTGACCCGCGGTGTGAGCCCAGCTTTTCCGACATATCCGTTTTACCCGGACGTTCCGCCACAGCTTCCCCGTCTAAAACAATCACGGCTGGAGTTTCGGCACCTGTCGTGTCGCGCAGCCGACCATCGTCTGGAGTAGTCCATAGCTCGTCATGGTGGGCGGAGCCTACTCGGCCCTCTCAACCACGTCAACCCTGGTTTACATCCGTATCAGCCGCGGATCCTTCTTTTAAAATACGTCGATCCGCTCCGTATCGTCCACCTCAAGCCAGGTGGAGTTGTTAGCGTAGCTACTTCACGTTTACCTAACAGTTCTACCCTATCCGTACGTTGACAAAGTCCTTCCTTTGCCAACTCAAATCGATCGACTGTTAGGATCAACTACGTTATTTTCTTCACTACTCTATTCTCTTTATTACATTATCCGTTGTTCTTTAAACTCAATTCGCTATCGTTGTTCATATACTCATGAAAATTCACTAATCACAATACGTAACTTTAATTTGAAAATACCACTGGGTATTTTGGTGGGCGGAATGTTTCGTCTTCATCTTAGTTCTGCCTACTACAATCGATGTGACCTTGTTAAATGTCATTGGGGTTCAACTCATCCGTCTGTCACTACCATTTGACGTTGACAAGGATCTGGTCCCCTAGAGTGGGGAATCGCAAGCGCAGTATTTTTACTCGCGCCAGCCGACTTCACCGGTAAATCGAAAACCATAGAGGAAACCACATACTCTGTGGTATCGTTCACCGTACTTCGAATCTATGGTCAACGGAAACCGGCAATATCAAAACAGTATTCGAATTCGCCGACACTGAGAAGGACGTAACCGCAACCCCTTCTCACCCGTGTCCACCCGCTGTCGACACACTCATCATCATCACCACCGTATCTGAGAACCTGATATTACATCCACGCGCGCGTGTTCCTGCCACATATATCGAGACAAGGGTAAGTCGTGCTTATGTGCTTTTCCCTTTCTAGCGGACTAGGTCCATACGTTAAATGGTAGTTACAGCCATCCCCTAACCGTCCAGGGCTTCCAGAGCTCACAGCTCTACGAATCCCCTTCAGATTACATTTACAGTTTTATGATGTAGAGCTTCGCTAAGTAAAAAAACCTTGACATGTGGGTAATCTAGTGAAAAATGTACAGAAAAGGCAGACCGTATGCAAAGGGTGAGTTAATTATGCTTATCATTCATATTCAGTAGGCAGCATGTTTGAAATTGCGAATTTTGGACGGAATTTCAAAGCGTCGGGTCGTAATTAAAGTGACACTAACTGGACAGGCTTTATTCACACTGGACTCGTTGGAAATTGTTTTTTTTTTACTTAGCGTATCATAGAAACTACGAATCATAACACCAACACTAGTTTTACCAAAATTGTATCGTAATATTTTTTCATCTTTGTCTTTCTATATTTTTAAATAAATGAGATATGAACGTAAGGGTCTTAAGGGATCGTAAGCGGTGTAAGGCTAGTCCACAAGTTCAAAGTTGCTCAGTGAGAGCCAATGGAGCCCGCTCCATACCTCACTGAGCAACTTACGTAATTATTATTGTATTCAACACAGCAAGCATGCTGAAAGGTAGATAATGGCGATCTGAATGTATTTACATTTCTACTGTTACCTTTTTGTATACCCATTTTCGCTTGTGATTATCTCCATAGCTCTATCTATGCTCGGCGTCTCTATAAACTCCTAAGTTAGTTTTAGACGAGGCTCTTAAGTTTTTTTGTATTTATAACTATTTCTTGTAACTTGGTATGCAATAACTTATCTATTCTAAGTGTGTATCCCACTTTAGCCGCTCATAATGCGTAGGTACTACCTATATCCACCTATCTTTATTGTACAGTATGTAGAGGTAGAGCGTTAATAATGAGGCTCCTAACTAGATGGTACATCGGCTGTAGAATTTCACGGTGTCTCTGTTACATGGCAAAATCAAACTTTAAGCTGAACAAGTTCTTAGATATTCGCGTGTGCATTTAGTTCAATGAATGAACGTTTGATTTTGTTTTTAAATCACTAACTTTTATAGTTACAACATTATTAAACCCGTTTTATAAAAGTGTTATTATACCTTCGACCAAAGAAGATTTTTCGAGAGAGGATTATAGCGATTACATTAGGTAGTAGATATTTTGGGTTATAAAATAGGTATATTATTTGTAATAATTATAATTAATAATAACAATAAACTATATTAACTTCAAGTTTTCAGTGTCGTTTTTCATTGTTGCCAATCTCACTGTTCAATCGATCAATTAAGAAAAACCTTCAGCTAGGCTAATCACATATCTGTCAGAGATCCGAACCGAAGACCGAATTGTCAAAAATGTATGAAATTACGAATTAAGTCGATACGCTGCAGTTTTGTAATAGTTGTCGGAATAATTACCCAAACATGTCATAAATTTGAATAAATAAAAGGAAAGAGTGACTCACTGACTGATCTATCAACGCACAGCTTAAACCTCTGGACGGATTGGGTTGAAATTGGGAACACAGATAGGTTTTATGCCTTAGAACTCAGCTAAGAAAGGATTTCGCCATGCAGGCAAAGCCGCGAGCATAAGCTAGTCTAACTATATGAAAGGAAACAAAATGACTGGTCTATAAACGTACAATTTAAACCGCTGAACAGATTAGGCCGAAATTTGGAACACAGATAGGTTTTATGACGTAGACATCCGCTAAGAAAGGATTCCTTCACGCGGGCAAAGCCGCGAGCATAAACTAGTATTAATATAAAGTTACATTAAGTATGACATGATGAGTTACATGAAGTTACATTGAGTGTGATGTATGGCGCAGAAACGTGGACACTTACGGTGAGACTAGTCCATAAGTTCAAAGTTGCTCAGAGAGCTATGGAGCGGGCTATGCTCGGTGTCTCTCTGAAGGATCGCATCAGAAATGAGGTGATCCGACAGAGAACCAGAGTTACCGACATAGCAGAAAGGATTAGCAAACTGAAGTGGCAATGGGCTGGTCACATTTGCCGTAGAACCGATAACCGTTGGGGTAGACGAGTTCTCGAATGGAGACCGCGTCTCGGTAAACGTAATGTAGGGCGCCCATGGGCGAGATGGGGCGATGATGTCCGGAGGGTCGCTGGGGGTGGGTGGAGAAGAAAGATGGAGGACCGAGTTGAGTGGCGTGCCATGGGGGATGCCTATGTCCAGCAGTGGACGAACATAGGCTGATGATGATGATGATGATTAAGTATACTCATAAACCATAAGTACCTTCTCATAACATACCTTTCCCAAGTAGGTAGTAGTAGGTATTCGTACGTAGACATATTAATCACGTACTACGTTAGTTCGGTTCAGTGAGCCCTCGATATTCTCATGATTCCCTTGCCTTATTGGAATAGCTCTATTTGAATTAGGGGCAGCCTCACTTGCGAAAATGCTCGCGCGAAGTGTCAAGTTCTCAATAAAAATAATGTGCCAAAAGCATTTTTGATTTGACTCTTGGCGCGCATCTTTGCGCAAAGTGAATCGTAGGGTTTATAATGTCGTTTACAAACGATAAAATAATGGAAGAAATCCCTCTGAGTGATAAGACCGCCAATTGGTACACCATTAGTGGGTATTTCTGTGTGGTATCGATCTAGAGTTATTTATGTTATAAAAAAACTTGAGGTGTCTCTTGACACCTCGTCAAGAGACACCCGGATGGAACGAAGTTCCCACGATTTACACGATTTATTATTTACAAAAAACCTGTATACACTCAACAAAAATAATCGTCGCGAAATCAAAACTCAACAAAAATATCTCCCCCCTCCCCTCCCAAAATAAAAGATATTCTGTGGCAGCAGGCAAGTAAAATACCGTGAAAGCGATGATAAATAAGGCACAGAATAAAAAAAAAAACACAGAGATAAAAAATACAAAAACCGAATAAACGATAAGCGCCAAACATATCGCAAAGCTCACAGATTTATCACAAGCAAAAATAACTGTAAATAATGTTTTATATTCGTCAACACATTCGACATTCAGGTGCGAGTCGGCATCGAGCTCGTATTTCACGCCCTGGAGCCTGAAAGGTCATTATATCTCGCAGACTCGTCGATACATTGACATTTTCATGAAAGTAACACAGTATTGTGATAGTCGGAGATAATTTGAGAGATAGGGAGAAATGTAAGGCCTGAATCACAAGTGAAGGGTAGTAAGTGGGAATATTGTTTCGTAGAGGGGCGATTTTTTTTTTAAACATTGAAACCTATGAAAATTGTGTTGGCATCTACGAATAATAATAAGTCGTTGGCATATAATAATCTCGTACCTATTATAAAAGTAATCTAGTAGTAGTGAGTAGTCTTAATAGTAGAATACTGACAATTTGAAGTGTCTTAATAATATTCACAAAAGTACCTACATAGTTTTCGATTATCAAAAAAAGTTACGCTACTACATTTCCAGATGTACTCGTAGTGTGATTGAGCTCGAAGCGGTGTTACATTAAGTACTTATTTTAGAAATACTTGGTGCTTTAAAGTTAGCGTAATTGTGAGTACAAACCAATCAAAAATAGCCTACGAATCATTGGCCTTCGCTATGTCGACAGCGCCAACGATAGCCAACGAACTCCTTCGTTGGTCTTTGATTGGTCTGTACTCAGCTTAACAACCAAGCAGAATAGCACAAGAGGAAGGAGGCCTATACCCAGTAGTGGGTCAAAAGGGTTGAGAATGACGACGGTAAAGTGGCATCCAACAGGTAAATCACGTATCCAACTGATAAAATTCGGCTTTATATGCAAATTGACCGATCATTTCGTATGATAAGTTATTCAGTTTTAGAAAATGCAAGTACACAACTATATATTATGGAATATAATAAATGTGTGTGCTCTCTCTGAAGTCGCTCCCCCATGATTGAGGATCGTGGTCATTACTGGTTGAGGATATTGGTGCTGTGACACAGGTTTTATGATTTACCTCAATCGGTGCTTGTCCATTGTAACTCTGCCGACCGAGCAAAAGTTGTTCTGGATGGGCCTGTCACTTACATACATCTGGCGGTAAACTGTCCACGGGCTCGTTTGCCAAATTTATGATACATTGGTAACAACTGAAACTTTAAAAGTTCTTAAAAACAAGCTTTACCATTTTACCATATAGAATCAAAATACTCGTCGAGACGAATCAAATGAGTCCAAACTCATTGCATCGTTTAATTACGGAGTTCCTATGGCCACATTTCAGCTCTATCATCAGATCAGCTCGATATCATAATAATATTGCATAGTCATCTGACTTATACACGTATGCGAAATTTCAGCACAATCAAAAACCGAGAAGTGGATTAAATTAAACTTGCAAGATTTGATTACAGACAGACAGACACCGGACAGGTAAAAGTAAATAAAGGCTTGTAAAAAATGCCTGTCGAGGTCTATGAACTATGAAACTAAAAGCCAAAGCTATTTGTATGTAACCAGATATCTCGTTGGATGTGTCTCAAAATACAACAATATCCACGTACGATCATGAAATTGGAAGAAGGTATAGTCTTAAAATAGAACTAAATTGTAACATTGACTGTGAATTGTAGCGTTGGCGCAGTGCACCCCAGAATTTTACCGTTGTAAAATACTGGGTAGCACTGAACCAATTATGGGCAGCGTTATCTCTTACCATCAGGAGAGCATCTTGCTCGTCTTCTTACATCGTTGTATAAAAAAAAAAACAAAAGAAATTGTGAAAGAATGCAGCCCCCATTGTAGTTTATTTGAATAAATGCATTTTGAATTCGACGATTTATAATCCATTATACCTAGTATTATAGAGCTATAGGAAATGGTGTCTGGGAGTAATAATTGCTTTTATTTTATACCTAATACCTACCCTAGATCAGCTGTTGTACCTAATATCTTATTAATATTAGACATTACATGCGAAAATATTTTTTTTTAATTTATTTAAAAACTTAACACTATCCTTACAGGTTATACACCCAATGCGATAGCGCTGAGAATATTCTATTAATCTTAAACTTAATTCTTCTTTTAAAAAACTACCTATTCATATTATATCTAATATTATACTAAACGACTACTTTACATGTAAAAATACTTATATTTATTATAAAATATATGAGCAAACATAATATGCCTCCTCCGTGACTTCTCCCATTGGGGAACAAAATAAGTCCACCTTTTCAGAAATTTCGTTGAGAGCACGCAGCGTACGTGTAAGTGGTGCGAGATGCAGCAAGTTGGTCCGTGCACGCGGGACATGCAATATGTCGTGTATACCTATATAATGTGTGTGCGAGTGTTTGTCACCTCTTCACGCCTGAACGGCTGAAATTTATAGATACTCGTAGTTAACCTGGAATACATTGTCTACAGAACAGCGGGTAATACCGCTGGGGTCAGCTAGTATTGTATAATATGAGATATGTCTCAACACATAGAAGAGCATTCACGCATGTTCAATGTTCATGAAATTGTAGGGCGATTTAGCAGCCATTATAACTAGCATAGGGTATAGAGCCGTAGGAAACGGAGGCTGCCAGTAAATGCTGATCCCAGGCGCGGTCTGCTACGCTGGACGCAAGTTAGCAGAGATCAGCGGGAATAATAAATCCATATTGCAGGCTTTTAACTGTGGGTCCCGGCTGTTTCCTAAAAGATATGTAGGGGACAGTCGTCAGGTCATGTTGCAGGCCCTGTAGTAATCTCGGTGACCTGACACCGCAACATATATAAATTCGTCCCTTTTTCAATGTGTACATGTACCTATAACTAAGTATGTACTTATATCAATTGTCTGTAGTCTGTACCATACAAATACTTAAAGCTTGTGAATTATAATTTAACTTTTGTATTTAGAGCTACTATAATAAACCTCTAAAAATTATTGATTGTAATAATTAAAATATAATTGGGGTTTTATAATCTAACAGGTTACTCTAGTTATTGGTACTGTTAGAATCAAATTACAGTTATAGGTTTATGGCCAACCTATATGTAATGTTCGAGGTCGCCAAGACTCCTACAAGGCCTGCAACATGACCTGACGACATCATAAATTCTCTGTAAATTGAATCGCAACTGTCATAAAATTCAAACAGGCTATATAGGCCTGAAAACTGTCCACAAAAATCCCAGGCTCATAACAGAGCTCCCAGAAGTGGCTACATATTCATTACATGTCCCGAATTTTGACAATTAAGTGGTCACCCTGACCTCACCGTCAGTCATTTTATAACTTGCACTAAACGGAGGGAAAACAAGCGAGTTTCAACTTTAAAGTGAAAAGTTTAAGGTCCTATTTTGATTAAATTTGAGGGAGATTTGGTGCTGAGGCTGCGGCGCGCGCAGCATCAAGGGGAATAGAGATGAGATGAGGTTGTTTATCGATTGTCGATGTGCAACCTTTTTGGAAGTGTGTTGGTTTGGTCATAATATTTAATTGAAGATTGTTAAGAAATAATATTTTAGACTTTATTTGTAGAGCCCAGTTATGCAAGTAATTACTAAAGTATAAAGCTTAAATAGTTGATACATTATATTATTAAAACAATTATACATATAGTAGAAAATAAATGTATAATAAATTATATCAGCTATCTATATTAGCTCATTTGCAGACCAGTTAAATAAATTAAAGTTGGGTAAATAGTTGTTATTATAAAGTTCCGGATATTACCATTATAGACAAGTTATTATGTAGCATTTAAAACGCCATGATTCACTTGCTTAAGTTTAAGTAAGTAAAGCTTGAATATTTATGTTTGAACTTGGCAATGCGCCAAAAGATTGACCTGGTTTCGAAAACTGTAATCGTGAGAAGTACCTAGAGGTTTATTTGTCGAAATTTACCAAAAAAATTACACTGCTTACTGGTACTTCAAAAAATTACTTAGACATTAAATATTCGTGATGTTTTTTTTAATTCGAAAAAGACTAAATCAATAGGTAAAATTTAGCTTTTACGCATATCGTCAATCTTAACGATTCATAATTACGATATTAAATGACCTTCTTCTTATCCTTCCTTGTTACCGCTTCTGTCAAGGACCACTTTTCAACTAATCCTTCATAGTTTTGCTTAAACTTGCGGTAATTAATTAAGGCTTTCATTGAATAAAATTGGGTAATGAATGAATGATAATTATTACAAAAAATATTACAATAAATTTTAAATGTATTGTAATTTTTTTGAATATGTACATTTAGTAGAAAACATCGATAGTCGATAGCCCCTGCAACTATCGATACTTTACCATATCTCTACAGTTTTCAGTTCACCCCCCGGTTAGGATGGACGCATACACGTAACGTTGCAGTCCTGAGTGCAAATAAAACATTTAGTGATACAAAACAAATGATTATAATGTAAAGCCTTCCAAAATGGGTGTGGACAGCTTACCGCCGCAGCGGCCAACAGTAAGTGAACTTTATATTGAAGAGAATAAGGTACATTATGACATTTATGGCGGATAATAGCGCCCTGTACGTACTTCCTTATTGAGCCTATTTGAACTGTGGGGCTTTTACTTGCTCATTACTACTCATTTTTGCAGTTATTTGACGATTTATACCTGCAGAAGGCAAACTCTGCTTCTTTTTATCTTTAACATTTCAGTTACGTTAATCGGTTAAGTGACTGACTGACTAATTGATTACTAGTCTAACAACGCACTAAACTGCTAGACGGATTGGAATCATTGGAAGGTTTTCAGTCGTAGACAGATGTTGAGAAAGGATTTTTATGCACGCGTTTTATTTATAAAACGCTTTGGATTTGACTTTGCCAAAACCATATATAAAAAATATAAATGGTGGTCTAGATAATATAGTAGTAATAGTATAGTAGTATATAGTAGTAATATAATAGTAGTAGTATATCATGATCATCATCAGCCTATGTTCGCCACTGCTGGACATATCCGAGTAAGCCAAAGCCTTTGCTAAGTTCTAAGCTACATACACCAAATTTAAGCATAATACGTAGAACATAAGGTAACAAATACCTATACTTTTACATTCATTTATAAAATTTATTTTTGTAAGTGTCTCTAAAAATTAAGAAAAGTTACTCCATATTTAAAACATTACTCAGAAGGGAGAAATAATTAGATTTCGTCTTCAAGTGTCAAATTTTGACAAATAAAATCCTCCTAAAGGGAGAACGGTAAAACCGACACCCGACAGATGCAATTAACGTTATCGTTAAACGAAAAATTGAGAAAGCAATCTTGCGGTCTGACTGTAAACTTTATTTGTTATTTAGCTGTGCAGCGCGGTGTCACTCGTTGAAAATGACAATCAAGAGATTATATTTTTGCTGTTTTAGTGGTTTAATTCGTTGAAAATTAGCCTTTGTATGTTATTCCAGGGTTTATTTTTTTTTATGTAGAGAAGTAAGAAGACGAGCAAGACGCTCTCCTGATGTTAAGAGATAACGCTGCCCATAATCAGTACAGTGCTACCCAGAATTTCACAATGATGTGCAATTCTAGGTGCACTGCACCATCGCTTCTTACTCAAGAGTCATAAGATTTTTATTTTTTTTTATACGAGATAGGCCTACGTTTGACCACATTCCACCTGATGGAAAGTGAAAATGCGGTCGACGATGGATCACGTAAGATGCCTAGAAAGGTACCTATTCACTCGTGCCTTGAAGATACCCAAGTTGTACCGCTCGGGAAGATGTTAAGACTCTTTAGCCCAGTAATTTCACTAGCTACAGTGCCCTCCTACCGAAGCACAGTAATGTTTGCACATTACTGCTCAGGCGGTAGAATAACTGGCACTGTTGGGGTACCCACCTAGACGACCTCCTGCAAAGGAAGTCTACCCCCGGTAAACCTACCTGCCTCTAAGCTACCTGTATATCAAATAACAGCTCAATAGGTTCAACTTCAAGATGTTACAAACATAATATTACTAGTAAGTAGACCCGCCCGCACTTCGTTGCGTCTGACAGAAAATTATATATCAGTTTCTCTCTGCTATATTATGCATGTATATACATATAAACCTTCCTCTTGAATCACTTTATTAAAACAAGTGAAATTAAAAAAAAACTTTTTAAAAATAAGCTTTTATTATTATTACCATCTAGCGCCATAAAGTACTCGTCAAGACGAATCAAATGAGCCCAAACTCGATGGGGTTACGTCGTTTAAAAACGGAGTTCCTATGGCCACCTTCCAGCTCCATCATCAGATCAGCTCGATGTCATAAAAATATTGCATTGCTATCCGATTTATACAGGCATGCAAAATTTCAGCAGATTGGACACCGAGAAGGGGGTCAAATTAAACTTGCAAGATTTGATTACATTTGATTACATCGAGTTTGGGCTCATTTGATTCGTCTTGACAAGTAATTTATGGTGGTAGATGGTAATAATAATAAAAGCTTGTTTTTAAAAAGTTTTTTTTTAAATTTCACTTGTTTACTATGTAGAGATATGTAGCACACACATGCATTTCGCAAGCCATAGAGGGATGTATCTCGCTTTCTAGGTTTAGTATGCTACCATTTTTGGCCGCATCATCGTTTAAGATTACACTAGAACGTGGTCATTTGACGACCTCTGTGGCGCGGTGGGCTAACACCCGCCTGCAACGCAGAAGGTTGCGGGTTCGATTCCCGCATGGGACAAATGTTTGTGTGATCCACAGATATTTGTTTCTGGTCTGGGTGGCTTTCTGTATCTATTATAAGTATGTATTTACAAAAGAAAAGTATATATGTATTATATCCGTTACCCTAACCACCATAACACAAGCATTAAGTTGCTTAGCTTGGGGTCAGGTGGCATTTAATAAAATATATATATATATATTTTTTTTCTCCTATTTTCATCTGCAATCGGCTCTACAGCCTTTATCAGATTAGTTCTCCTAAGGTGGTGGAGGTAGATATTTGGAGCCATTCAATAATAGCACCAAAAACAGGTTTATCTTATTCTAGTGTCTTTGGTCCAGTCCCAGTATGTGCCATCTCTTTAGTCGTTTGACGTTCTGTCGCTCATCTAACAGTTCTCTGGCCAAGGTGTTGCTGTGACGGTCAAGTCTGGATTTGTATTTTTTGCTATATTTAGCGACTTCTTCCTTCACAGTTGGCATTTCGAGATACTCGTGTATTTCGGAGTTTTTGACGAACCAATGTGCGCAGGAGATGGTTCTCAGGGCAATATTCTGGAATCTCTGTAGTATTTAAAATATATGATTAAATTTAAAAAAAAAACGAGCGGTGACGATGATGATATAGAGGGTGTGTTTCGCTGAGCAAAATTAGGCGAAATTTTCGATACAATTTGTATTCTCACTTACATTCTATTATTTACATGTAGATTTTATTCACATTATATTATTTACATGTAGATTTATATAAATCTAGAAGCTAGCCAAGTGTTTAAGCTATGCAGCTAGCTCTAACCTAAATTTAACGAAACCAGTGTTTATGACCGACTTGTTTTTATGGCTTGCAAACAATATTAAATTTCAGCAAAATTCATCATAACTTGGAACTCTAGGGAGTGAAGTTATGTTATATATACCTATTGTTTTTTTATACCTATTGGCTTTTAACTTTAATTTTGCTTGCGTAAAATAATACAAAATACGTCTGAATGAAAAAGTTCATTATTCAGATTACCTAATTATGTTTTTGAGAATAATATTAGTAGCATTTGCATTTAAAAATAGAAGCTATCAATTTGATAATAATAATATGTGTAACTGTAACTCATTTCTCCAAAACTATTTATCAGATTTAGATTTTTTTATTGGCTTACATTTAGTAAAATTTAGAGTTCTTTTAAACTCTATTCAACCATCTTGTAAATCTTCAAAAATATTTGGAAATGCAGAGAGGTAATATTGTAATATAGAAAAATCTAGACAGTTTTTCTAATAAAATCAAGAGATTACGCCTAAAGGGCAGCAGATAACACCACCCGACCCTTATGTCAACACGACCCGAAGGCTATTCTTGGAAGCGAGTATTTGATCTTTAATTGATGTTCGTAATTACTGTGCAAAGAATTCCAGTTTGGTTTCGGGTTTACCCCCTAATGGGACGGTGTTTGGGGCAGGTTTCGAGATTATTCTTTAAAGTGGTTCGGGTAATTAATTTAAGGGCTTAGAGTGACGAAAGATAATGCGATTATTACAAGCTTTATATTACTTTCACCTGTCTGTTGTCTGTCTGTCTGTCTGTCTGTAATCAAATCTTGCAAGTTTAATTTGACCCACTTCCCGGTTTCCAATTGAGCTGAAAATTTGCATGCGTGTGTAAGTCAGATGACAATGCAATATTTTTATGACATCGGGCTGATCTGATGATGGAGCTGGAAGGTGGCCAAAGGAACTCTGTCATAAAACAACGCAACCCCATCGAGTTTGGGCTCATTTGATTCGTCTTGACGAGTACTTTATGATGCAAGATGATAACAATAATTAAAGCTTGTTTTTAAAAAGTATTTTTTAAATTTCACTTGTTAGAATGACTGGGTCATTAGTGTAAAGATTACTGCTAAGTCGAATGTCCTAAGTTTGATCCCAGGTCAGGTCGAATATATATATACGTACCTATATGTACATATAAGACAAGGTTGTTTCATTTAGATATACTCTTCTGTTAATGGATTTTTTGATAGATAGAGCATATTTTTGTCTTAGCTTAACATGGTCGCACATGGACCAGATTGGCACAAGACAGGGTTGAGTGGCATAACATGAAGGAGGCCTATGCCCAGCAGTGGGATGTAGAGGGCTGTGGATGATGATGATGATGAACATGATTTTTGTTATAAATAAGTATGGTTTTATATTTTATCATAAAAATTACTGATGTATACTGATTTGTCACCAATTCAGTATTTTAGATCAAGAGTAAGACTTAAAGCAACTCCACTGTTGTCTACTAAACATAAAAATTGTTGTCGATGAGAAAACTTTTGCATACAATATATCAAGTTGGCGTGGAAAATTTTCTCAACAGTAACTAGCATGCAATAATACAGTTACATAAACTAAGTAGGTACATAAATACAATGCATATTTCTCAAAGCGTTGTACTGCCAAGGCGAAGGTCGAGCTAGAAGCGTCTGAAGCCCTTCAAGGGCTGTATATTGTTACAGGCTTCCGATTCAAAGGAAACTTCGCGAGTAATTGGATACGTGCCAATATTCCAACGTTTTTTGCTTGAGAAGACTTAAATTAACTTAGAGGCAAACAGAGAATAAATAAGAAAGACATGTGGTCAATTCAAGCTTTAAAACCCACTAAAATTGGTACAATTGATGTCAAAAAATGGACTCACTTAGTAAGCACTGTCTAAGTCGTTCTCTTGTTAGTTAATGTTCATTCTTGCAGTTTTTCTCGTTTGGAAAAATGTTTTCTTTTCTATGATCTACGTTATAAAACGTATCTACCTTACAAATTTCAATCCAATAAGGTCAGCGCCAAGGCGCTGAACGATGAAATGATGATGAAATATATTTAGGTAAAGATTGAGATGATGAAATATATTTAAAAATAATATAAATATACATTTTTGAGTTCTAATTTCAGGCAATCAGTCAGTCACGATTTTCTTTTAAATACTTAGATTCAGCGTATATCGCTCTGCGGCGGTAAATATCAGAAACAATGTTTTGACGGCTGATCTATACATTTAAATAATGTATGGGGCTACCTAAACTATTCGAGATTAAGTTTCTAAGGATTTGATCCCCATTGCCTTTTATCTTTGAGCATATTATTATCGCACGTGTTTTCAATCTTTTTTTTTGCACTTGTGTTCATTTTTTATTTTATTCCTAATCGGTTAGCCTTTCACCACGATCTCGCGTGATGGTAAGCGACTATGCGACCGTGGATGGCAGACTAAACTAGAAGGCGGGATAAATCCCGTCTTTTTTTCAGCCACTTTATGTACTTTCACTAGAATATGTAAAAACTACTCGTTTTATGTTTTTTAAAATACTTTTTTAAATAATGTTAACCGATATGATGAAACATTCAATCCGAATAAACATACAAGGCGGAATAAATAGTTCCCTAGAAAAAGAAAAAGAATAAAAAACTTTGGAAATCGTGTAGGCTCGTAGACCCAGCTACGAAACGCTACGGCGCTACGAGTTACGTAACTGCTACGAAACTATACTAGGAAGTTTGTTGTGGAATACAAAGTTGATTGAATTAAGGATAGCAGGTAAACCATTTGCAAGTAAATAAGGAGAATGATTGATATTAGCGATAAGACCGGCAGTTTCTACACTTTTTATAATTGTGTATCACTCTAAGTACTTACTTACTAGATTGGGGCGAGAACCCAAAGTGAGTTTTGGCTCAAAGTTTTTTTTTTTTTTATACAACGAAGTAAGAAGACGAGTAAGACGCTCTCCTGATGGTAAGAGAAAACTCTGCCCATTATTAGTACAGTGTGTTATAGTGTGTTATTAGTGTAGTGTATTATTAGTACAGTACACTTACATAAAATGTATATCAATCTAAGTACGAGAATGTATTTAATTTCCGGCGAATTTGGTAATTCAGATCATGCAACTTCAGTAGTGAAACAATATTAGGGCGCGGCTAGTTACCACCCACTGGTAAAAATCGTGTCACCAATCGGCCACTATGGCCCTGTTCCGGTATGATGTTCAGAGAAGCTAGGGAGGGATTTGTCCCACCTTTTAGGTTAAATCTGCTACCATCTAAAAAATAAAGAGAAAAAAAAAGAGTAAAAAAAAAACAAAATAAAGAGTCTCAAAAAAGAGTTTCTTATCTTTTATCTATTATCATCTACGGCCGCATCGTCGTTTAACATCACGCGAGATCGCGGTTAAAGGCTTACCTATAATGAATAAAAAAAAAACTGAAATATAAATTTTAAACTATTAGCAAAAAGGTAATTCAAAATAATTACCTCTATCTCAAAATGCTGACGTGACAGTCCCGGTAGGTAATTAAAAGTAAACAAACACATGAAAGCCAATTTTCTCTAATGAATTTACTCACAAATAGGTTTTGGTCCCACCCACCGTTCATGCTGTTCTAGACCAAATTGTTTGTAGGTATTGCCAATATTATGATAATACTGGAAATATAATTAACGAATACAAAATCTAAATATATAAAAGGAAAGAGTGACTGACTGATCTATCAACGCACAGTCCAAACCACAGGACGGATTGAGTTGAAATTTGGCATACAGGTAGGTTTTAAGGCGTAGACATCCGCTAAGAAGGGATTTTTGAAAATTCAACTCCTAAGTGTGGAAAAAGGGGGTCATAATTTTTCTATAAATTTTCTATTAAGCGCGACGAAGTGCGCGCGGGTCCACTAGTATAATATATTATAGTTAAGCCGACCATACCACCGTAGATGGTAGCAGACTAAACCTAGAAAGCGGGATGAATTCCTCTCTGGCTTCACTGAAATGTAAAACTTCAATAACTGCTTAATCGAATTAGGTGAAATGCGATATCACAGTTTAGGACTGCTTCTCGGCGGGATGCAGCCGCAAATCACCAAAACCGCTAGATAGCTATTATCACATAAAATACTGGAATTTGGCACGAGAGTCTCATAGTAGGTACCAAAAAAAGTACACTAACATTTTTTTATTTGGTACGTATTTAGGTATTTTTATAATTCCTTTAATATCTCAGTAAAACATAACCGTCGAAGTTTTAAATTTTATTTCGCCAGCAAAATACGATTATTTAAAATAATTACAACAATAAATTACACCTTTCATTGTAGTTAGCTAAAAATATGCAAATGAAGGGCAAACTGGCCCACCTAAATAAGGCTCCGAGTTTTTAGGGTTCCGCATCCAAAAGGTAAAAACGGGTCCTTTTACTAAAGGTTATGCCACACAGTCGCATGATCGCGCGAGTACGCGGGACGAAATTTTAGTAATGTTCGAATTCGTCATAGCTTATATCATTGTATTTGTGTGAGCAATACAGAGTTTTCTATTCCTTTTTATTCATACCTGTCACAAACAAAGCTGACGCGATCAGGAACAAAACAATGTTCGCGACCGCTTTACCGCACGATCCCGCGTCTGTATGTCGTCTTAAGACTCCACTGTTCGTACATTTGTCTGTATTTCTGTCACCAGGCTATATCTCATGTCTTATGAACTGTAATAATTATACAGTCGAAATGTATACAGATGATGAATTTCTCTTTTGCCACTACAGCGGACTCAACCACTCTTGTCTATGGTTGCCACTACAACAACAAATAGTGAAACAATAAAATAAATAATAGCAAATTGTATTCAGTTCTAAGTTGTATCAATAAAACGTTACCTTATCTGATCTAAATAACAAAGGGAGGTAGTAAACCATCTAAATAAAAAGTTACTATATAGTACTTAATGTTGTAAATAAATTGGTACGGAACCCTTCGTGCGCGAGTCCGACTTGCACTTGGCCAGTTAAATTTTTTTCTGATGCGTTATTAAAGTAACGTTAAAAAGCGCTCTACTTTTGCATAGAATTTTAAATTCATCGCGTATTTAAAAAGGCTTTGACCGTTTCAGGTTTTTGTGAAGAATTGAAAGCTTTTATTTTAACAGCTTTAAATTAAATATGAATTTTGCGAGAGCGCGAATGTATTTTTTTTTTATTAGAAAAAGGCAAGAGTGACTGGCTTGCGAACAAAAGGGTTCTGATGCCATTGTATACGATATTTATTTTATAACTAGTGAACCCGCGCGCACTTCGTTACGCCTGATAGAAAATTATCAGAGTTCCTTTACTATATATTATGCATGTTTAATACATATGCTCCTTTCTCCCAGCCCAGTAATAGCCCAGTACTCTTTAGCCCAGTAATTTCACTAGCTACAGTGAACGCTCCTACCGAAGCACAGTAATGTTTGCACATAACTGCTCAGGCGGCTATAAAACAAAGTCACCTCCCTCGTCTGTCTGACCCTAATCTTTAAAACTACGCAACGAATTTTGATACGGTTTCTTTTAATAGATAGAGTAATTCTTTAATTACTGCAAACATTACTGTGCTTCGGTAGGAGCGTTCACTGTAGCTAGTGAAATTACTGGGCTAAAGAGTCTAAACATCTAATGACTCTTGAGTAAGAATCGTTGGTGCAGTGCACCTAGAGTTTCGCATCATTGTGATATCCTAGGTAGCACTGTACTGATTATGAGCAGCGTTATCTCTTTAGGAGAGCGTATCGTTTTCTTACTTCTCCACATAAGAAAAAGATCAAACTCAAAATTCATTTATTCAAATAGACTACAATGGAGCTTTTTGCAAGTCAATTTTATATTTTATTTTAATACTACTCGTTCTAATACTATTTGTTCTAAAGTATACATTACCAAAACATATAATCTTGTATCAACTGCCCTAAGTAAGTATTGACAGGCATATTTCACGTCGATTGCCCGCCTAAGTGATTGTTTGATCAATCGGCTAATGGATGCCACTTGTTGCGGGTCTTGCATTTCATATTTTACTTTACGATAAAGACCAAAATTCCTATTTTGGTTGGCTCTGTCGGAATAAAAAAAAATATACGACAGTAGATATAATTATCTACTGTCGTATATTTTTTTAAAATTAATTATATTAATATTCAGGGTTATTAGTCATTCGGTATATAATAAATTCTTGCAGGTATTATAATTCCGCAATGGGGAGGTTGAGCGCTATATTATATTACTAGCTTATGCTCGCGGCTTTGCCCGCGTTTCAAAATCCTTTCTTAGCGGAGGTCTACATTATAAAACCTATCTGTATTACAAATTTCAACCGAATCCGTTCAGTGGTTTGGGCTATGCGTTGATAGATCAGTTAGTCACTCTTTCCTTTTATATATTTAGATATGTCGTAGGTATTCAGTAAATAATAGTTTTCGAAAAATCGAAGCGCTTATTCAAAAAAAATACAAAATTACCCTGTGTAATCATTATGATATAGTCCGTAGACATAAAATTAGTATCAGAAATAATATTTTTTCAGACAGATTTTTGTAAATAGTTTTTGTTCGATATTTTAATATATTTTTTTTCGAGGTGTCAAAATAAAAAAAATGCATAAGGAAATTACTCGTATCAAAAATTGAGTAGGTATTGTTCTAAAAGTGACCACTGAAACCCTAACCAAAACTTGAATAAAAGTCCTTCGAAATAGAGACTTGAGTTTAAAATAGTTTTTACGTACGAATCCCTAAAAACTGGCGATATCGCCTTGAAAGTTTCGTAATATAGAACGTAGTAGATCTAGAAATAAAGTTACTGTGTGCTTAGGACGATGTAGGTTTAGGACAATTGAGTTTTTAAATTCGAATATAAGAACGATCTAGGTTATATAAGGACTTATACTATGGACCTACTCGTAAAATACGTGATAAATGACTTAGGATTCAAATTTGTAGCGAAATTTAAAGTCCGCGCACCACTTCGTTTTCGTACCCATGTATGGGTGCCTTGGCGAATACTCTTAATATAAAACCTAGGTCATAAAACCTATCTCTATATTCCAAATTTAAAGCCAATTCGTTCAGCACTTTTAGCTGTGCATTGATAGATTAGTCACGCTCTCCTTTACCTGTAAAGATTTAGAATTGTTTTTTGTTTTTCTACAAACAAATGTATTCTCAAAGTTTATACAACTATAAATGAGCCATTTACTTGCCATAAACCAGTAAATGCATGCGAAATGGTTCACAAGGCGCCAAGGCGCATCCCGAGTATCCCTTTATTTTATATCCGCAAACAGGCCGTGGTTTATAGAGCCTTAGAGCTATAAACCTTATTTTACGAGGGCGGGTCGGTTAACAGTTTACTTCTGTGCGACGGTAATTAGGGAATAACATGCAATTTGCTTTGTGTGCTTTGAGACGTTGGGATTTATACCTTATTGTTAAATTAAAACTGTATTTGTATTTTCTTTTTATTTTCTAGTTGAATGGGTTTTGAACTCTATGTTAGTTGGCGCTGAAAAGTGCACATTTTTGTTTTTATACTTTTTCTTTGTTTCCACGGTGTATGTTAATGACTTCATATTTTTTGTTGCCATGGAGCGCACTCCATTATATCATTAAAATCAGCCAGGACTTTCCTTCCATATTAAAATATGTTGTCAACTTATGGGGCAGGTTTCTGTGTTGGTTCTTGTCTAGACGTCCACTTTGTTAGGGACTTACCTACTCATCCTGCATCTACTGTTACCACCACTTGTAAATAAATAAAAAAATGAAATATAATTTGTTGTCCAAATTACATACATAACATCAAATAAAAAAAGAGTAGGTAGGTAAACAAAATATAAAACCGGTCAAGTACGAGTAGGACTCGAGCACCGAGGGTTCCGTACAAACCCGTAGGTTTGTACGGAACCCTAAGGAAAAGTGGGTATAAGTAGGTGATAATTGGGCATTCTGGCACAGTTTTTACATGCATCGTTTTTACTGCACTCCGTTCGCTTTGCTCTCTCCGTTCCGTTCAACGATGCATGTAAAACTGTGCCAGAATGCCCAATTGGTTTTCGGGAGCGTCAATAAAGTAAAATCTTTAAACGTTGCTATACACGGTTCGCTGGGATCACTGCGTTTCGTTCAACAATGCATGTAAAAACTGTGCTAGAATGCCCAATTGGTTTTCAAGTCGTCAGTGTTTTACTTTTCTGAAATGACTGACATGATGACTTAAAAGTCGAGAGATATCAGTTGATTTGTGCCTGTATATATAGTGATCGAATATTGTATTATTATTCATTTCTCCATCAGCTCTCATTTAAACAACTACATGATATTTGTAAAACAACCTCAGAATTTGCAGTTTGATGAAGTGGGTGCAACATTGAGCCATGAAGTTGAAAGGCATGGAAAACTTTTACCAAACACAATCCGGTGTATTATTTGCGGTCCGTCTAACTGTGGAAAAACCAACCTTTTAGTGGGTCTTCTCTTACATGAAAATGGATTACAATTTTTGAATGTATATATTTATTCCAAAACACTATACCAACCAAAATACGTATATCTTGAACATGTTTTAAAAATGGTACCTGGAGTGCATTTTTCAAAATTCCACGAACATGATAGTGTTTTGAACCCAAAGGAAGCCAAACCGAATTCTGTAATAATTTTTGATGATGTTGCCTGTGAAAAACAAGATCATGTACGTGATTATTTTTCAATGGGAAGACATAAAAATATAGACTGTTTTTACCTGAATCAAACTTATAGCAAAATTCCAAAACAACTTATTAGGGACAATGCTAATCTTATTATTTTATTCAAGCAAGATGATATTAATCTCAAACATGTGTATGATGAACACGTCAACACAGATATGACGTGGAAACAGTTTCGTGAAATGTGTGCCAAAATTTGGAGTGTTTCCTATGATTTTTTAGTTATAAACAAAGATTGTAATAAAAATCAAGGATGCTATAGGAGGAAGTTTGACACATTTGTACAATTTGATTAGGTAACAATATTTTTATATTTATCGTCGTGTATCTAATATTATTTTCATTTTCTATCCTGACTTCATACAGTTAAGTTATATTACTAAAATGAATTCGGAAAAATCCATAAAAGCACAAATTGTAAAATCAGCTGACGCTGTTAAAAAGAAAGTTATGTTGATGCGAGGATTACAATTAGATACAGATAACGCTATTGAAGCTGTACTTAAACCATTGACAAATCCACTCGAAAAAATGGTGCAAATGAATAAACCGGTTAACAATGAATTCAGAAAAAATTCTCCGAATTGGAGCACCAAGAAATTAGAATTTAACGATTTGGCAACACTTAAATCATATAATGAAGATAGTGGCGATAGTTTTGCTAAACGTAGGAGATCTGACGCAACTGTAATTAACAAGTCTTATTCAGAGGAAGAAAATAGTTCAGATAATACAATAAGTGATGAAGATAATAATAATAATGAGCAAAATACAAGTGGATCATCGTTTAGATCGGCAGAAAATCCTGATGACTATAACTGGTCTTTAAGTTCTGAAGTATTCTGCGATTCTCCATTCGGTATTAGATCAGATCGTGGCAAGCTTAAAATGGGATCGTCTCGGGTAACTCTAATGGGAGATAATATATTAATAGGAAACAAAGAATATAAAAAAACACCTGGGCTAAATGAATTACTGTTTAAAAAAATTCCTAATATGGATTTATTGACTGAAAACGATTTACTTGAATACAAAAAAATTTTATTAGATACCAATGCACATAGACGTGACTATAATCCAAGGAAGCCTATAAAAAGCAATAAAGGGCTCAAATATTTAAAAGTCATAAAACCACTTTTTAAGTTAGCTAAGAATTGTTCAAGTACTGAAAGTCTTCCACACACTGGTTTAGGATTGCCTTCGATGAAAAAATTTAAACCACATACCGATTATGTTTATTGGGACGATCCAAATGAACTCGTAGAAAGATTAAAACTACTTTTAGCTTCTCGTGATGCTGGTAATACCAGTCTTGATAATGAAATAATATCAATTATTGAAGAATTACGAGAATGTGGTATCATACGCTAGAAATTGCATCAAGAAGAAATTATCATCATCGAAAATTTTTATTCATTTATAAAGAAAAACACATTTCATAAATTCAGTCATCACAAAGAATTTGGTAAGAGCAGATTAAAAAAAAAAATGGACAAATTTGGGCATTATGTGCATAAAAGGATGCGACGAGGATCAGGAGATTCAAATTTAAATGAGAAATTGATGAAAAATAATAGTGGTGATTATGACTTGAGATCATCAAGACTTAAAGGATTACAATTACCAGTGTCTCCTGATGAAGCTGCTAACAAGCAATATATCGACCAGAAACTTACAGCTTTTTATGATAAACTTGAAATAGATGCAGAAATTAAAAATATAAAGGCTCAAATTCAAATGATAGTAAATCAGTTTCAACTAAAACATGCTGGAGATATAACCAATCATCAAACTAAAGAAATTTATAAAGATGAGCAAAAAAGAAATAGTTGATGAGATTCACAAACAAGTGCGAAGAAACTTTGTCAGGCGTTCTGTTATTTTGAAATCAATAGATGATCTTTGGCAAGCAGATTTAATTGATATGCAAAGTTTTGGTAGAAATAATAAAAACTTTAAATATATATTGACAGTAATTGATTGTTTTTCCAAATATTCTTGGACTGTTCCTTTAAAATCAAAATGTAAAACTGAAGTAACAAAAGCATTTGAAAATATACTTAGAGATGGAAGAATGCCGAGAAATCTGCAAACCGACCAAGGAAAAGAATTTTATAATGATGAATTCAAATGCTTGATGCAAAAACATAATATCAACCACTATTCTACATACTCAGTTAAAAAGGCTTCCATTGTTGAGAGATTAATTAGAACTTTAAAGAATAGGTTATACAAAACATTTAATTTAGTTGGTAATTATAAATGGATAGGACAGCCTTTAGAACAAATTACTGGTGATTATAATAACACTACACATAGTACAATAAAATGTAAACCAATTGCTGTTAATGCTGCCAATGAATTTTACATTAGAAATAATATTTTCCGATTAAAGAAGCAAGTAAATAACAAAAAACCTAAATTTCAACAAGGAGATTTTGTTCGCATTAGTAAGTATAAGGGATTTTTTCAAAAAGGATATACTCCTAATTGGTCAACAGAAATATTTAAAATTAAAGATATTAATGATAAATGCACCCCAATCACTTATTATATAGAAGATCAACATAAACAACCTATATTAGGAGCATTCTATGAGCAAGAACTTCTTAAAACAAAACATCCTGACGTCTATTTAATTGAAAAGGTAATAAGAAAGAAAGGTAATAAACTATTTGTAAAGTGGTTGGGTTTGAACGAAAATGAAAATTCATGGATTCACAAAAATAAAATCATAGTATAAAATTGCATAAAATTGGAATTAATATTCATTACCATACAACCAATGGAGGGAAGAGGACTTGTTAATACTTTGATAAATAATTTACCGTGTGAACTTCATTTACCTGGATATAATTACTGCGGACCCGGCACCAAACTTAAAGAAAGGCTCTTGAGAGGGGATAAAGGAGTTAATGGGCTAGACGAAGCTTGCAAACAACACGACATAGCTTATGCAAATAACACTAATTTAGACGTCAGACATAAGGCAGATTTACAGTTAATGAATATGGCGAAACAAAGAATGAAATCAAAAAATTCTAGTACGGGCGAAAAAGCAGCCTCATGGTTAGTGAACAAAGTAATGAAAACTAAACTTAAAGTAGGTGCTGGAACCAAAAAGTTTAGCTCAGTCATTAGTCAAATAAAGAAACATTTAAAGAAACTCAAACCGAAGAGCAACAACTCCGCAATAAAGATTGCATATTCAGTGGCATAAAAGTTATTTTCTAACAAAAATTTCAATTTACCTCGAATAATACCAATTCCTAAAACTGGAGGAATCTTGCCTTTGATTCCAATATTTGCGGGATTATCAGCATTGGGTGCACTGTCAGGGGGTGCTGCAGGTATAGCGAAAGCGGTCAATGACTATAAAGCTTCTAAGAAAAGTCTAGAAGAAGCTGAACGCCATAACAGGACAATGGAGGCCATTGCTTTAGGAAAAGGCATGTATATTAAACCATACAAAAAAGGAAGTGGTTTGTATCTAAGAAATTCAAAAAACTGAGTAAAAGGCTGCCCAGAAGAGCATTAACTGATATTGATATATTAGAACATGCAGGTGACATTCCATATTTCAGAGGAGTTTATATGAGAGACAATTTACCTAAATTTCCAAAACATATCGAATGTGCTGTAGTCAATTTAGACGACAAAAATAGTGAAGGCACTCACTGGGTAGCGTATGTAAAAAATAAACAATATTGTGAATATTTTGACAGTTTCGGCGATCTTAAACCACCTTTAGAGCTCATCAAATACTTAAAATGTAAAGATATTTTATATAATTATATCCAATATCAAGGATTTGATACTGTTAATTGCGGTCATTTATGTTTAAAATTTTTAAAAAAATATTGGAGAAGCCGTGATATAAAATAAATGTTTTTAATCGCATACTGTTAGTAGCAAAATGTCTTTCACACTTTCAATAACAAGTTTTTCTTCAATTTCCACTACAAATTATTCACCTGCCTTGCCATTGGAAGGAGATTATGAATGTGGATTATTGTATTTTTCTACATTTAATTCAATACCGAATATAGATGATCGAAATAACAAATTTTATTATGGTGACCAATTAATTGAAATACCAGAAGGTTCATATGAACTCCACGACATTAGTGATTATTTAAAAGAACATATTGAAGATTGTTCGTTTAAATTGATATGTAACAACAATACTTTAAAAACATCTATATTTTGTACTAAAGACATTCATTTCGAAAAAGATTGTACTCTGGGGAAAGTTCTTGGCTTTGGGGCGGAGTTACTTAAAGCAAATATATTACACGAATCTCAATTTCCAGTCAGCATTCTATCAACAACTGTGCTAAGGATTGAATGTGATATTGTGAGTGGTTCTTATGTAAACGGTAAACCTAGTCACATAATCCACGAATTCGCACCAAACGTGCCTCCAGGATACAGAATCATAGAAATACCTAATAACGTCATATACTTTCCAGTTAATCAAAGCAGTGTCACTTCTATTACTATAAGAATTGTGGACGCTGAAAACAATTTGGTTAACTTACGAGGTGAAGATATACAGTTATACTTACATATAAAGAAAAAATGATTAATTTTAATAATAAAAACTCGACCACACCTGTGAAAAACATCACTCCAAAACTTACCATCGCCAAGCGAACACCTAAGATAAGGTTAACCAAAGAAAACAGACAATTTCTTAAATTGATTGGACTACTAAAATGAGTATTCTAAGTATAGCAGATCCTGTTGTCCACGACAACACAATAGAGAGTGTTGAATATCACTCATATAAGCCATACGTAACCAGCTTTAATGTCAATGATGAAATACGCATTCCTATCAACCAACAAGATTTATACATATTACCGTCAGCAAGTACACTATACTTAGAAGGTTATGTTAATGTACACAAAAGCGACAAAACAAAAGTTAGTCAAGTTAACTTCACAAATAATCCTGCCCTTTTTTTCTTCCAAGACATTCGATATGAATTAAATGGAGTAGAAATTGATAAAATTAAAAATGCTGGGATAACAACAACTATGAAGTCTCTTTTGTGCATGAACGAAAATGAGTCAAAATCATCAAAATTCTGGGGTTGGGATATTAATGGTACGAAAAGTACCTATTCTGGAAATTTTTCGGTATCTATTCCACTAAGTAGAATTTTAGGATTCGCAGAAGACTATCAAAAAATAATTATAAATTGTAAACATGAATTAATTTTACTGCGTAGTAACACAAATTTAAACTCATTGAAGGTAGGCACAGGAGAACTTGTTAGTGATACCATTGATATTAAAAAAATAGTTTGGCGCGTACCACATATCAAAGTGTCCGATCGGGAAAGAATAAACTTACTTAAGCATTTAGAGAGAGATCGAGCAATTAATATGGTGTTTAGAAACTGGGATCTTTATGAATACCCAGCACTTCCAAAATCATCGAAACATACTTGGTCAATTAAAACATCATCGCAAATAGAAAAACCTCGCTTTGTAATTATCGGATTACAAACAGATCGCAAAAGGCAACCGCACAAAGACATGTCGCAATTTGATCACTGTTATTTACGCAATGTAAAAGTATTCTTGAATTCATGTTACTTTCCATATGAAAATTTAAATACTGATTTTCGAAGAGAGGAATATTCTTTAATATATGAACAATACGCAAAGTTCCAGCATTCATTTTATAATCGTCGACCAGAAGCGTTGTTAGGTTTTGAGGATTTTAAAGATAAGGCTCCATTATTTGTGATTGATTGTTCGCGTCAAAACGAATTACTGAAAAGTGGCCCAATTGATGTGCGTGTAGACCTTGAAGCGGATTCAGAATTTCCTGAAAATACAACAGCGTATTGTCTTATTCTTAATGATTGTATTGTAGAATACAAACCATTGAGTAATATTGTGAAAAAGTTATCATGAATTCAGATACAATAATTGTTGATCTCCAGGGATTTAAAGATTCGTGTAATCAATTTATTGTTAAAGAACTGGCTATTGCATATAAAAATCATACTCAAACATTTTTGGTTAAACCTCCTTATTCGTATCACTACTTGACAAATAACGAAAGACAACATGTGAGATGGATTGAAATTAACCGAGGCATTCGTTGGAGTAATGGTCACATTGATTATAAAGAATTTAAACGCATTATCATGCCATATTTAAAAGAGAAAAAAATTTTCACCAAGGGCTTAGAGAAAATAAAATGGATCCATAATCTGTGTAATGACTGTGAAGTGGTGGATATAGGAGAAAAAGGGTGTCCTAATTTGTCAAAACTTTTTTCCGAATATCAACAATATTGTATTACTTGTGCAAATCATACTAAGTATTGTGCTTTAAAAAATGTAATGTGTATTAAACAATGGTATGACGATAATAATATAGATAGTTTTGAATTGTTTTCTAATTAATTATAATTTACTTATAAATTTAATTTAAGCTTTTAATTGTAATAACACAATTATTTATGTATAAAGTGTTACTAATGATTATTATTGTAAGAAATATATTTTTATGATTTTAATAAATAATTATTTTTAAAATACCTGAATTTTATTTCAAAATGATGATTCATTATTGATGTCATAATTAGATTGTATATGTGTATAATTATTATTATTGTTCTCTTTATTTATATAAAATCTTAAATTAAATTTTATTAATTAATTATGATCTAATAATGAAACATTATTTTTAATAAATATCTAACCTATAGGGAAATAAAAGACAAAAATAATTACACACAATAAAATTTATTTAAAATATCTTATATCTAACTTTTTACATAATATTTTTTACTGTACCTAATCATTTAAATTATCGCTTAATTTTGTCGATATTTTGCCTACTATATTTTCTGCCAGGTCCATTATTTCATCACATGTTCCCACTGCAGAATATTGCACTCTAATCGTTTCGCAAGTGGTGTCTATCCGCTCGTTGTATTCATATATCTGAAGTTTTAAGACACGTCGTCCTCTTTGTGGCATTTTCGTTATTACATAAGATAATGCTTCTTTCTTCTTGCGCTTTTTTAATTTAGATTCCTGTTTCTTGGCGGCGGCCTCGGCTGCAGCTTCGGCGGCCAGCTGTTTCTTCATTTTTTCATTGTGCTCGTCCCAGTCGGCTAATGGATCTTGTCCGCATGGCAGAACCCAATAATCTTGCACCTGTGTCTCGTTCTGTAACAAACATAGAATTAATATTATATAATTTTCAGTAAAGAAAATTTTGGATTCAATTTTAACCTAAAAGAATAACTTAATACTTACAGTTAAATCCATTTTTATAAAAGAAGAACAAGTGTCGCTAACAAGTGACTCTAATGAAGTGAATAATAAAATCCGCGCAATGCAGCGCAGGTGTTTATGTAATATCGTATTACGTAATTTGAACTCGGTTAATTTACTATCATCAAAGCATTTGCTTGAACTAAATCAGAACCTTCGACATGTTGTGACATGTTTCATAATATCAACAGTAAAATAATGTTACCTACAACACGTGTTGACAACATGTTATAACATGTTTCATAGGAGTGCTTTATAACTATACTAAGAGATCTGTTTAAATAAAAGACAAAAATTTTTTATACAACAATATTTATTCTAATTATAAATGTTAGTTTAACAATTAATTTATCTTACACAATATGTTAGCTTACAATTAATACAGGATTTTTTGCTTATTTTATTCTGTTAACACAAAAACACAAATTAAAATAACAACAAGAATACATTGATAATATTGATTTTTTAAATTTTATTGTAGACAATATTATACTACGACATAAACCTATTATATTACATCATTATATTCTCACGTACAAACTATAATGAAATACACAAAACGAGTAATGAGTTAAAAGAAAGCATCCCTGTGCCCATAAGATAAAGTAGTAATTTTGTCTCTCAAAATAATACGTTTGTCGTCTCTAGCCGAGAGCGCACTTTTGTTTTGAGCTTGTGTAAAAATGATATGTTTTAATGATTTAAATATAATGTTTTTTCTTCTTATTAATTTATCGTCTAGAAGTACCTTATAGTAGTCCTTAAAATGTACATTTTTTATAGCAGACTTTTGGACACCTTTTGCTTTTTTAAATTCATCTTGTGTTGTTTTAATACAATATAATTTAGACCTTAAACCAACATATTCAGATATGACTTTACCTCCGAATTCATCTTTGAATAAACCCGGTATTTTTTTGTTTATGATTGGTATATTATAGATATTATTTTGAGGATAATTACTCGTGTCGAAATAAGTCAAAAAAGATAGTTTTAAATCTTCATAAAAATCTTTGGTTTCTATGGAATAAAGAAAACTATCTGTATCAGTATAACACAATTTTATGTTTTCTCCATAATAAGGTTTCATAACAGAATAGTGAAAATCGTACATATGAGATTTAGAAATTTCTAAAACCGCGAATCCAATATATATGGGTTTGTCCAAAGAGATAGTTTCTGGATTCATTTGTACAGCTACAAAGTTTTCAGTAAAAATAGTTGCATTACGAAAGTTGGGCTTGGCTATTAATTGTTCTGCTGTTATAGTTTTATTTGTCTTATTTCTATCATCAGTCCATTGGTTAACTAATTTAACATCGACATATTTTTCAGTGTTTTCCATGGTTTTACCGAAAATACTATTGTTTAAAAGTTTAAAAAAATCTTGTTCGAATGTAGATTTTGCCCTTTTACGCAATTCAGTGTTCATATCTATATACTGTTTTAAGTAAGGACTTTGTTTAAATTCTATGACTCTGTGGATTTTTTTTAGCTTAAGACCGTGGTTCAAGCACACTTTAAGATGCTCATAATGAATAACATACTCGAATTTATCATGTAAATTTGGAATTAACTTTGAATCTTTCGAACCAGGTGGCATATACTTTTGCGCACAGAATGGGATATCGTTGTGTAGATTATGCAAAACTTCAGGATACTCTAAATCAACTTCTAGGATATAGCCATATTGTGCATCGAGGGGTATACTGACAAAATCGATTGTATTAATTTCTGATTCACTTAATAATTTGAAGTTTGAATGCGGCAAATAAGAGCACATAGCATAACCATAGAGATTGTTACAGTCAATGTAAACTATGAAGTTGTCTTTGTCTAACGGGTTATAGCCTTCTAAATATTTATTATTAGCCTTAGAATGTCTGTTAGAACACAAACAAATGCCACCGCGAATACCTTTTTGAATCATTCTAATTATCTCTAAATCAGTAATAAGCTCTAATTTTACTGCTGTTTTTAACAACATTGCATCAAAACTCAAACTCGGTGCAGTTATGTAAAAAGCAGGATCTAATTTATAAGTTCGTTTACAAGTAGTTCGAAAACTTTCAAATACATCTGCAAGTAATAATATGTCTGATTTAAGATATAAGTCAGTGTATTCGCCTAAATTGTTAATTTTAAAGGATTTCCAAATTTTCTTAGCATGTGCATAGTCTGAATCAGAAATCGTACTGTTGGTTAATGTACTAAAAAATGACTCTATTGGAGGAAGTTCTTTTTCTTCATATACATTCCAAGCTGACATATATTCGTATGGGTATACCCCTTTACGAAGCATTAATCTAAAATTATTTTCAGTGCTAAAAAAACGCGGTAGGTGTACAAAATCATCTTTGTTTAGATTTGCAACTAACTTTTCAAGACTTGTCCCCAAAAATTTGAAAGAATCAACAAAACGAACTGACATAATATCCTGATCATTCATTTCAAAAAATTTTGTGAATGATAAGTAATTCTCTTTAGTTTTTGCAATGACTTTTATTCTACCAGGTAGATTTCCTAATTCTCGAATGAACAGATGACTGTCATAACCAGCTAAATTGTGAAAAAATACTGGTACAAATTTTGGTAGTCTAAACTTAATGTTGCAATAAGAGTGAGCTGCCCCGCGATAACGTCCTGTAAGATGACAGTGATCTCTGACCTGATCATCAAATAACAATGTATTGCAAAGAAAACAATGTGACGATTGATCAAAGTTAGTTTGATCTCTATTAGTAAAATTCATTGTTACCGGGGATTGATAAATATTGTGAATGTTAGTTATGTCATGCGTTATGTATTCTATAATTTTTTCAACACAATCAGCACCGCGATAGGATATATATTTATTAAGCGAACTATCATATGCACAAACAACATAGTAAGCAAACGCCGCTGGCACGTGTTGGTGTAAAGATGTAGTACCGCTAGTAATAGAGCTCTTGTTTACAGACTTTAATATGGATTCAAAATCGGCATATATCACAAAAGGCATATCTTGCATTCTTTCGTAATGTTTGAACTGAACTACAGTTCCTTCATTTGGAAGAATAGTCGACACACCACTGCAAACATGAGAGTTCAGCTTATCTTCCTTATCAAAAAATATCATGCATTCTTCGCAAAAAAATAATTTTGCATGATGTTTAGTTATCTGACTACGAATTAACTTTGCTAAATTTTTTATAAGACAATAATGAGAACGCAAGCCGTTTTCAAGTAATAATAAATTAACATGATGTTTTTTACGACGTTTTGTTTTATAAAGAGGTCCAACAACTACAGATTTCTTTTTGAGTCCATAAATATTTACACTTATATCGGGGTTATTCTTTTCAAAGATTTGAATGTCAGAGAAACCAACAGGAAAAGTCATATTTTCAGTGTTGAGAATAGGATCGAAATGTGGATAAGCAGAAATTCGCTGACAATTATTCTTTGCAGGGAATAACGATGCCATTATACACCACAAGAAACAAAAAGAATCTCTGTTCTGAACATTGATACAAGCATGTTTAGACTTGATACTTTTAGGCAATTCAATGTAGCTTGAGGCACGCAAGGGATTATATTTGTTTAAGTTTACCTCTAAATACAAGTTACGAACAAATGCCCAGCCACTATCTCTGTCTTCGAATTCGTCAACTTTTTTACTGATTGTTTGAATGATATCAGAAAAAAATCATCAAATATAAAATGTTGATGCAGGACTACGTTTTCTGTTGCAAAAGATTTTATTGAACTTGAGTTATCTTTATGCAAGATAAATTCAGAAAATAACTCGAAATTAACCTTGAGACTAGAGTAGGTTTGCATTCGTGCCTGAAGCAAAGTCCTTACTCTGCGTCGCAAAAGAGTCAAGTACTCGAAAGGAGCGCGTGCGCGCTCCTTATCTGCCTGCTCGTCTGGCTCAGCGCTAGACGAGTTGCTATGCGATACGCGGTATGACGATATGCGGCCGCGAAAAGCGCTACTAATTTTTTCAATACCATTACTCTCATTAACTGAACTATTGTTTTTATGTGTTATACTCTTTAAATGACCAGCAAAAGCTTTACTTTTGACTTGTATGTCGCAAACAGTACAAAAAATTGTTTTAGGCATTGTTCTAACTATTGAATAAGGTTAACTTGCTTATAATGAAATGATCAATCAAACACAATAATTAATCAACCTATCACGCGTTGTACCTACATAACATAATTTTGAAAATAAATATACTGTGTATGAGATTTGGCTACTTTGACCCTCAATAGTAACTTAAGCTCGATTTAGCAACCGTATAACAGTAAGATACTTTATAAAAACAATGATATACCTAATAATTATAAAATCAATTAGGAACTTATGTCTAAAGCATATAACAGTAAGGACACTTTCCTATAGTTTTAATTTCTGAATTATGAAGAATAAAATTAGAAAAGTAATTTATAAGAGATAATTATTTAAGATAAAAAATAATAAAAAATTTAGAAAAAAAAAAACTATTTCTTTTTTTCTGCAAAAAAAGTGCCCTCAGTTGTGAAGGATCCCTTGCATTGTTTCAAAAATTTTTTTATAGTATTAAACTCCGGACAGTCCGTTCCGCCCTGAAACTTTAACGATACAAGCGCCTGCTGCCAACGATCAACAGGCGGAACGGACTGTATGTCCTTACTGTTATATACTTTAAGTTCTATGTAAACATCACCCGATAAGGTGGCCGTGCGCCGAATGACGCCGTCAGCGACTCGGCGCGTTAGCGACGATTGTAAAGGTGGAGTAGCTCGTTTTCTTGGTGTGGCACCATCAGCGTCGCTGTCGGAGTCCAGCCCCAGGTCAGACACAGTCCTGCTTGCTGACACCGTCGGTACCTTCTTCAAAGCCGCCTTCGTTGGCACCTTGCGCTTTGCAACTTTCTTGTTCCTGAAAAGAGAATAAAATATTAGCATAAATAAAATTTAGGTATTTAAATCTTTGTATATTACATTTTATAATCTTACTATCTTACTAATATTATAAACGTGAACGTTTGTAAAAATGGATATATGGATGTTAGGATGTATGTTACTCTTTCACGTCTAAACGGGTGAACCGATTGAGCTGAAATTTGGTATAGCTTAGACACTGGAATAACACATAAGCTACAGTACAGCAGATAAAACCGCGGGGCCCAACTAGTTATTCATATATTGCCCTACAACGCCTTTTGTAAAAGGAAAATATCAAGATTAATGATCTTTTATTTTGTGCATAATAAGGTTGAATATTAAACCATACAAATTCTAATACACCATTTTAAACTTGTGCGCTGCGCTTTTACCCCAAACTAAATTGTTTGCAAGATAGTAGACATAGAGAACAGTATGCAAAATGACTATGGTAAATAAACAATTTTCCTTGTAAAGATAATACATAGTTAGAGCACTAATAAAACAGCTAGTTAAATAAAGTAGTACATACGTTTTTCCAGAAGATGTGGTGGCTTCGTCGTTGTCCGTATAGATTGACTCGGTCGGAGGGTCCTTCTTGCAGCGAGCCTTGTATGTGTCGGAATATTCGGATTCAGACCTGCGAGACAATACGAATAATAATTAATACACAGGTTATAAAAAAATATAAAGTGTAATCTGTATAATATATAAAGAGAGAGACTGATCTATCAACATCACCCCAAACCGATAGTGTTAAAATTTGGAATACACATAAGACGTATCAGAACCAAGAAAGGATTACACATGCTTATATGCATAACAGAAAAACCGTGAGCATAAACTAGTATCGAATAAAATTATAATATAAACTCACGAACATGATTGCAACGCAGCGAATCTTCGTTGTGGCGGATCAGCTGTGACGGCTAGGTACGGAAGGTCACGGTCAAGCCGCGAGCCAGCGGTTGATGATAACAGCGACAGCTGACGGCGAGCGCTATCACGTAGAGCCGGCACAGGAACTTGCAGATGGAAACTTCTTGAGCCTTGATCTTCTGATGCTTCTTGAACTTCTGATGCTTCTTGATCTTCTGGTACCTCTTGATCGGAGCCGCGAACTTAATTAATTTTGTTCAACGGATAAACCGATTAAATACACCATTATCAGGTGTTGTAAGCATTTATAAATTAACAAAAATGTTTTATTTTCTTAGTACTTTCATAAAACAATAATTATGAATATGGGAAAATTGTTCTTTACCACTGTTTTTATTGAAACGTAAGCAAATTAATAAATTGCAGCGTTTGGTTATGGCATTTCCTTGAAAATATGTAAAATAACATTATTTTCTTTCGGCATTACTTTGATATTTTAAACATAGCGCTCAAAGAAAGCCGCAAATGTGAGCGTTTCCATTGCAATAAAACTATGTTCACGCGCGACTATGTTCAGTGGTTTACAATGTTAGGATCAGTTAATTATTGTTCAATACAAATATAGGTAATTCACGTTTCGTGTACCTAAGACATTGAAATAGATGAGGTAGGTAGTATCAATTCATACAGTTGATAAAAAAATATTTTTACATATTATTATCAACAATCCTTCAAGGTGTGCAACATAACCTAACCACTGTTCCTATATATCTTATAGGATACAGCCAGAACCAAATTTACATGTTTTACGTAAACACGATGACTTAGCGTCTTAATGAGAAATTTATTGTGCGAGGATTCAAACCTAGGATCCGGCAGGAAGTTCTACTACTGAGCCACAGGCGCTATGACAATGAAAACAGGTGCCGTAATAAACATGTTGTACAAGCGATTAAAATATTTCCATGTTATTGTTTGTTAGCTCCAACGATCAAGTTACATCGGAGCGTGTGATTGTGAACAATATTTTTTTATCTAACTCAACAAAATTAAACTAGTGCAGCTACCTGTTTTTGGATTTAACATATCGATAAACAGGTGTGTGCATTGTTTTATGTCTTAACCTTAGCAGGATTAATTGATTATGAATGCTATTAATCCAGATGTAATAAAATGGCATTTTATTATGTTTATTTTATAAAATTATATATATATTCATAATGTTTTTGTTCAATAATACAAAGTTGTATATTTAATTTTAAAGGATCTACCATCTTTAATTATCACGGTAATCAAATATTACATTTATTATTTTACTAGATACTTACTTTAAACACTTTGCAGGGTGCAACGTTACTTTTATCGATAAATAGTTCTAAGTACTGTAACAAAATTTATCGATAATCTCTTTCGGTCAACTCTATGTCCAACCATTGGCCATTACAGTTCTTAGTCTAATTGTGTTAATAAGTCGTGTTTTGTGAAAGTTATATTAGTCTTACTAACTAAAATCAGATTTATTGTGCGTGTGGCCTTGCAAAAGGACTCTCGTTTCATGGTGTCACCAACCAAATTTGGTCACTGGTACGAACAAACGGTCTAGATTGCTGAAATTCTTTTGCATTGGTTTTTCTGTACAACGTTACAATATTGTTGCGATGGAGTTATAAATTCCAGGTGTCGTTAAACTCCATATTTGGAGAACGGCACGAGCAACCGGCCTAGAAATGAAATTTTCCTAAGCACGTTTGTAGCAAGATGCAAAATCACCTTGCGATAGAATGGATGCTTTCTAGGTACCACCAGCCATGGTTATAGACACGAGCAAACGGCCTTGATATTGAGATGTTCCTTAGCATACCCATTTTCATTATTCTGATTTTGGTTTTTAGTAAAATTTATTTTTGTGTTTAGTGAACAAGTGTGTGAGACTTCGAGGCTGATTACAAAAACCATCTAGTATCCTTTTATAATAATTAAGTAAGTAATATAAACTAACCAAAAGTTTTTTACCTCATTAACGTTCTAAAATCCTGAACCAAAGAAGTAAAACACTGATGACCTGAAAACCAATTGGGCATTCTAGCACAGTTTTTACATGCATTGTTGAACGGAACGCAGTGATCCTAGCGAACGGTGTTTACCAACGTTTAAAGATTTTACTTTATTGACGCTCCCGAAAACCAATTGGGCATTCTAGCACAGTTTTACATGCATCGTTGAACGGAACGGAGAGAGCAAAGCGAACGGAGTGCAGTAAAAACGATGCATGTAAAAACTGTGCCAGAATGCCCAATTATCACCTACTGGTATAATATTATATACAGTAGGTTTTGATTCCCTTGCGAGTACTTGCGAGTTTGAAAATATGGGGCTAAAATTGCTGTTTCTTTTGATTGCGTTGACATAGATGTTTGATTTTTTTACAGCTTAAAGTTATTTTAAAGCTGTGTATTTGAAATGAATTTCAATTTAATACCTGTACGCGTTTTTGAGGAAAAAGGTAGTAAATACAAAATTATTAAAAAATATTTTTTTACATGATGTTAATAGTAAATTTACAGTTTTCGCAATTTTTCCTATGCCTATGATCTAAGACGTTGCTGCGTACCAAATTTCAAGATTCTGAGTTAACGGCAATGACCCTGTAGGTTTTGATTCCCTTGAGAGTAGTCGCGAGTTTAAAAATGCGGGTAAAATTGCTGTCTCTTTTGAATGCGTTGACATAGAGGTTTGATTTTTTTACAGTTTAAGGCTCATTCTCATTTTAGCTCAAAATTGATGGTCACACGGTTATATTTCCTAAACGGTTAAAGACTGAGATATGAATTGTGGATAGGTGGATAAAACATATATTAAGCTACAAAATAAATGAAGATTACCATAAACGACGCAAAAAATAATACTAAAATTTAACATGAAAGGTCAAAATCGGGGCCATTTTTCGTATTCTCATGGTGTCACACTTTGCGTTGCAGTTAAACATTTGGGCACTACTTTAACAAATTTTGATGTATCTGTATGTAACATATACCAAAATTATCGCAAACAAATATACTTTAAGGTCTACAGACTAAAAAAAAGTTTTCAGTATTATTTTGAATTTAAAATAATATAATGCGGCGGTCACACGATTTTAGGTGCTTTGGATTTGCGTAGTTTAACGGCTGCTGTTAAACACAACATCAACAATCCAATTCAGAGTTCGATTCATTTCAATGATGGCCATGTTCTGCAATCGTAGAAGTAGGATCTAGGACTTATCGAGCCGTGGGAAAAAATATAATTGCTAAGTTTCAATTTATTCATGGGTGTATCGATCACTTGCATGGACAACATTTTTATGCATTGCATTTTAGTTATTTAAATCAAAGCTAGCTTTTTGAAACGCCAAAATGTGCGAGATAAAGATGTAGTATTTAACTTTATACATTATACCTAAACTTTCCAGAATTTCACCAAAAAGGGATATTTTCGTCACCAGCGTGGCATCACCTTCATAGCGTTTTTTACCATGAAGGTGATTTTTGAGCCACGTAAGTGATTTTTAAATATTGTTTTCTTTTGAAATAGCCTTTTTACCTACTAAAAAGTACTGTATCTGTTATGTTAGGGTTTTAATACATACAAACCAAATTTCTGACTAATAAAAAAGTAAAGTGAATGGTAAAGTAATATCTCAAATTACGCATATTTTCTTATGTAGTGAGGTTTGTTTTTACGTAAAATGTCGTTTTATTGTACATTTTTGGTAGATTTAGTCTTTTAAAAGGGTTTTACTTGAAAAAGTTGTGAAAAAATAATGACTGAATCACTTTCGTGGCGTCGAAAATTTCAAAACCGGTTTTCTTCGAAATGAAACGTACGATTTAAATCATTTATATAAAAGTTTACTCGTGTTATCCAGCTCTATACAATATTATACATAAACATTACAAATAAGCAATAAATAAGAATTGCCATGAAGGTGACGATGAGAATCAATTCCATGAGAATGAGCCTTAAAGGTATTATAAACTTTAGTATTTGATATGACTTTCAGTTTAATAACTGCACCCGTTCATGAGAAATGAGGTAGTAAGTATGAAATTATGGAAAATATTTTTTTATATGATGTAACAAAAAATTTACAGTTTTCAGAATTTTTCCTTTATCTGTGCTCTAAGGAGTTGCTTTTTACCAAATTTCAAGATTCTAAATTTACGGCAAGTACCCTGTAGGTTTTGGTTTTTTGAGAGTAGTTGCGAGTTTAAAATTGCGGCTAAAATTGCTGTTTCTTTTGAATGCGTTGACATAGAAGTTTAATTTTATTACAGTTTAAAGGTATGATAAATTTGAGTATTTGATATGAATTTCAATTTAATACGTCTACGCGTTCATGAGAAAAGAGGTAGTAGGTATAAAATTATTCAAAATATTTTTTTCATATGACGCAAATATTTTTTTTTATTTTTCGCAATTTTTCCTTTATCTGTGCTCTAAGGTGCTGCTTTGTGCCAAATTTCAAGATTCTGAGTTTACGAGAAGTACCCCGTAGGTTTTGATTTATTTGGGTATGTCGAAAATTTGCTGAAATTTGCGACATATTCGTCTATATCTTTTGATTGCGTTGGCCTAGAAGTTTGAATTTTTCACAGCTCTAAGAGGCAATGGACTTTAGTATTTTCTATAAATTTCAGCTTGTTACCTCCACGGGTTCCTGAGAAAAAGGGTCTTGACAGACAGACGGACGGACGGACGGACGGACAACAAAGTGATCCTATAAGGGTTCCGTTTTTTCCTTTTGAGGTACGGAACCCTAAAAATACATAATAAGAAAAGTTGGTACACACAAAATACGTAATGAGAAAAGTGGACAAAATTATATTATATTATGTACTAGCGGCCCGTCCTCGCTTCGCTTCGGGTGCCATTATGAATAAAAAATAAAATGAAATAATAAGACTTACGCAATAAATATTTCAATGATAAATCTACAGATTTAGTATAATACCATTGCTAGAAATAGAAAATGATCACGAACATTAAATTCGCATCTTAACATGAATTTAATCTTTTACAACTTGTGATCCTATAATTTATGATATTTCTATCTTAAAATATTCTAGTAGCTTCTGGTGCTTCGCCGGCCACTGCCGCGGCCTTTACAATGCTTGGAGATACTACAAAGATTTCAGGGAAATAAAAACTATCCTATGCTCTGTCCCAGGACTCAAATTGAGTTAAAACTTATTTCCCTAATTCGTTGGTTAAAACCAAATGAAAACAACGTCAGTTCGACCTTCCTTTTACAAACTCTTAAATGCCTGGTTTCCTCTCTGAAAGGGCGGTTTCGTGGATAAAAGCTATTTTGTGTCCTTCCTGGTACTTAACCTTGGACCTTTGTAGAAGTAAAAAAAAGCATAATTGGCCTAACGAATATAGATAACTCATACAAACTTCACCCCTGTTCCCCTTCTTAAAGGGGATTTCTAAAATATAAAAACTATCCTATATCCTATTTTGGTATACAAACTACCTTTATTATACTTTCTAAATTTCAGGCCCAGTGGTATTAGAAATTTCAATACAACATTTGCCCCCACTTTTATAGGAGAAAAATGGCCCTCTTTTCCCCCTCTAAGAGAGGAATATCTGAGATAAACACTATTTTACATCCTCTCCTGGTACTTAAATACCTTTATGCCAAATTTCAACTCTATCAGTTCAGCAAAAAGATAATAAAAATATATATGTTTAGGTATTAAAAAGAACCTATAGGATAGGTATTCCAAATTTTATCATTCTAGGTTCAGGAGTTTCGTCTCCACTGTGATAATGATGACTCAGTCAGATTACCCTACAGAGTTTAGTGTAGTCCCACATTTTATGTAAGTTAGGTTGGAAAGTATCCACAATGCGCAAATCGAGCGCACGAAGCGAGAATGAAGCGATGCGCTTGAGCTTGGGAATCAAACAACTTTTTTATACCAAATTTCAGCTTAATATATCCGTTCCCATAGGAATATTGGGATGAATAAACAATCCATTATCGTTTCTTGGTAGTCAAACTACTATTACACCAAATTTCAAACTATTCAGCTCAGCGGTTACATTTTCCATATAAGTCCCGTTCCCGTAGGATTTTGGATTGAAAACTATCTTGTATTCTTTTTTGGTAGCCAAAACTACCTTTGCATTAAATTGCAGCTTAATTGGCCACGTGGTTACAAATTTCTATATTATTCACGTTCCCGTGGGAATATTGGAATGAAAACTATTTGAACCCTTTCCTGATAGTCTAAATACCTTTATACTAAATTTCAGCGTTATAGGCTTAACGGTTACAGATTTCCATTTTGTTCCCGTTCCCATAGGTATTTTGGAATGAAATTGATCTTGAATCCATTCATGGTACTCAAACTACCTTTATACCAAATTTTAGCTTAATAGGCCTAGTGTTTACAGATTTCCATTTTGTTCCCGATCCCGTAAGAATTTTGGAATGAAAACTATTTTGAATCCATTCATGGTAGTCAAACTACCTTTACACCAAATTTCAGATTGATAGACTCAACGGTTACAGATTTTCATTTTATTCCCGTTCCCGTAAGAATTTCACAAAATCCCTTCTTATCGGTCGCCTACGTTACCTAAAAAACACGCTGTACAAATTTCAGGTCAATCGGTCCAGAGGTTTTATCCCTGCGATGATAAGTCAGGTTAGCTTTCCATTTAAAATTTTGGCATAGACATAGATTGTTCCCGTTTCCGTAAGAATTTTGGGTTGAAAACTATCTTGTACTTTCTTGGTAGCCAAACTACCTTTGCATTTAGTTTCAGCTTAATCGGCCAAGCTGTTACAGATTTTCATATTATTCCCTTTCCCGTGAAGAACCGTTGTGAATCCTTTCCTGACAGTCAAACTACCTTCCAAATTTCAGCGCTATAGGCGTTACCGAGATTTCCATTTTGTTCCCGTTCCCCCAATTTTAAAATGAAAACGATCATGAATCCATTCATGGTACCCCAACTACCTTTATACCAAATTTAGCGTAATAGGCTAGAGGTTACAGATTTCCATTTTGTTCCCGTTCCCGTAAGAATTTTGGAATGAAAACTATCCTGAATCTTTTCATGGTAGTCAAACTACCATTATACCAAATTTCTGCTTGATAGACACAACGCTGACAGATTTCCATTTTTTCCCGTTCCCGTTGGAATTTCGCAAAATCCGTTCTTATCGGTCGCCTACGTTACCTAAAAAACACGCTGTTTAAATTTCAGCTCAATCAGTCGAGCGGTTTTATCCCTGCGATGATGAATCAGTAGATTTCCACTTTAAATACATATTGGTATAGAGTATAGACATACTCGTAGATTGTTCCCGTTCCCGTGACATTTTGGGTTGAAAACTACCTTGAATCCAGTCATGGTAGTCAAACTACCTTTCAACTAAATTTCAACGTAATAGGCCTAGCGGTTACAGATTTTCAGTTTTGTTCCCGTTCCCGCAGGTATTTTGGAATGAAAACGATCTTGAATCCATTCAT